>JAODLH010001951.1:22183-38894 GCA_027575645.1 Cossypha caffra
AATTATGGAGTAATAGAAATAGAGAGATCCAAATGCGAAAAAACTGGAGATAGGATCCTCTTTTAACAAAAGCCTATTCTGACGTTTGCAGAACAAGAGGTATTTCTGTATAGTAGATTATGTATTTAAAAGAAGTAATTTCAGAAGTAAACAGTGTATTTTTAGTGTGGGGTTTTTTTTTGTTAATTAATTTCTTTATGTCTAAAAAGTGTTCATAAACAGATAATTTTTTTTCTGAGGTATATTTTCTGTTCATTGCATTCATAACATAATTCCTACTCTTGAAATATAAATGTTGAGATCTGCAGAGAGACAACACTTCATCTTTGATCCCCATTTGTATAAATTGTTTAAATAACCATCTTGTAAAAGATGTAATTTGTAAGAAAATTTTCAAGGATAACCAATAATAAAAAAGGGGAAAAGAAAACCCCCCTCTGCAAGATATGTTGTGGTACAAATACTTATTTTGAGGTTAAAAAATTGAATTAATTTTCTTTTGCCCTTTTTACTAAAGTAATTCTGTCCTCTCACTACCATTTCTTATGAGGTCAGTTATTATTAACTTGTTTTCTTGCTTCTTTTAAAGCTTGTTGTAAACAACATGCTGTAAAAATCCAGTGCATGGGCAAAGGATTTGGCTCTGAGAAGCAACCTTAACCTCTTGCAGTTCTACATGTCTTGCTGATGGAAGCTGAATGGGTAATTTAAACTGTTTTTAATTCCAGAAGGAGACAAAAAGGCGTAATCTGGGTTATATAGAGTAAGCATTATTATTTCTTTGATTTGGCAATTTGATGATAATCACTTGCTGTCTACTGGCAGTTTTTCCAAATTTAAGCTGTCTAAAATGACTTGTTTTCCAATTGATAGGGTTTTCTTCAGTTTGAGAAAAATTTAGATAAGTTCAGGACTGACTCATCTTGTTTATTCCAAAATGTGAATAGATAATATTCACAAAATGAGGATTTTTTGTTGTTGTTGTTAGTTTCTAGGGATTAGGAGAATAAAGGAAAGCCTAGTGTTGTTGGTAAATGAACGTAATTTCAAAGTTTTTGTCTTGCTTCTGTCTAGCTACAGCTACTAAGAAATTAACATATTTTTGATTGTCCCTTAGCTTCAACAGAGGGGTTACTTGCTTTATTTTTTATCTGTCTAGAAGCATAAATGTCTATCACTTGATGTACAATATTTTGTAGGTTAAAAAAAATGGGTCCTACTGTAAAGCCATATAATTAATAATTGGTTATATGGCTTTAATTCATACCTCTTCATTATTGAGCAATTAATTCTGGTTATCGAGAACATTAGCAATAAGAGTCCTTGTCATGAAAGGTATTATGTGAAGTGCTCTTTTAGCCCCCAAACACCCCTAAGTCACTGATGTGCATATGAGTGCAGCCTCTGTTGTCCCTCTTGATGACGAGATGTAAATTGCAAACTGATGTGGTTTGGAATGGCTTAATACAATATAAGGTGCAACTGCAGCCACAACACCCCATATTGGCAAAATTAGTCGATTTTTGATTGAACTGTGCTCTTTAATTTTGTGTTTCTGCTATCAGTGAGCAGTAGTTTCTGCGACACCTGACTACTGTTGTACTTCTGTCGTCTCCTGCCCATTCTGGTTTTAACCTTTTATGAAGGCATTTGCTTAATATAGAAATGTGTGGAAGTGAAACAGCTGGCTCAATAGATTTACTTTACATTTATCTGATAAGCCATCTTTAGTGATACCTCTAAGGTTCTGTTACCTCTAACTCTTTCTAAGTTTCACAGATCAAGAAGGGAATAAAACACATTCTCTTCCTTTCAGTATATTTTCAGCAGTTTTGCTTACATTAGTTTCCCTACTTCATAGGTGACCATTAACTTTAATATGCAGAGACCTTCTTTTATTCATAGAAATGAATCTTGCTTTTTGTTTTTCAATGACTGCATATGTATGAATTTGATAAGAAACCCATAGCTTTCTGCAGTGCCAACTTTATTTGCTTTTCAAAAGCATCAGATTGACTGCCATTGTAAATCAATTTTGTCAGCTTCTCAGTATTTCCTCCTTTGGTTTGCTTTTTGATATTGATTTCTTAATATTTTAGAGAGTCTTCTGAAATCCACAGAAGCAGATTAGATGCAGATGTGTCTAACACGATCCTTATGATATTTTGAAGCCTTGTTTGCAGCTATTGTAATTTTAAACACTAATTGGGTTGAGAGAAGATTGCATATTAGAATATTCTCTCTGGTGTTCTAGGCTTGCAATTGCTCTTATGTAAAAAATCACTCAGATCCCCTCCACACTGAAAATATTGATACAAAGGTTAAACTTTAGTTATTGATTCACTTTAGGTCATACTTTCGGAGTTGGATTTACCAGTTTATACACAGCTACTCAGTACTGGTTGATTTTCACACCTTTATACCTTGTGCCAAACACATGAAGAGTGTGAATATTGACTAACTGCTATGCAATATGCAAAGCCTTTCTGTTTATCTGTTCATGTAGTGCACCCTTCCCTTTGCTCCCACAAGTTTCAGTTGCTTCAGTTTTGGGGAGGCAGTTTTGGTTATGATAATTTAGTATGCAGAGGGGAAATATATTTAAATATTTCAAAAATTAAAGCAATTGGTAACTTGCATTATGTGTATTGGGCTTTATCT
The DNA here is from genome assembly GCA_027575645.1 of Cossypha caffra. NCBI lineage: Eukaryota > Metazoa > Chordata > Aves > Passeriformes > Muscicapidae > Cossypha > Cossypha caffra. Next base: position 24,845 of record JAODLH010001951.1, read on the forward strand.
TGTTTTACATATTTGCCTTCTTCTCTTCAGGGTCTGTGACTCAGGGATTTCACCTCCCATTTTTTCCCACCTTTCTGAACAAGGCTGCCCTCAAGTTTTCCTTACTCTCTGAAATGGTGTCTCATTCCTTCCCCATTTATCCTCTCTCAGATAGAACACACTGTCTTTTCTCCTTTCCTATCTCCATCCCTTGTGTAATATCTTGCACTTGCCATCTCCCACACTAGTTTTTGTAGATAATTCATATCCAGGACCTTGGTTATGTGTTTCTTTACTCCCACTCCTTAATTTGGCCTTGACTTGAGATGTTGGACATACCCTTCTCCTACTCAGCTTTTCAATCCATGCCTCCTCTTTCTCTACATCAGTCCTGGTACATAATAAATCCCCATGCACCTATTTTCAGGCAGAGGTTACAGCTAGGGCTCTTGTCCTTCACTCAGTGGTAATAACTGACCTGTTACCATCTGGCTCAGACTTTATCACCACTTATTAAACATGCAGCTGTTTTTTTTTTTTTTCCAGAATGACTTGTATAACCCTCTCTCTAGTTCCCCTCACTTTTGTGTAATATCTATATAAAAAACAACCTTGAACACGGTTCAGTTGTCAGTATGCTGCGACAGTTTCAGAAATGCACCCTGTGTCTTTCCTGGTTTTTTCTTGCCTTCAATTTCCATTTAATCTGGTTGAAGGCAGGCATCATTTATTTTCTGTTTTTGTATAACATCAAACAGTCCATAATTAGGGCTGCTAAACAGGATGACAGCATAAGTAAAATAACGATGTGCAACTCTTGTATTAAATACATTCAAGACATCGGTAAAGATACTGAGACAAGGGTAGTGAGATAAGAAATCTATTGAAATAAGTATTCTGATTTATTATATCTGCTGAAGTTTTGATTAACCAACAGAAGAGAAAGACCTCGGGGCTCTTCTGAACCGTTTCTGTTCAGAAACGGTTCGGAAGAAGCCATTTTCCCCTAAATGAACATCTTTTGGAATGGATTTAATTTTTAACACTAATGAAGGTTTTCGTTTGCTTGGGGTATTTTTGCAGGTATTTATCACAACCTGCAGTGACAATGTGATATACCATAGAAGTTATTTTGGAAAACATACAAATTACCCAATTATTGTTCTCTAATTCCAATGTCTATATGTCTATGTATAGAAATTTTAGTCTGCTTGTTTTGGATTATAACATATAGAGAAATAATTTGAACTAACATAGCAAGGTTCTGAACACTTAATATTTTTAAGCTTATGAAGATGCAATGAGATTAACAATTCCTATTTTCACACTGGGATATCTAACATGATCCTTGTTTCTATCAACTTTTCTCAACTACTAAATGCCAGTAAGTTTTAAAATGATCTTCTCTAAATGGTAGAATGCTCTTCCACATTTTTTCAGACTGCTTGAAATAAGAAAACAAATTTCATCAAACTATTAAAATTCTGTAACATAGCCAGTAAAAGAGGTTTTCTGGGGAGAGGGAGGTGGGGTGAAGTAATATAATGACTTTTTTTTGTGTGTATAGTATTGAGGAATAATTATACATTTTTGTATTCATGATTTTACAGTCTTAAGAAACTGACTGCAGTGCAGAACATACATCACATATAGAATGAAATAAGATTTTTTTTGTAATGGTAACTCTTAATGTACTTATTGCATAATGTGTAAAATTATACAGTTACACTCTATCTCCTGATATCCAAATTGCATGGAATTTTTCATTAAGGTAAAACATTCAGCATTTACTTTTATCTCCTTTTTGTGTTCTTCTTTCTTTACATTTAGTTTGCCTATTAAAATATTTTTTTAAAAAGATTTATTCTTCGAACAAAATTAGTTTGTACACCTCTCCTTCCAGTATTTTGCATCCTGTTTTGAGGTCATGAAAGGGAAACACTGTTTCTTACTTACATTTCATTAAGAATTATAATACTGCTGTCAGCAGAATGCAATAGCTGTAGAAGAAGCTTGCTACCAAAAGTCTCTTTTATAGAACATTCTTTATAAATATGAGTCAATGGAATGAGGACATGATTAATGCTACTGAATTTATAGATAAGCCTAACTTAGCATGCAGCACATAAGAAGGAAGAAAAGAAGCTTTACCACATTTCTTTTTGCCAATTGGATGTGTATCACTAGATCTATGGAGGCCTGGGAAACAAATTTTTAAAATGCCGAAAGCTCCATCAATTACAGGTCGGGAGTAATTAATGCTGACATATATAGCTGCATTTTAGTGCTCCTCAGCAAGAAAAAAGGAGACAGGCAGTGACTTATAAGGTAGTGGAACAATTGTGATCTGCAAAACAACACAGTGAATTGATCTAAGCTGAATAAATTGCAAAAGTTAACTTTCAGAACTAGAACTGTTACTTAATTATACAAAAGCAAAGAAAAAAATCCAGCTCTAAAATTAATAAGCGTTTTGCAGTTATAGTGATAAATGGAAATAAAAGTGTTCAAGAGAACAATAAGGAAAGCAAATGGATTACAGAATATCTTTGAGCTGCCAGTGCTGCAAGGTGAAAGACCTGGTGTAATGAGTGAGTGAATAGCCGACACGTGTGTGAGACTCGGGTACATGCAGATCAGTTAAGTATGTGCACCAGGCAAGGGAGTTGAGACTGGGAGGAGTCTGGAGCAGAAATGTGGCTATGTAAAGAAGAACAGAGGATCTTGGCCTGAGCTGGGGGGAAACAAAAGGCTCAAATGGATGTGGTGTATACTGAGAGGTAAAACGTAAACTTCAAGCAAACGAAGTTTATTGGTATAGGGAGAAACAAGAGAAGCTATCAGTAAGCAGTGTGGTAGGAATTAGAAGAACATTTCTGACCCCCCAGACCTGCAGTAGGATAAGAGTTGATATATTGAGTAGTCTATATATTTTTCTATCTGAAAAAAATTAGGTAATGCCAGCTAGTATGTAAAAGTGATATGCAACTCATTTTTTCTTGATAACTATTCTGTTGCCCTAGAAATTTACCTTTTTTCCTGTTTTCATATTTCTGAATATGCTTGAGTAGGGGAAGCAATTATATCACCAAAGTAATGATTTTTCCAAGCCTTTATTTGCTAGAGAAGGAAACAAGGCCCTTACACCACACCTGCACTTCCAGGCTTAAAAAGGCACACTCATGGTGGGAAATGTTTTTGTTTGTTTGTTTAGTAGTTTTTCTGGGGAAAAAGAATTTAGAATAAGTATTATTTTTAACCACACACGTGCTTGTAAAAGAGGGCAGGTGGGATCAAAAGAAGTATGAAGAGAAGGGAGAGGCCTAGGTAAGATTTTTTTTTTGAGCAAATGAAAATGAAGCAAAGAGGTCCTTGCGCTGGGTCTGGCATGTATTTTTGAAAAATGCATGGTTTATAGAAGCATTCCCTGAGTTTGTGTTAGCAACATTGTGACACACTTTTCTCGAATGAAATTTGGCACAAACAGATTTACAGACCTCTGGGAGCAAAAGAACTGCTTCATAAGGCAGGAAACACTTCCCTTGTGGACTAAAGTGAAAGCAATTGGTGAGAAGCAATATATGTTTCCTTCTAAATTGCTGAATACTGGCTGTTGCTGGAGGCAAGACATTGGACTTGATGTATAAATGGTGCAATTTAGTATGGGAGATCCTATTAGTCAATTTACTTTAAATTGAAGTACTACAAAAACACATAAGAACAAGTTATGCCATAGAAAAAACTGTGAGAAAGAGTGCTGCCAAAGTTCTTGTATAAGTAGAAAATGAAATACTGCATAATGATCTGGATTTATGCATTACAAATCCAAAATTAAATAGAGGAAATGTAAATAAATTTCATATACCCTTCCTTTACCTCTGAAAAAATGTTTAATGTCTCTGAAAGATTGTATTAAAAAAGGAAAATACCTTTTGGTTCAGTTATTAACTTGTGCTTACCTTTTTGTCCAGTGGGTGAGCTGGGTGTATTTTTGTCTTCCTGTAGCATATTTAAGTGCCATAAGGCAGTGGGGTTTTGGTAGTCTATTGCCATGAAAGGAGTTTTTTTAAAGATCGTTATCTACTGGTTGCTACATTGCAAAGTGTGCTCTTAAAATATTATCCTGTACACTGATTGCACTGAATGTTAGTGAAACACATTTGTGTTATTAAAGTTAATGACCCATTTCATTAGTAGTGATAGTGAAGAAAATCTAAAGGGACATTTCTTGTTTTAATTGGAGGACTGTTCAGTTGAAAGGAGGTTAGCATCATGACACTAAAAATGTTTGTCTAAGAAGACAGAAAACATCTATACTTTGTACATCAGTAAATCTTTTCTCATGTAGCTGCTATATTTTCAAAGATAGCTTGAAATCAGTACTTCAAGTGAAGTTTCTAATTTGCTGTGTTCAAGTAAAGTAAAAAGATGACCTTACATTTTAATTTGTTGATAAGTAGTAGCCTATGTTGAAAGAAGGAATAGCAAATTCCTTGCCTGTGATGTGGGAGCCAGTAAAAGCAAGACAGACAATCATATGGATATGCAATTTCTTTTCTGATCCCTGAAATCCCATTCTGCATTTATGTGAGTGTGCCTGCAGGCTGCAGATCTCTCCAAAGCCCAGTGGCCCACGCAGGAACACCCCCCTATGAAAGAGGACAGCACTGAGTTTGGGCAGGACTTCCTTTGTGGTCAGTGACTCTTGAATGGCTTCTTTTTAGGGCTTGAACAGCTGATTTTGTTCAATCCTTGACTATCTTTTACAAACATGTGGTGTGAGCATTATATGTGTGAGTTTAGTGGTAGAATGAGTATTTGAGACACAGAAACTTGCATTATCTGAGACCATTAGCCAGTTTGAAAATTCCTGTTCATGGCAGCCTGACTCCTATCCAGAGAAAACTTTTCTTTCTCCCAGTTCATTTGTTAGTGAGTTCAGGCAGTTTCTGCTAATTTGTGGGTTCTCCCTTATGCTCTTGCATCTTGGCCACAGGCTTTTTAGAGCAAAGTTTGCTTTATCCTCTTCTTCCTTATAAAGGACTATGCTTCCTTAGTGAGCTGTGAAAGGGGAGGGTGAGGAGGGGTGGATGTAGCACATGTTTCTGGGTTTCCAATGCTTTCTCTGTCCCATTAGAGAAGCTCTCAAGAAGTACATTGTACTGTCTTGGCATAAAGTGCAGATTGATGCCTTCCTGTGAATGCTGTGTTTTGTAACAGCTCCTTGATTGTGATTTAGAGGTGTCTCCCTCTGTAGTGGCCGTGTTTGATTTGAAGCCAGCTGTGGCACGGGCGACTCCTTCTGTCACCACCTTTTCACTTGCAGGCTCCAGTGAGACCTAGTTCCCATGACACTGCAGCCTGAATCAGGGTCAGGGGTCTGGGTGTGCATGTGAGGCATTCCTGGAGTGGATTCAAACCCTCTTCTTGGCCAAAAGGGTCTTGCAAGTTTGTTAATACATTTGTTAGCAGTTTGCCTAATGATTTCCAGGGAGTTAGATGTAAGAGGAGGAGGGAATTTCTCTGATTTTTTAAAGATAACTGCTATATAACAATTTATTTGGTTGGTAGTTTGGTAGTTGGCAAGATTTTTAGCTAATCTGCTGTGAACCCTGGGTGGGTTAGACAATATTTTAAAAGCTGACAACTAGGATATGCATCTTGTTTGCCCCAATGTGTTCCTTGGATTATGTTGGTTTAGTACACAGGTTCTGTGACATTTCTATTACAGAACATTTCTAGACTCTTGCATTCTTAAAGAATACTCTGATAGATGAGCTCTCCAATTACATCAATACCTTGACCTCTCCTTTACTTTTAATTCTGCATGCAGCCATTTTCAAATGTCAGCTTACCTGCCATTTCTCGTATTGTGTTTCCTCCAATCTGCAAACAAAACATCTTTAAGTTTTCATAATCAACTGATAGTTTTATGCAAACCCCAGAATTTTAATAAAGCTGACTGCTAAATTGTAACTTCACCATGTGGAATGAGATCTGTTAAATCCAGCTATGTATGTTTATATACTTTGAAGGCTTTTTTCTATTTTTGGCATGTTTTTATGATGCAATTTTTCCTCTCACTGAAAAAAGAGCACTATTAATAGAGTATTTTACATGATATAAAGAAAAGAAAAATAGCTTTCTTTCAAAATTAATTTTTGAATTTTGCTTTTCAGCAGTCTTCTGTTTAAGGAGTAGAAGTTTCACGGCCTATCTCTTAAATCTACTGCCATATTGACATGGTTTCTTATAGAGTAATTCTTCTAATTGAAACTGCTTAATGAACAGGCACTTAATCTCCTTGTGGGTTATCACATGAGCTTGTTATCACACAAAATGATCACTCATCAATCTAACCTGAATGGCAGATTCAAGAGCAGTACTGAGTGTTGTAGACTGCAATTTCCAGAAATCCTGGGTAAGAGTTTTCCAAGATGCCCTGCCTATTGTGTACAGCACAATTCCCTTAAGATGCAGAACTAACAATATTACAGCCTTTACCTGCATATGCTGGTACAAGGAGAAGTCTTTCACTTCAAACTGCCTAACAGAGGTTTGAAGGTAAAAATAATAAATTAATTTAAATGTAAAAGTCAGAAGCTCTAGCAATTCTATTTTCTTCAGATAACACATTTCTGGCACAGAGAAAGATGGAGTAAGGACATGTAGGCCACAGAACTACCCTCTCCATTAAAATGTACTTTTTATCCTTGAAATGAAATTATAAAAAATATATGAAAAGAAAAAAGTTAGGGATTTGGAGCTTCTGTTGATGTGGAACATGACAGAAGACAAGAAAAATGTTTGGATATATAAAATGAAAAAGTGAGAGACTTTTCATGTTAGAAACAATTTTCATGTTATACAGTCTTTATTTAAGCTGTGAAGTGGCAGATCCTTAATAAGACCAACATGTAATAAGTAGCTCTTCCTAATAATGTAATATTTTTGAAGAGAAATTCAATGACATATTTTAGGACTTCATCATTTGTCAATTATAGAGCAGATTAAGGCTCTCATTGTAGGCAGTGCTGACATATTACATCCATTGGTGACTTCCTTTACCCTCCTAGGAATATCTGATACGGGCAGACACAGCGTATTGGAGCTCAGTAAACATCTTTTATGATTGGATGACAATTCTTTTATTTCTGAAGAGGAAATACTGTTTTTGGGGGATTATTTATGAGTTTCATAGGAGACATGAAATTGTGTTGTGCTCTGCAGAGGAGATTTCCATTACATCCGCCCACATAATTCTGAAACTGTCTTTCAAATTGTTTCTCTTACTGTCTGGATTTCCCTTTTATCTCTGTGCCATCAGTTATACATCTGCAGAAGCATTCCTCTTAATTTACTCACAAACACTTTAAACACTTACAATAATGTTTTTGTTGTTTTTGTTGTGAGACTGAAAACGTTCAAATTTGTAATTTGGTTCTGAAATTTTATTTTTAAAATATTTTTTGCTTCTCCCTTTTTCTTAATTTCCTCATGTTTTTTGCAAGTATTTCAGCTCAAACAATCACTGCTTAAGGAATTGCTAAGAGTTGAGTTTTGGGGGCTTTTCATTACTTAGAAGCCATTCTCTTTGTCCCAATCCTCTGTCTTTAGAAGTTGTTGTCAAATATAAGAGAACTTTCACTGAAGTGCGAGAGCAAGGCTCTGAAAGATAATTAGTTTTGTGTCCATTCATAGTCAAGCGGAAAATCAGGGAGAAAAATTTAATTGCACTCATATATAGCATTTCATGAAAACTCTGCGCCTAATTACAGTGGGGAACACACAGCAGGGGCACTAGAAAGAGGAGACACCTTTAAACCCTTCATCTTTGAAGAGGCCTTTTGTCACCAGATATGATCCAAGAAAGAAGTCCAAGAAGGAAGTCTCCTTGCAAGTTATACCCCATTAAATGTGTAATTGACGAGCAGGTTGCCTGTGAAGCATTTGTCACAACACACATATTCTGCCTAATTATTATTAGAAAGTGTATTTTTTCTCAGTTGTTTTGTCTAATTAACAATCTTCTATGTTTTAAGACTGCTTGGCAACTTCAATACTTGGTATAACACAGTGATTTCATGTGCTCTGTTCTGACTTGAAGACTCCAGATGAGCTATTCGGTTAATGCAAATGATACTGGACTTCTATATTTTGTCACACATATTATCCACAGGAAATTATTCTTCTCTCTTACGCATTTGTTATGGGATTTTCTGATTGTGGAACAAATGTGTTCCTCTTAAAATGGTAGCATACATATTTCTTCTGGAAAGTGTAACACAAGACGGCTGCATGGAACACTAGAGCAAAATAGACTGTATAGCAGCCACCAGAAAAACCCCTCAATTGCCTCTCAGGAATCATTCCATCTGTTAAGTTAGGGACCTAGCTGACTGTTTAACTAAGAGCCGGCTGGGAAGCCTGAAATTTTGAACAAAATGATAAGAAAAATTAAAGTTACTAATAAAAAATTCTGAGATTCGATTTCTGGGGCTACCATTGAAATCTCTCAATCTCAGCAAATATTTACATGAACTGACTTCCAAGGATTCATAAATAGAAAAAGTATTTGCAGAGTCACTCTTGTAATTTATGAAGAGAAAGGCATCAATAGCATATGCTAAAATATCCATAACATAGTGTTCCTTGGATAGTTTGGAATGAATTGCACTGGAGGAAAGGGCCTCAACAAATCCTGGGATGGAACTTATAGTTTTAAATAACTTCAAGCATCCTGTGTATGCACTGGTTTTGCATGACAGATAAAGAGAAATGCCACATATGCCATCTTAACAAATTCTGAGCAAAGCTTTTTTTCAATGCTCAGTTCAGTTTATGGACTTCATTGTTTCTTCTGTATTACATATTCTCACTGTATTGCCTTGGCACCTGGACTACCTGTATAGTATTTAGCCTTTTTTGAGAATTTCCATTCTTTCTTTTTTTCTAGTGCAGATATTTCAGCCAAGCGAACCTTTGTTGCATAGTGGGCAGACAGAGATTTTACTCAAAAATGATGCAGCGCAATATTCCTGAGTCTTTGTTAATGCTAATATAATTTTGATTACCTTTTGGTAACTGAGAGACATTTTTAGTAGTCAGGCTGATGTTAACTGTCTTTTCAGACACAGGTGATCGTTTCAGAGCTTTGGAAATACACTTATCATTCTGTTGAGCTATCTGTGTTCGTCTCTGGAGCAGAAAAGCTCAGTCTGTAAAGCCATAATTAAAAAAAAAATTGTCATTCCAAACACAAGTTCTGTTTTAGAAGGAGTGACTGAAATGATAGTAAGGAGGGTAAGAAGAAAGGCTGCAGGCCCAAAGGAGTTAAAAGAGCTAGGTACAAAGGTTTTCATCAGAGCCAGATTCATGGGGATCAATGTTGTGTGAACTCCGTGTAGCTTGGCTGATTTACCCTTCAACCTGAATTCATCTGTAAGGACTGAAGGGAGAAAGTAGAGAGGCTTGTATGAAGTCACAGCTCGTATTACTAAAATGATTGGTTTATCCAGCTGTAATTAGGGAATCAAATTCTTTACATTATAAGCTTGACCATCTGCCATTTACGTCTTAGCATTTCAGTTTTAGAATGAAGAATTTTGTATGTGCAGTATTACCACATTCTCAATAAATAAAGAGTCACATCAATGACAATACCACTGGAAAACCCATTTGAGTGTGCCTAACTTCATTACAATTTGATGTGACATTAGCAGCTATGAATTACTGGAAGAGTATTTGCAGGATGAGGAATCCTGCTGGTCCAGATGGGATGCAGATTGAATGGCCAAGTTCATTTCCCAGTTGGGAGCTCCAAAGGGGCTCTGAAAGAAAATCACTTACCAATTACAGCACTGCACTGAAAACATTCAGTCCCTTAGTTAATAAGGACAAAGGGACACATCAAAGCTGCTGAAGGATAGTTATCATGAGGAGACAGGGTCTAGCAGTGTGAGTCTCCTCAGATGCTGCTTGTTTTCCTTTCCAAGCAGCCATGCTGGAAGAGCAGGTGCTACTGCTCAGGAAATCTCTACAGCAGAAACACTGGCTCTGGCCTTTGGGACCACCAAATGATTTTGTCATCCTGACATCTGAAACCCCTGAATGCACCCTTTGTCCTATTGCATCCTTTTCACAGAGCAGAAAATCAGGTTATGTGTCATGCTCAGAGAACTGGAGGAGGACATGTGCTTAAATGAAAACTGTTTTAGTGGCTGGATAAAAATGCAAACCGTGACTAGCCAACAAGACAGATCCTAGGGCATTTGCAACACTGTAATTCATCTGTGCTTTTCCGCAAAGCAGAGCAGAACCCATCTCTTACATGCAACCTAAACTTATTTTCAGTTAACAAAAATAGCCGTGGATAATGTCAGCTTACTAATGGGTCCAAAGATAGAATTTCTTTTGCCTGTTTGACAGACTTGATTCTTCTGCACAAATCCGTGTCTTGCCAGGCTATGCCTGGAGGCAGATACACTGCTCCATGGGATTCTTCACTTCTGTTGATGGGCGCTGTTCTGCCAACACATTAAGCTGTTTCTGTAGATAAATCATGCACAAATAAAAGAGCATATGTAAAATCTTAATCCTGTTTCATCGTGCATGAAGCAGTATTGCTAAAATAAGAATCCTTTTCCTCCTACGCTAAATCTTCGGATATCATTTAGGTCTGAACCAGTCGCATATTTCATTTTGATAAATATTCCTGAAGGAAGAGCCAGACACGTCCTCGTTTGTTTAATTTTAATCACTGCAGCAAGCTTTCTTGAAGGGAGACATTGGAACAATCTACCTCTGCTGGCATCCCACAGCAGTTGGTGCTCCCAAGTGAAGTATTCAAAGCCTCCAGGGAGTGGTGAGATGCAGCTCACATGGCCCCATGTTGAAACTGCTGGCTGGTCTCTGTACTTCACAGGAAATTTGTAGAGGCCTACCAATCAGTTGCCTGAAAAAGCAGGGTGGAGCAAAACGCCCATCTATCTACCTGCAGAAGAAAATAAAACGGTGGAGTAATGGCTGCCACAGTAAAACGAGGTTAAGTGAATTTGTTCTCAAGGAGTTAAGTGGTGTTGACAAGCATTGTAGCTCTACATAAAAAACATAGCAACATGTGCAACTGGCCCTGAAGATGGAATGAGAATATTGATGTTTTCTCTCCGCTGTTGTTTTCATTAGACACTGTCTCCAACCCTTGGCTTGAAGACCTGTCCTAGACGGAAGGGCAAAAAGCTGTAAAGCCCTCCTGACCCTCCCCAGGACATGGATTCACTGCACAGATATGTGATCCATGCATTTTTGGCAGTGTATGTTTTCCTGCATTCTGGAGCATGTTTCGGATCAAAGAGGTGCTTGGTTTAAAAGCCTTCTTGATCTGACACTTTCTACTCTAAAGCAAACTTTTTGTAAAACAGACTAGATGTTAAAAGTGGTAAAATGTGTGGATCAACATAATTTAAATGACCAAAATAAGTTACAGTGGTCATAGTGTGTGTTCTGTTTATGGTTAGTTGACATGCCATAACTGGAATATTTTGATGAGGGGAAGAAATCTTTGTATCTGCAGGATTTAATGAGCAATTAAACATTCCACGAGTCTCTGTAAATGAAACAAAAGCCTGCAAAAATTGCAGAGGTCAGAAAAATATATAATTACAGATTTAATTGTTAACAGTTTATATTACTTTTTTTAGAGATTTTGAATCAGAATGCTACTCAAAATTCAGAAACATAGATGTGGAACTGGCACTACTTTAGAGACCCGATGATACACAAAAACATTATTGTGAGGGTGCCAAACATTTTGCTTCAGGTTAAGCTGAAAAGGAAAGATTTTATCTGGGTTTTCTTGTACAATATTCATATGCGGGATGTAAATTCATATGCAAAGCATCTAATGTGGTGTTACAGTGCAGCTGATGTGTGACAATACTTTTAAATCCTTCCAGGATATTGAAAATGGACAAATGGACAAAAAAAACAACAACCCAAAATTTATATAGGGTCAAAGGTTCTGCAGGAGCTTCATTCAAAGTTCAGTGTTGTTTCTTCATTGCATGTAAGAGACTTCAGTATCAGCCATCACATAAGAGTATCTGAAATCCTGCAGTGGTGTAAATATATTGTTAAAGCTCTTGTTCTGTCTCTTGCACGTTAAAATCTTCACTTGAACTCTATCTTTCTGTTTTCTGACAACTGGAAAAATGTTTTTCTTCATTTTCAAATTAATTTTTGTATGCCAGCTATAAAAATTCTAAGAATTTCAGCTTCTGCATGTTTGCAATGTGACCTAGTTCATTGTAGAAAGAGGTTAAAATTAGCCTTCATAAAAAATCTATTTTCATCTTAAGGAATATGTTTTAGCCCATGTCTTTTTGTATTTCATAAAGTGTCTATCTCTTCATGCTTAAAAAGCTGGTGTTGTTTTGCTTAGCTTTGATCAAGTCACGCTCATTCAGATCATGACAGCCTTAATTACATCCAGAGATATGGTAACAAGGCAGGTTTTTTTCTGCCTGGTATACTTAGTATCTTACAGTATATCATTGATCCAGATTTTTAAATATTATGTATTCTTTTGCCTGTAAAAAATGATCAACTGATGTAAAATAAAGGTGGCTGGTTTTTTTTTTTCTTTTTTCTTTTCTTTTTTTTTTTTTGTTTTGTTTTGTTTTCGCTTTTAACACATCCTTGTATTAGCATTCTGAGATAAGTAGAGCTATGTGGTATTTTCACACTTAAAAATTACACATGCACTGTAAGAAGTCTCAGCTCACAATTCCTGGCTGCCCCATGTGACTTTTTATGACATGTGACTTGATAAGTTTATGCTGATCATATTCTGGGTTAGTTTTGCTAACTATATTCCACCATTGTTATAGCTAAGCCTTGGTATCTGCACCCTTCAAAATAATGACACACTGCATTCTTTATTCTTCTTTTTAGGAAAGCTGTAGCTGTGCAGAGAAAAGATTTGTGTGCTTATGCAAACACATGATTGCTTGAGAGCTTTTAGAGCTGTGTCAGAAACTATAAAAATAATTACTGTTTTTTATTGGATCAGATTTCAGCACAGCTATAATTTCCTCTATGTGGTCCAATGTCATGCAGGAAATACAATGTTTGTTCTTACAGACATGCTTTTAAAAATAATTGCTTTTGATTGTTCAAATCCAAGTATAAAAAAATTCATAGAGAACATATGATATTTCTGCAGAAGACCTCCTGTCTGGAAAAAAAGTACTGTTCATTTATTTCCTCTGACTTTGAGCAGAGTCTCAGCCCCAGATTAGATCCTGTTTTGCATGGACATGTGTATCAGTGATGACTCAGAAGCTGCTTTTTCCCCCACCAAGTGGTTATCACAATTCCCAGAAAATGTGTTTGTGGAGGATGTGGGGCTTGACCCCAATCACTATCTTGCTGTAAGTGAGCAAAACTGTGCAGAGTCAGTCTTAGTTCAGCCCATGAACAGTGGAACTGACAGACAGGGAAACTGATCTGTGTTTAGCAGAGGTCAGTCCAGATTACTTTCCCATGAACAAAGGAAAATACCATTTGCTTTTATTTGACATATAAAAACAGAGGTTTAATATTTATTTTATGCCCACAGAAGTAGTAGAAGAAATGCTGAAAAATAAGCTTGTTTCCCAGTCTTTCTGCAGGATAGGACATGGTTATTGAGTACTTGCACTTGCCCACTGACTTTAAGAGTAAGTTCCATGCCATTGTTATTACCTCATTTATACTACAATAAACCCCAGGGACCTCAGCAATATTTAGAGTTTATTCTCCTATGCACTATACAAATAAATAAGGAAGGAAGAGGGACTTTGCTTAAAGGAGCACACAGATTTCATGGTCTAAATTTAATTTTCCTCAGCACACTAACAGCTGGGATCATAGGTATTTTCCATAATGAAAAAGAAGAAAGCTGGGAATCCCTTTAGGACTCTGAAGGTATACAATGAGGAATTTTGAGAATCATATGTCCTGTGAGGTTCTGCGGCTTACTTGTTCGCGCTTTGTGTCCTGCGGCGAATTCTCTCTAACGGAGGTGAATTTT
>JAODLH010001951.1:60198-71656 GCA_027575645.1 Cossypha caffra
AGCTCGGTTAGAGAGAAATCGCCGCAGGACACAAAGCGCGAATCAGAAAGCCGCAAGAGCCTCAGAGTGCTAATATGAGCAAAAAGATTGTCCATATTGCACCTCATGTTGCCATCGATCTTTAGTTTCATAGTGCTCTTTATAATGTTTGTGTTGGGTTTGCAAGGTTTTGGTAGATGGGTTGGCTACAGGACTGGCTTCTGTGGGAAGGGCCCAGAAGCTTGCCTTGTGTCTGAAGGACCCAATGCCATCCAGCTCCTGGATGGACCCACCACTGGCCAAGACTGAGCCCTTCAGCAATGATGGCAGCACCTCTGGGATAACAGAGTTAAGGGTGGGGGGGGATGCACACGAGCAATTGCAACCAGGGAAGAGAGGAGTGAGAATATGTGGGAGAAAGAGCTGTGAAGAAGGAGGGGAGGAGGTGCTTCAGGCATTGGAGCTGAGGAGGGAGCAGCAGAAACAATGTGTGAACTGACCCACGGTCCCCCATTCCCTGTCTCCCTGTGCCATTGGGGTGAAGGAGACAGAGAAATAGCAAGTGAAGTTGAGCCTGGGAAGAAGGAAGAAGTGGAGGGAAGGCATTTTAAGATTAATTTTTCAAATCTCATTACCCTATTCTTATTTGATCGGCAATAAATTGTATTAATACTTCCCCAAGCTGAGTCTGTTTTGCCCATTGTGGTACTTGGTTAATGTTCTCTCCCCATCCATATCTTGACCCATGAATCTTTCATTGTGTTTTCTCTCCCTTGTTCTGCTGAGGAGGGGAGTGATGAAACAGATTCACTGGGCACCTGGCATCCAACCCAGGTCAACCCACCATGGCTTTCAAGATAAATAAAGTAAATATCCAAATACTTTCATGGTTCAATTACCTTGGTAAAAGAAAACAATGTAAATTAATATAAACTATGGCAAGCATCGAAAAGAATAATAAACAAGTTGACTTGTGTATCTTGATGTTTTTAAGAAATTGTTCCATTTTAATTTTGTGGTTCTATCACAGAACATTGTCTTGATGAGTTTTTGCAAAGGTTTTAGATCTGTTAAGACATCTTTTAGCTTCAAGTGGAAATTTTTCATCAGCCTATTTTAAAAATTGTATATCATATAATGAAAAAAAATTCTGCTGAAACTTGAACGATTTCCTGAGATATGTAAAGAATTAATTTCTGTAAGAACTTCTCACTTGTCATGCTATAAGGCGTTTATAAACGTTACTTAATAACACCTGTTCAGTCATTCTGGTGTTATATTAAAAATAGTTAAAGCTTGAGTGAAAATAAAGTATTAGATCATTAGGAAAATGAGAGGTTTTGGCAGATGATGAGTAAATATTTTGTCATCATTTACGTGAAACACAGTCAGCAACTAACCCCTTGCTGTCAGGAGCTGAGAGACAGCAATGCTGCCGTGAGTGATACCATGAACTAGTTGCCTGCCACAGCAAATCAAATGGCCCCAAATCACATGCTGTATGTCTTACAGACAGAATGCAAGAGGGGGAGCTAGCTGCATTTCACAGTCAGAAAGTAACTTCTCTCAAATCTTGTTCCAAAGTAGTATGAGGTCATGGTATGGACTTGGGTGGCAGCCGTAATTTGGCACCTTCAACCACCCTGTGCCTGCACATTAATCACATCTGCTGTTAGGAAGGACAGCTGTAACTAGTTAGTGTTTTATAAGTTTTTATACAGAATGTGTGGATTAACAGGTTTTCTAGGTTTTTTTTGGTTTTGCAGTTTTTTAATAGAGAGCTTTTCTCCCAAGCTGCTATAAAGGGTACTGCAGTGACATCTTGTTTTGGCCCAGAATGGGGTGTTACCTTTTTAATGCTTACTCTAGTTAGTATTGACTCTTTTATTTTTCTTCCTCTTCTTCTTAAAATCAGGGTGTTGTTAACATTTGAAATTAAACTGCACTTCTAGATAGTTTAGAAACTAGTATGACATTTTCCAGGGTTGGTTTCTGTGTCACAGTTTTTGCCATGTACTGCTTACTTTCTGGTGGGATTTCTTGCTGTCTCCATTTGAACGTTGTTGTTTTAAATAACTGGCTAATGACAGATGCAGAACACTAAGCATTGCCAGTTTGGTAGCACTCTCGCCCATGTGCAACTCTAGTTGTTGTCCTTATAGTAATAACATTCTAATAACTTCTAATAGCAGCCTTGTTTCTGATGAGATCTGTAATGAGGCAATTCCCTTTTGTGCAGAAGTCAGTTGAAGAGCAGAAGTATGACCTCTTTCCTGTTTTTGATTATAACTATAGCAGAGAGGGTACAGACAAAAGTAGTCTTGGAACAGAAAGATTATACAGAATAAAGTGATGGTCAAAAGTCTGTATTTCATGTTCTCAGATTAATCACAGGTTTCTGCCCTTTAATTCATCCTGAAGCTCTACTCAGGCATGCTACCAAGGCATACCATTCAGCCCCTGTAATCCCATCTGCCTCGAGACCATGAGACACTCATTCTCATTCTCACTTTATTACCTGCTTTTTACAAAGCAGGTTCTACCCATACAGCTTCTGCCTGATGTTTACATCACACTGCTCCTGCTTTTTACTCTGTGGTTCCAGATCTCAGAGCCATTACAAACTTCTGACCCCTGTTCTAGCACATCTCAAAACTTGCATTGTGAATCTGCTTTCATCTTTGTAAGTTTGTAATGTCCATTCTCTTCATAGTCATTGTCACTATTTGCCAAGTTTGTCTTTCTTATGTGGGGTTTACATATGTGTTTGATAAAACATGCTTTTAATAATATTTGCAGAAATAATGCATTATTTACCAAGATAGAGTGTTAGAGGAGACTGCCTTCAGATGGTTTAACCCTAGACAGCACCAAGTACCAGGCAGCTGCTCACTCACTCCTGCACCCACCAGCAGGATCAGGGAGAGAATTGGAAGGATAAAAGCTAGAAAACTCATGGGGAGATAAAGACAGTTTAATACAGAAAGCAAGAGCTGTGCACAATAGCAAAGCAAAACAAGGAATGCATTCAGTACTTCCTATGCTGGGCGGGTGTTCAGCCATCTCCAGGAGAGCAGGGCTCCATCAGATGGGACAGTGAGTGGCTTGGGAAGACAAACACCATCACTCCAGTGTCCCCCCAGTTCCTCCTCTTACCCCCCTTACCACTGCTTTATGTAGTGACCATGATGTCACATATCTGCAATATCCCTTGGGGTCATCTGTCCCAGCTGTGTCTCCTCCCAGGCATCCCCAACTTCCTCACCAGCATGGAAATACAAAAGCAGAAAAGGCCTCAGCTCTGTGTAAGCGCTGCTCAGCAATAACAAAAAATCTGTGTATCATCAACTCTGTGTTCAGCACAAATCCAAAACAAAGCCCCATACCAGCCACTGTGGAGGAAATTAACTCTACCACAGTAAAAATCAGCACATGTAGGAAAAAATACACTCTGGAACAGTATGCTACAGGATTCAAAGTTGGGAATACAATTGTGGTTTATTCTAACTAAAATTGTGATTTATTCAACTAAAAAAAAAAGCAGATAAACATAATTGGTACTAAAATATGTGCATTATGGATAAATTTGACTTTTTAAAAAAAAAATGCTCAATAAAGAATCCAAAGCCTCAAAGGGGATATTGCCTTTTGAGAATTATCTCAGATCTGGGAGTATGCTGGAAAGGAAATATTTTGAACAGGGAATGGACAGGAAAGAAAAAAAAACAACCTGAATTTTTTCTTCTGAGGGATGAAAAAAAATTTTGAAAATGAAGTATTTATATTCTAAATACTAATACTAATTTAATTTTATATCACTACATGAAGCTACCATACTGAAATCTTCAGAAACATATATTTTTCAGTCACTATTCCATTTGAAAATGCTCTTTGCATGTTTATATAATATCTTGTGATTACTTGGTAATACACCAGTATTAAGGAGTTAGTTTTTATTCATTACAAAGCTTTTATTTGCCATTAAAATAAGCATTCCACGTGTATCTACTGCCCTAATTATGGTGGCAATAAGACATCCTGGGCCATCCATGCAGGTCTCCTGCCACCTTTGTCTGATTCTTCATCATGGGGATGCACTGGTCTTGAGCTTGGAGGAAGTGGTGTTTAAATATTGACCAGCATTCTTGGAGTCCCTTCTTTGCTAGAGCACTACCCATGGGGTCCCTCTGAGCAGAACACCTCCCTGAAGAGGCCAGAGTTACTCTCCAGAAGCCCAAGGTCATAATCTTGCTCTCTGTCCTGCCCCCTTTTCATTCAATGCTGCACTCCACAACCTCTCTGGCCACCACAGCCAAGGCTGCCCACAACTTTTGCATTACTGAGGCCTTTCTTGTTGGTTAGTACAAGGCTGAGCAGCACCCCATTCCTTGTGGGAGCCTCCCACAATATACCCAACCCAACCTGCTCAAGGTACCATAATAGGTTAATAAGGTTAATTAGGTTAACAACTAACCTAAGCCTGCTAGACTTGTTGCTTAAGACTGTTCACAACTGAACTAAAAATGCATGATGGGTTATTTCTTTTGAAGCTGTGAGGAATATTGTTATGTCCTTGCTCGGTCTTTCCCTCTTTTTAGGTGAAAGTAATATAAAACATGAATAAAAGTTAAAGTCAGAATAAAAGATGATTTTATATACATTCTTTCAAGAATGCATTAGTGCATTTACTTTCTAAAGATGTGATAAGGTAGCACTCATTTTCCAGAAATACAGTTCATGTGTCTTTTTCTATTTCTATCAAGAAAGAGCTTATATATTTTTAAAGACTTGTCAGGCTTCTTTGCCAAAGAGCAAAACAGGACTTAAATGCTATAAATTTCTCTGGACCTGGTTTTCTCCTCCTATTGTCCCGTTCAGTCATCTTTGTCTTGCAAGTTGTCTTCATTTTATTTCCATGAGAGAAAAACTCAGATGAATGACCCGTTTCTTTTCCTCTTCTTTCAAAGTAATTCACTATTATGTAATCCAAGGACAGAAGAGCAAGAAATAATCCATCGTATTATTTCATTGACCAATGAAGCAGAAAATTGAAATAATAAATATTAAGTATTCAGATGTACCATTACAAAAACTGAAGAAAAGTAATCTGCCTTCTCAAAGAATTTCAAAGTGCTACATAGTCATGACTGTGATCAGTTCCAAAGACAAGTCCTTAGGGCTACATTTGATTAATAAGTAGGTTAGTGTTATAAACTGCACTGAATTTAATGTTGATTTGAATTGTATTTAGCAGATGAGGTCATCATACTTTCTATACCTGCACTTTGTGCCTTGTGGGAGATTCTACTTTCACATACATAGTGATTTCATGCTGCAGCGAATCATTTCTCACAAAAGGCTTTCCAGTAAACATGTGCTACATGTTTTGCAAGTTAAGCTTTTCAAGGAAAGAACTTTACCTTCAGTAATTATATAACAGTTTCTTGCTAAAATTGAGTGCTGATATTTTCCTTTCTTGTTTCCAGATATTCTTTCTGTTATCATGTTACTGAAGTGTTGAAAGAAACAGTGCTCCAACTTCAAGTTATTTTTTTAAAATGGCAGCAAAACCCAACTGCCTTTCCCTGGTAATAGCATTTACACTGTCTACAGTACATCAGTAGGGATTAATAGATGAATAGACAGTATTTTTGCAGTTCTTATAAAGTCATCTGTGAACAGAGTTTCTACATCAGGGCCAGAATTTGCGGGTGATCTAAAGTAGCCTTTCAGTGGGTGGGTTGTAATGCCATTACAGAGCCATCACTTGTTCTCAGTACTAACCTATATTCAGAAGTTCAACTTTGTCTCATTGCGGTCCGTGAACATTTGGTGCATTTAAGCCTTAATATGATAGATCTTTTCATCTTTTCTTTGAATAGATCCCTCTAAAATGTAGTTATATTACCTCTTGGATAAATGAACAAGTTGAAACTTGATGGTGTAAGGCTGTTTTGAGAAGTCTGTATCTCTTGTCTGGTTTCAGCTGAACCACTTTTCCGAATAATTTTCCTTTCTAGCATCTCTGGATGCTGATATCAGAACTGAACGTGACTTTTCCAAAATGAAAGGAGATATTTGGGTTACCAGGACAGGAGCTAGTTCAGGCTTATTATCTGTTTTTTCTTGCATATATGTTTGAGAATGAATATATTAAAAATGATACATTATTAAGGAATGGCTTTTGTGCTTGCAAAAGTCTGGCCTAAACTTTTAAGCTAGAGGGTGACACTTATACTAACTCATCATTAAGCACATTGCTTTTTGATTCGTTGTCATTTAGAGGTAAAGTTGGAGAAAAAATGTTCAATCACATTGTAGTTATTTGAGTAGTGCAGGGACAGATTATGGTATATGAACTATGCAGACTTTTTCTTCTAAATAACAAACTTTTAAGTGTTAAGAGGAAACAGTAGCTGAGTAGCTTATAGAAAGCCTAATATACTTTATTCCAGAATAGATAAGGACTGCAATCCCATGTTTTACTGCCAAGTACGAAATCTTCTAAGAAAAAATATTTAAATAATTTCTCTTTTTATCTCACATATTTAAATAATTTAAGGGAAATTACAGTCATAGAAATGAGATAATATTAACTATCTTTTGTAGATTCCTTCAAATCCAGGTAGGACTAATGTTTAATGGTTTTAACCCACCTACTTCATAAAAGTACATTCTGAGTTGGTTTCTAAAAGAAAGAGTTAAATTCAAATCTCAGAACTTAAATGAAACTGGTTTAACATTATATCCACCAAGACTAATTGAACACATTAAAAGAATCAGGAGAACCAAAATCTCACAGGTAAGGCAATGCAATACAAGGAGGTGTTTGAAGGTCAGTGATTTTTTTGACTGCAGCAAACTCTAAAGTCCTGATGAGAAGATTTTATCTTCCAGGATTTATGCAAGTTATGAAAGTGTTTTAGCTGTAGAGAAGGCTGCTACATAAATATGCTATAGAATGATGCTTGGCTATCAGACAGAGCACAATATTGAGGATAGTATATATAATTACAGTAATTACAGTACTTACTAGATTGCAAATATTAAATGCATATCCATCCTTTTGCACTTCATTTTACCTCCAGCTATCATGCTATCCTTCACACTGTTGTGCAGTACTTATTATTAGGTCTTATGACTATATTTTAAGACTGTATTTGTGTTCTGTTTTGAAAGCATTCAGTTCTCTGGGTCTAGGAGGAGAAATCCCCATGGCCACATTAACTTGGCTGGATTTTTACACATTTGCAACAGACTTGGATCTCTGTTTTTTTATTCTGGCTGATATGGAGCAGCCAGTTGGTATATTTTGCAAATGCAGTTTTCAGGAAACTACTCCACATTGTGTGGACTGTGAAATACTTAACACGACAGAGCAGAAAGCACAGGGGACTCTTCCCTGTAGAAGAAAATTCAGATGTGGCCTCATTGTCTTGAAAGTACATACCACAGCCTTAGAGTCTTGTTCAGTCTACTTTTTAAAAATGGAGTGAATGTTCTGAGTTAGAGGAAATGTTGCAAGCAACTCTCGGTCAAATCCAGGATCCCCGATGCGTGCACCTCTGGTGACTGCTCAGGCAGCACGAATGTGTCCTGCATTTGTTAATCCTGTAGCTGTTAGGCTGTCTGACTCCTTGGGAAGCAGCAAGAGGCAGATCAGCTGCCAGTGATTTGAGCACTCCAGCAGTCCCAGCAGGGTGCAGTGCCCTGCACTGGGGCTGCCCTGGCTCCCACCACAGCCTGCCCCGCTCCCTCACTGCCTCCCACAGCTTCTGCCCCTCTCCTTTTCAGGCAATTAGTCCTAGAAAACGTGAAAATTCTACCAAGAAGAGGTGAAATGCAGTCCAAATCCAACTGCAATGCAGAGATGATGGTGTGTTGGCATGTTTGAGCCTCTAATGGATGCAACATGAAATGGTTGTCATGAGGAGAAGCTGCCTAGAAAAGACCAAAGAAGCATGGCATTTCCTGCTTGCAACAAAACCAGCACCTCAGTTTAGGAGCACCTCACCATCACTCCCTTTTAATTAATGCAAAACTCAGTGCACATAACCAAATGGCAAACATCCACTGTGCTGTATACAGACTGTTCTCCAAAAATTCTGCTTCCACGTTCTGGCTGCCAAGGAATACCAGCGGTAGCATAAACATGTCATTGATAATTTGTCAGTCTGCCCTACTAACGACAGAAACTGTGACTATCAAAAATAATTTTAAAAGATTTCTTAAATATTATCTGTCACTTAGAAGTTCATTGAAGGGCCTTATTTAATAAACAACAAATACAGCACTGCTTGTAGATGAGCTGTATAATATAATATTGTAAAAGTTCGTGTGTCCAGCTAAATCAAACATCAGTAAATATAGCCCAGACAAGTTAAATACAAAGTATAGAAACTAATTTTTTTCTTCCCCTCCTCAACCCCCATTAGCTCTTTTCTGGTGTGGGAAAACCATGTAGGCTCTCTAATACTTGTGTTTCATTAAAAGTGCTTTGTGATCTCTAAAAAAATTCCCAGTTCTTGAGGTTTCCTTTCATGTCTTAAAAGAAGCCCTGAAGAATGAGAAAAGTATGAGATACGTGGGACCAGAGGCACTCTGTCTGTGTGGCTTTGTTGGTCTCAATTTGCTCTACACTATGTGTATGTTCACATATTCAGTCTGTGTACATACTGCAGTCATTCACGCCTGACTCTGTAGAAAAAGTGCAACTATAATCCAAGGAATGAAAGAAGAAATCAAATTTTACTGCACATAATGAAGTAGATTTCTCAATGTGAGCTTGTAGTATTGAAGAAACTGGAAGTCTTTTAGGTTAGAAAAGCATTACTTTGAGTAAATTGATCTTTTTCACGTTGAACTTCATTAGGCTGGTGTTTTTTTAAAAATAAAAAGCAATATTTTCTCTCTCTTAATAAGTATAGAAATACATTGATCAACCTTTGCCTGAGGTAAAGATTTTCTGATTCAGCAAATACTTATTGGGTACCCTAGCTGATATGACTTAATATTTTTTCTGGTAATTCACAGTTTCTTTATTAATTAGCAGGAAATAATTTCTTAAGAAATATCTGTATACTGGGAACTGTATTGTAGTAACACTGCTTTTCCATCATGAGTGAGTACCAGGGCCTTGTAATACGTACTGCTTGTTGTACTTAAATGATGGCAGACATTTGTTTAGGAAGAAGGGAGAGTGACTGTGGAGTCCAGGAGTGCTCCACTGTGAACCTGGAGTGGAGAGAACTGAGAGCTCAAGGGAGTGGTGACACATAAAATAAAAATCTCCACAATAAATTCAGCTTGGCCATATTCATTAGTATAGGGGAGGTTAAGATGAGAAATTAGCCAGGAAAAGATGTAGTACTAATTTTTCCAGTGTCTGGATTCTGAATTAAAACCAAAACTGTATGTTGGGAAAGCTGATACAAATAATCACTGGAAACAGTAGAAGTAAAAGGTATAAAGTTTTGAAGATGTCCATGGTTTTAGGTATATAAGCTCTTAAAAGTGTACTTTTGAATTTTTTTTTGAGCATTTGCTATTTTTTCCTACAAAGGGTAATAATAATTTATTGTAATTTTATATCAAAACCCCCTCCAAAACTTAGGATGAGAAACTTGTGACCCAGTTTTTACTACCTACAGTTAGATTTTTGTTTATGCTAGCTAGACTCATTCTTCACTCAGTGAATCCCAGCCAATACTTGTGGAGGGTCGTTTAGTCCATTTATTTCTGTCAGCTGACTTATGATGGGTGAAATTGCCTCCTGGAGTTGCATTGATTAGAGGGGTATTAGATGAACAACTTAAAGTAAATAGTTGGCTTGTAAGAGCATCTGGGTTGACCCTTAACTGCAATTTGAGGCTTGAAATTTAAGAAAAATACAGAAGAAATAATTTCTATATTGGTTTATAATGTGTTGAGAATAAAAAAGTAGGTGAGGATTACAACAATAGACTGGATTCATCAATATACACATTAATCAGGCAAAAATTAATAATTTCACTCTAGTTTACAAAAAATACCAGAAGTTAGATGTTGACAGCTTAGAGGTGCAATGAGATTTGACTTTGACTTTGTTATGCAAAGGCTCTCAGTAACTAAGAGCAAGAAATATTTTCTTTTGTGAATGTATCATGTATTAAATTTAAAAATAGATTGAGAATGAGGAATTCTGAGGGGAAAAAAATGCATCAGGCAGTAATTTTGAAATTACTGAACTGAGTGGCAAGTGGGCTACTGACATCTGTGGGAGGCAAATTTTCCTCTTCAATTTGTATGTAATTCAAAAATTATTTTTCTAATTAAGGGATGAATGATGGCAATGGAATTAATTTTTTTGCACATTAAAATCAAACATCTGCAGTCATAAGTCTCCATAATGCTGGGAAGAGCTTGTTCAACTCTGTGGAGATGAAAAATTGCAGAGTTTCCACCCTCCCTTTTGTCACTCAGGCCCCATGTGTGTAGACTGAGCATTCAGGAGAACATGTCAGTGAGTAAATTTATTCAAAGAAATGAGAAAAAGAATTACTTGTGCATGGCAAAAGCTGAATGAAAGGGTAATAACACATATTTTCTGAGTCACTTTTAACTGCAGTTTGCCAGGGAAAACATAAAATGAGAATTTTTGCCAAAGTAAGAAGAAATATGTTCATATGATGCTCTGTGCTGTGTGTTTGGTTTATGTTTTTTTTTTTCCTGACATAGAAGGCAACACATTAAATCTTGCTGGTCACAACAAAAGGGAGCAAAAGGAGTTGAAATATAATATATAGCTTTATATAAATTTCCTGAGTAGTTGTTTCAAGGAAGTAAATCACTTCATTTCCAGAATTCCTTTCTGGGAAAAATAAGTTTACTTTGGAGATACTCTGTGAAGAAGAAACTGACAAAAACTGTAGCAATGGTAATGCAAGCTGAAGAGCAAAAGTAAACCTTTAAGAACAAACTTTATCCCTAAATGAAAGACCACTGTAACAAACTACCATAAAATCTTTCTTGGAAGATTAGAGTATTTTGGCTTATACAATACTATTGTATAAGGAAGGTAAGAATTTTTAGATAGAAAAATCACCAGTTAATTCCTTTTCCAAAATAAAATTGCAATTTTTTTATTAATTTATCTATGCCTCTTAATATTTCTTAATAATTTCTTGTAAGTTCTATTAAAGAGCTTTAAAAATATAGGTTTTACTTTTTTTATGAAAAGTAATTAAAAGGTTTGGAATCACCAATTCTTTTGTGTAATAAAATATAATATACATTATATGAAATATAACCTACATATTTTATAATATATAAAATATAATATTATATACATTATACAAAATATAACCTACAGCTCTTGTTGCAAACTTTTTCTTTACACTTTAAAAATTTTATATTTAGATTAATTACATTTTTTACTGTTGTACTAACATCCCTAGTTATGTGATCAGATATATGATATATATCTCATATTTCATATATG
>JAODLH010001951.1:79627-94230 GCA_027575645.1 Cossypha caffra
ACAAAACCATGTTTAAGTTATATATTCTGGGAAAATGCAACAAGAAATATCCTTATGAATTTTCATCACATTTTAAAAACTTGGTTGCTTTAATACCTATTGCTTGACTATTGCAACATTTTCTATATGAGATTGCTGGAAAAAATATTTGTGAAGATAAGGTCCTAGGAACAGCTATATAAAATAGACTTTATTGCATTAACCCTCAGCTATTCCACTCGAAAACATAATAAAAAAATACAAATATCCCCAAAATCTAATATATTGTCAATGTTTATATTGAAAGATCTAGATAACTTGATGTTTGAAATAATATAGTTAAAAAATGTATTTTAGGTGTCACTATGGACCATGATCAAGTTAGTTATGCCTCTCAGTGTGTTCCAAAACGAGATGACTAAAGCATAAGAAAGAAGGACCCACAAAATATATAAAGATCCCAGCTGGGTAATTGGAATAATGAAGAGGAGCACACAAATGTCCTATTTTTATGGGAAGTGATCATTGTGTTGGCTTGTTTGTAAACATTACAGATTTGAGAAAGAAAACTGAGAAGAAAACAGTCTGCTAGGATTAATTTTTATTTTGTAAGAAGGAAAACATTTGGCACCGGGAACAATCTCTTTAAAGTGTGGCACATGGTATGCCAACAGCATCATGTTGAGAAAAACAAACTTCACCTATGTCTTTCTCTTTTGCTTAGAAATGTGTTTGGTGTTTTTACTCACCTCTCAATGTACTTGTTGGCTGTAGAAGAAATGAGCAAACAGAGGCAAATTTGCCATCACCTTAGGCCTCGCTGCATGAACTACAGGGTCATTCTGTCTTTTGTGGAAAATTTGGTGATATGTGAGACATTCTGTCTTTCATGAGATTTGTGAGGACGTCTGACAATCTATTTCCTCCATTGTAGTTTCAAGAGGACAATTGAAAATTAATACTCCCCTATGTATTATTGCTTTTTACAGTGCTTTGCTTCCCATGTGTATCTTCCAGCTTTTTCCTCAGACCACTTTCCAGATGAGGTATCAGAGTACCCTTATTCCAAAAATATCCCTGCATCTCTCCGGAAAGCTTGTTCTAGGACTCGTTCTTCACTGCCCCTGTAAGATGGACATACAGACTGTAGACTACAACACGAAACAGCAGACTGAATAGGTGCTTATGGCTCCTTAAAACTGTCTTCCTCTAAATATGAATATTTTATTTCTTACTTGACAGTGCGACTGCTTCTGTCCTACATTCATCCATAAATACTTATATATGTGGGTGTATATATATGTATACATAGGTGTGTATACATACCATGTATGTTTATTTATGCATGTCTACTAGTTTCACATTACTGGACATCCCTCTTTGGCTCCCTCAGCAAATGGTGTGAATTTTATTTCTGAATTAGTCTATTCCAAGCCTGAAAGTGTATTCTTGATGCAGAACTTTAATACAATGTCAAATAGATTACAGTCTGGTTAGTTTCTGAGCCATACAATTAAAAGCTTTAACTGTTGTGGCCTACATTTGCTATCCTCACTCATTATTCAGGCTCCCATCAAGCAATGTATTCACTGGAGATTATAGGGAAGGAGTGGCACAGCAGACTGAGTGCTCAGATCTCAGAGAATGGCTGCCCTTAGGACATATTGTACTGTAATGTGATGGAGAAGAAATATAAGTAATATTAAACAAAAGAAAATGCAACAGCTCCTTGCATGTTAAAATTAATAGTTTAGACATGACAAAATAGCCTCTAGGAGTATGTTCATCTTTGACCTGTCTCAGATCCTGGGCTGATTTCTCTTGTTACCTTGCAAATGAGCAAAATAAATTAATTTCTTAATATCAAATCAATTCCAGGATACAGAAATAAATGTTCAAGAATTCCCAGCATGTACATTACTGTGCTGTCTGGAGGGAAAACTCAGCTACAATACTTTTCACAATATGTTGTAGACAGGGGCCAACTGCTCAGCAACTAATCAGAAGAGTGCCTTGAGAAGCACACAGAGCTGCAGAGAGGTTTTTCTGCCTTGGAATGAGTCACAGCATCCTCTGCAGTCTCTTCTGCTTCGTGGAATTAGCTCAGCTGATGGAGGAAACCTGAAAATCACCATGTAACTACTCAGATTGTTCCTAAACAATACAGTTCAGAAGTAAAATGAGTCAAGACCCTGGAGTGCAATGAGAAGCAGCAGGAGGGAGGAGGGCATATTGGGCACTAAAATGTTTTAATGAGAAAAGAATGTGCCTGGCCTTGAAATGCCACTCCAAGAATTAGACTATCATTAAGAAACTAAATACTGTGCTTTTAGCATTTTCAATAGAAAACTAGATTAAAATAGAATAGGTTAAAGCAGAACCTCCTGTACCTGCTGACTAACTTTATAAAGTGGTATAGAAAACATGCCTAATTCTGATTGTTCTCTGGAGGCAGTGTCCCTGATGGTGCTAAACAGAATGTTCTAAATAGCAGAAGTACAAACACACATTTTAAATATGTGATATGCAGTTAGTTTCCTTGTAGTGAACTAGAGAGTAAAATGAGATGCATAATACACTTAAATGTACAGTATGTAGCAATGGATAGATACAATGTATAAAGCAATTTATGTATTTAAAGTGTTCTTTTCAATTGCAGTGCTATTGAGTAGGTACTTTAAATTTAATTTCATCTTACATACACACAGTACAAGATCTGTTCATTTATTTCTGGTGTTGAGAATTTTTATGTCTATGCATTTTAAGATCCTGCTAAGGTCATATGTGCGTCTGAGTTTGCTCACTTAAGTAGAACTCTTGTTCTGTATTGGAATGCTATTAACCCACTACTGTGATAAATAGTTTGGATATTAAAGTTTGAAGCTTGATAGGAGGCTAGATTAACAGGAATTTGTTAATGGCATTCAAACAATTGATGAGTATTAACTGTTTGCTTTGAAGCTGAAGACATTTTTTTGTCAACTGTAACATAAAAAAATAACTTAAACCTCCCCCAAACAAACAAAAAAGTCCCACATTTGTATGACTGACATAAATTTTGTGTTGCGCTCTTCACAAAAATAGAGAATATTGACTAATGCAGCAATTAGAATTGCTGCTCTGATCAGATGACTAAAATTTGTAGTTATGTGTTTCAGGGCCCAAATCCAGCAAATCACTTAAAACCATGCTAGTAGTTAAGCTTATGCTTAAGAGCTTTTCTGGATCAGGTCCTGAGATACGAATACTCACACCTCATGACTCAGAAACATCAGTAGATTTTCTTAAGAACTGTTAGGAATCTTTTTCTCCTACTACAGAAAAGAAGGATGGTTTTCTGGTATGAGCCACTCCCCTCATCCCAAACAGCAGTTCCAGAATACAGTGGGAGCAAGGATACTGTGCTTGGCTTGGAAAACCTTTTGACATTGTGTTGCATATACCATTCTGCTCATAAAATAAATCTGTGTGTCCCTCTGCAGTGTGACTCAGCTGCATATAAAATAACTCAACTGGGAGTCATTTCAACCAAGCATCTCAGGTGAGATTTTGGCAATACATAATCCTAATAATAGGGAGTTAAACATAAATATTAAGGAAGAAAAAACTCATAGGTTTTCTAATCAATTGTTTGTCAAGCTATTGTAGGTAAAGTATTGCACGCCTGAGGAAATTTCATTTCTTTTGCTAGTAGTGTAGGATTACATGTAATTCTTTTATGTTTCCATTTTCACAAATATATTAAAACAAGTTTCAGGAAAAATTTTGTTTCTACCGCAGTTAATCAATAAGTCTCTGAATTTTATTGCATATGATTTCACCTTCGATATGTTTATTCTCAGTGCCCCTCTTCTAATTTAAAAATAGAATGAAAGAGGTACCTCAGAAAGAACTAGAGTGTGATAGTAAAATCCAATATGGAATCAATACTCCTGACAACGGAAAGAAACTTATATTTCTTTCTTCTGTTCATGATTGCCCCATTCTTCAAACTCTCATTTTCAAAATCCTGAAGAGAAAAGAATTTAGCAACACGAGCTGGAAATGATTGGAAAGGCAAGCTAAGATGAGAGGAATTTCAGAGCTACAAAGAAACTACAGAACAAACTTTTGATCCTCTGCTGTGTACAGTCTTGTTTTAAATATTTATTTTGATCCCATAAAGCTCCAATTTTCCAGTCCTAAATATCTGGTCACTAATATGTCACTCAGCTGATACTGATTCTATTTTTGACAGGAAATTCTGTGAACACATCAGTCTGATGAAATATTCTCAGTGATGTACTCTGTAATTTCTCTTTTATGAGAAATATTTATATTTACCTTATATATTTGAACATATTCTCCTGGAGAATTCTTAAAATTAGGAGGTTCCATTCCTTCCTTTCTTTATTGTTTCTCAAAACTGTGTATTTTATGATGTTTTAATAACTCTTGATAAATCAGCTGTGTTGGAGCTAATTACTGCACTTTTTTTTTGCATAACTTCCCACCAATGCGTTTCTGCTATTGCATTAGATTTGAACACTGTGGGATGCATTTCCACTTTCTAAACAAATGAAAATGTGGACTGAAATTTACATTAAATTCTATCTATTCAAAATAGAATGAAAAATGTTTAAGTGTGGGAAAAAAATTGGGGTTTTTTTAAACTAAAGTATATAATTTACCAGAATATTCTACTATTTTCTAGAACTCAGGGAACTGTTAGCAAAAATAAACAAAGAAAAGAATGCTATTTTTTGACTTTTAAGTTGACATACACCTAGGAAGAGATATTACTTGTTAGTACACTGTGCCTCAAAAGTCAATTTCCCTTTTACAGGCAAATGGAAAATAAATCACTTTACGCCACTTTGTTGAGAGCAAGGAATGTTTAAAATAATAATGTCAATATAGGATGATATTTTCTCTTCCATCAGCTCTGATGTCATGTTTGATACTATGTTATTGTGCTATAAGTCCAAAGATGAAATGACTGGCATATGAATCATTTTCACTTTGACCCAGGAAAAATTGGGAAATGATAGGCTTGTCTAAAGGATTTATCTTCTGACTGTTGGAAAGTGTAAAACAATCTAAAAGTGTTCTTTAATGATGCCTCTTTATATGCAATGCAGCTCAGGAAAAACATGACCTAGTACTATACTATGAATTATGCTGAAATATAACATTAATGAGGTACATGTATTCTCCATGAAAACTGATTGTAATGTAGGTGCTCGGTGTCTAAAAACCTGGCCTAATACATCAGACATATTTGCTATGACAGTTACCACTGAAAAATAAATATTTACCAGCAGTTTGGTGCATGATGTTTTTTTCCTGAGAGTTATAAATCATATTAGTGTCTAGGGTCCCAATTTTGTGTCAGATTGTAGGAAAAAATATCCTGTGCGTGGTGCTGACTGCCTTGTACTCTTTGAATCACACTGGGATGTTATTGCAGACTACCACCAACCCTGCCTTTCCTAATGCATTCCCATAACATAATAATCTACCCTGGAAATGGTAAGCTTCGTCTTCTTTGGGCTGTGCCCTTTCAAAAGTTTTTCTCTTGGGAGACTATAAATAGTGTCAATAGATCAAACAGAATTACCTGAAAGTAGAAGCAGAACAGGTCAGACCAATGCCCAACAATTTGTGATTAATGGCTCATGCATCCAGAATCTTCAAACTAGGAAAAAGTATATTTCCCAGGTATTCTGGGAAAGAACATTTCCTGGATTCAGTGCAACATGCTTTTAATTACATAGCATAGGATCAAATCACTGCAGATCTCCTTTGCCAAGTTAACTTTTAAAATTAACTTTACAATAGATTTATATTGCCTGTGGATATGTAGGAGTAGAGTAAAGCTAAGCCTGTCTGATTTTCAAACCATCACGATTTAAAGAGCTGTAATTCATATTTAATGAAGAAGAATTTATAGGAAAGCTTCCACAACCATTTAACAAGAGACTTTATAAGCAGGTTCTTATTTTGCTTTGATAAAAGTCCTTCACCTTATCCTTTCATTTTATAGGCTGATGCAACATGTTTAGAGGAAGTTGGGTATTTTGATAATGTTTTTGTAAAAAATCCTAATATTAAAAATAACTCATTGTTTAGATTTACATGGTATGTTGGCAAATTTCCTGAAATCTTTATTTCATTTTTAGAAATCCTTATTTTAATGAGGAAAGGGACTTATTGCACGTAAAAAAAAAAAAAAAAAAAAAAAAATCAAGTCTTTATGTCACCGAAATTGATGACACAAATTAGAACTCAGAAATTTACTTCCCCTTTCTATGTAAGTATCAAGTTAGGGTATGACAGCAACACAGAGAATAGGGTGGGATTTCTGGTATGCCTTGGCAAAGTATGATGAAATCTCAATCTGACAATGGCTTTAGATAAGCCTGAATACAAACATTTGAACATGCTTTGCAGTCTGACTTAAGTAAAAAATTAATGAGAACTGGAAAAATATTGTGAGTCTGATGGGCAATGATAGGACCTAAATCAATTACAGCCCAATTTTAAAATCCTCATTGCTACTCTGGAATACAGTGTAGTTAATTACAGGTCATAGGGAGGAGCTAAACACACCTGTGATATCAAAAAAATTAAAGTTTAAAATAATAAAAAAAATCAGAAATATTAAAAACATTAGAGAAGGTGATGCAAGAGATGTCTTAGTGCTGAAAAACTGGTAGAACAGCATTGCAAGAGCAGGTTATTTTCGCTTTTGTGTCTGCTGCCCAATGCAGCTGTGAAAAGAGGAAATGTTGGAAAAGGGCACAGCTAAAGAAGTGTTAGTGTAAAAGGCATGTCCCTCGAACACTCAGGCATGGAAGAGTTTATAGACTTTATTTTGAAGAGAATCAATGTCTAACCACAATTTCTCCCAGCATCTATTACAGATTTTTGTCTCAGAGTTCTGCCTATACCATTTGAGCTACTTGCTTTATCAGCAATTCAGTGTTTGGATCAAGCTGTGTGAAAGTTGAAGCTGGACTCTGTAGCTTTTCTCCCACTCCTGCCTACAATGGAACTGTTCTAAACACCAAACAGTTTTTTTTCAGCTGAGAAGGTCTTGTGCTGTCGCTTTTGACCATAGAAATAGGCACAGAAAAAGCATAAGAATGACATCTGGTGTTGGGATGAAAAGACCCTGCAAGTAAAGAAATATCAATATTTAATCATTGAGTGACCTTGTCTTGGAGGGGTGATGAACCTTATTTATGCAGAGGGATTACATTGAATTATACAAAGAGATTATACAGGAAAATATTTTACCTAAAGTGAAATGATAGAAAATCCCCTACAAAAAAACTCTAGGAGAATGTATTAAGCCTGCTAATAATAGACCAACAGAAGTACTTAAAATTATATTTCCTTATATAGTCAATACTAAATTTGGAAGAAACATGGCAATAGACTAAAACTCCTGATTTCAGAGTAAACAGTTTTGCACAAGATCTTTCTTTTCAAATACACATATCTCTATCACTAGAGACAGTAAGGTTTACAGTATTGAAGAGGCATCTTGCTACCTACATAGTGCAAGACTCAAGTATGGTGTGGGCTCCAAAGCTGAAAGAATGACTATTCTGCCTCTGGCCAAAGGTCATAACATGCAGTGTCTGACAGCAACTTTAGCAGAAAAGGAAAAGCTACAAGAATAAACCAGGTGATATGCATTCCTCAAGTTTAGGTGACCAATGAAGTCATCAAGTAGAAACACTAGACTAAAAAAGTTGTATTATGACAGCTGAGGAGGTTCCATATTTGATTCCTCTGTACCAGTTAGAATGTGTATTTTTCCTCTGTACCATTACTCTGTGTTCTGAGCTGAAAAATCCTACATAGCTTTTCACTATGTATTGTTTGTTATCTAAGTTGGAGCAATTGGTACTCTTCACAGAATTCAAGATACGGGTGCATGTATTTATTCTCTTTATTAATTTTTCATTCTTTTTATAAGATTACTAATATTTCCATCCATCTCTTGACCTTTCAGAATATTCCCCACAATGAGTCAGAGGAAACTTTCTTGAGAGAAAAGCACAAGTTCAAACTCTATGTCTGCAGTTATTCTTCCCAAAGTTTGTATGAACTCATATAGTCCTTATTGGGCACAAAAAGCCCAGAACATCTATTAAGGTGAGGTAGTTTATCTTCTTTTTTAGTTCTTCCATTAAAAAAATTAGACAGCAAATCCTGTACACTAAAATATAATTTCAGGAAGTGTAATTTCTGGTAAATGCTGTTGCAGAGATTTTGGGGTAAGGGAAACAGAATAGTGGTTTCTAATGTGAACACTGTTTCCGCTGGCCATGTAAAATTTTATTCAGATAACTTTTCAAATATCAAATTCTTTTGCAGTCTAAACTGGCTCAAAAACATCTGTGATTTGAATCTATTTTTCATGATTTCATTTAAATAATCTGGAGTTTCAAGTTAAAATCCTTTGAGATTATATGAACACTAGAAGAACTTTCCCACTCCTGATGTTATTTACTTCTGTAGTTCTAGCTATTTTTCCAAGAACTTTAAATCTTTAAAAAGATGAATATTCCATACTTCACACACAGCAAAGAAATGAATTCTCTTTAAGTGAAAACCACTTTTTATTCTGTGAATTCAGTACTGCAAAGCTGAAATCCCTGATGTGGCAGTGTTGGAAGGATTATCATTCACAATAATGGATAAACCAGGTAATTTTATGAAGTTCTGGCTTAATTTTGAAATAGTGTCATATTAACTGTCAGCCTTGTGGCAGATAACTCAAAAGTTATTTATTTTATTATATATCAATACAGTGTTTATGGGATGCTACTTGTTTTGGTCTAATTCATGATACTTTCAACTTTTCATTGGACATGTTACTCTTCTTTCTCTACTATTCAAAAAAATATTGGTTTACTGAAAAGTTAGTCCTCAGATTTATGCAAAAACACACAAAAGCTTAGTTTTGGAGAGTAGTGTTCTATGTATTTGGGTATGGAAGGAAGAACTGATGATTTTTTTGACATACACACACCTTTATGGATATCCTATTTGCAGGTATGCTCTGAGGAATGGAAGAAATACCTGTGTCTTGCATTTTTTGGGTGGTGTCCTCCAGTATCAGAAATGCTCCATGGCACATCATCTGCCTTTGTGGAACAGGAAACATTTTACTGTAAATATCTTTTCATAAACTCAGTTAAAGTGGGATGTGCAAAAATGTATTCCAAAATACATGTCTAGTTCTGCCAAGAACATAAATTAGCTTCCCTGAGAAATGTGGGTGTTCATGAAATGTTCGATAAAAAATGGTAGACCAGACATTTTATCACTTGAAGCAGCTTGAACAAAATCCCTTTGAAAGACTTAAAAATGTTAGAATCCAAGATCCATCTAAGCCACAATACTTCTATTTCAAATAAGACGAAGGAAAAACAATTTCTGAATATTAAGCAGGGACAGTCATATTTTTAAGTCGACACTTTGGATTTGGAGCTTTAAAATATAGAGCTGAGATTCATAGGGAATATAATACCCACCAGTAAAGAGCTAAATATCTATTCATAGTTGCCAAACTGTGCATTTCCCTTGGCTATTGCAAATGTTATTGCTGTATGTAGAAATGTCTGCTTAAATATCCAACTAACAGTGATCACAGGAAATAACACAATCTGGGCATGTGATTATTTCAAGAATAGTGGTATTATAAACAAGTTCCTACTTGCTTTCAAACCTGAAGTTTTCTGCTGCATTTCTTTTTCTTCATATAATTACTGCTGCGACCAATATTGAGAAAATCAAATTTCTAGTAAACTGCTTTTTTTTTTTTTTTCTGATTCAGGAACTACTTGATTCATTATTTCAAATCAAATCTGTAGACCATAAAATTCAATATGTCATCAAGGGTTATTCAAATAAAACATGGTCAGCTTCAAGCACGATGGGAGTTTTATGATTTTTGTGAGCATTAAATGTTTTTTTGCAGCAATTCTTGTCAACGACCTCTGTCGGGAGTATTGGTAAGAATTTGATTGCTCACTATTGACTTTCTGCTTTTAGCAAAAGAAGAACAAATCTGTTAAATAAATTGTTCTGTGATTATTTCTAGGGAGAGCTGGAAATCTCCATGTACATGGTGTTAAAGGACGGTGCTTTGCAAAGGGAGTGAATTTGGAGACGTTCAATTACTTTGATGCTCTTCATTTTCCTGATATGACTCACTGAATGTCAAATGTATGTCAAAATTTTGTGCGTTTAAGTTTCACTGTTTCAAGGCTCTTACAATGCTGTCATAAGGGCACAAGTCTCCTTCCTATTTTACATGCACTTTACCACTTACCAACTTCCAGCAGAAGTTTATCTTCCTTCTGAGGATTTAAAATAAAACATATTGGTTTTAATTTTTTTTTCTCTATCAAACTCATAAATGCATTTATTTCACAAAATATATATTTTCACTAGAAATATATAATCAAAATAATTGCTTAATGAAAAAATTTTCTCATCTGTACAGCTGTATAGTGTACCCTTGAGTGTTACAAAAAAGGCCAATTATAATGACGTAATTCAGATGAGATATCAGACAAGAAAAATAATCTGAACTTGTCTGTTATGGTTCTTATGAAAATTGAATTTTTCCTGCATTTCAATGGTTTGAATATATCCTGCTACAATGCGGAATTTGTTGGGGTTTTTAATTTTTCCTCTCCCCTATCACAAGGAAAGACTCACTAAGAAATGACAGTCAGTAGACTATCTCCTGAGCTTCAGAAATAAAAGAATTGCTTTACCCAAAATTAGTAGACTTCCAGGAAGAAAATGGGAAAATTGTTGTACTTATGACCATAAGAATAGTTTTTACAAAAAGAACTAAGTAGTCTTTACAGCACATTTTTTGTTTTTTGTGGTGGTACAGTTCCAGGTAGCTCTCATGATGAATAATTGCAGCAAGCAAATAGACAAATCCTTGTAGAAGTAGGCATAATGTAAAACACATAGAATGAACACAGCTGTACATATGTTTATTGTTTTCCATCTGAACCAACTGTGATGTTGTGTTTTGACGAACTTCTGGCACTTTCTTTGGATGATTTTCACCAAGTTAGTTACGTTTATAGGCTTGCAAACCTCCACATCTTTGTCCTCTTGTAAATTTGTTTTTTGCATTCTGTTGATTATATTCAAGAACTGAAAGATCTTAGTGCCCGTGTGTGAAGGAACTTTTGTTTTCAGAGAGTTGAAAATAAGATGAGGGAGGACCATTTACAAAATTATTTTTGTCTGCTGTTTGGCTGACATGAGACCAAAGACGACTTGCAAGACACAAGGGTGGAACATGACTCACTGGTTACAAGCTTCAGCAACTTCTGAAGAACAGTCAGATGCTAATTTTAGAGAGCAGTAATAAAGCCATGGAATGAATCATAACAGGGAATAATATCTGATACTCAAACATCATATTTTATCTGATGATCTCAAAGTACCTTATGGATATTTATTTATTGAACTCCCACAAAATCCTAGAGAGGTGGGTAGGCATTAATCTACCTTGCAAGAGATATTTTTTGTGGTTTAAGCCCTGCTGGCACCTCACAGCTGCTTGCTCAGTTCTGCCTCTCCTCCCCACCCCAAAGGAATGGGAAGAAAAATCAAAAGTAAAACTTGTGGGTTGAGATAGGAAGAATTTGATAATTGAAAACAAAATGGAATATAATAATAGTAGTAGATATAAATGATAATAAAAAGGGAAATAATAAACCCCAAAAAAGAGATGCACAATATGATTGCTCACCACCTGCTGACCACTGCATGACCCCAGATCTGCTCCCCTTCCAGGTGACACCTCTAACTTATATACTGGACACGACAATTGGGCCACCTGTCCTTATGCTTTTGTGTTTTTCTTTCGTGTACCTCCTAATTGACAGAGCATGGGGCACACAATCAAAAAAAAAAGTCCTTGATTTAGGCTAAATATGACAAATCAAACTCTGGTGTTATCTACAGTATTCCCTTTCTGAATCCAAAACACAGCAGTGTACCAGCCACTGAGAAGAAATTAACTCTATCTAAGCTGAAACCAGGACATTAAATCACTCTGGAGAAAGACTTAAAAAAGCTGTAACAGTTCTGTAAATATATTTATGGCAGTTTAAATACAAAGTTAGGAAATCTTGACTTTCAGTCTTTTTTTTTTTTTTTTTTAATTCAAGCCTCTTAGAAATGCTGGTGGAATATAAGACTCTTGAAAAGGAGGAACTAACTGAAATCGTAATGGAAAAATTTTTTAACAGCTGTAACCTTCTTAATCTATTCCAAAGAATGAGAGGATTTTGCTGTGGTCTGAGCTTAGAAGCACCTGCCTTTGCTTTTGCAGTATAGTCTTCTCCACTTGTATTTTGTAGGCCAGGGGCCAGAGGAAATCCAGTTATGGCAATAAATTATAGTGTCTTGAATCATGCCAATCTACTCGCTGAGATGAGCCTCAAATATCAATATGAAAAAAAAATTACAGAGAGATTTATTTTTTGTAAAGTTTTAAAATGTTTTTACACTTCTACAGCTGTCATAATAGCTTAGATATGGATTCACTCAAATATATGTATAGTCAAATTCAGAAATAAATTCCACTGCTTGCAAGACTGAAAACCTATTTTTAGCTCTGTTTGTTTATGGAGGTTTTGGGCGGTAGAAAGGTGGCACTGAAAGACATAACACGTGCCGAATAATGTAGGAAGACATTACTCTTCACCTTTTAACAAGAAGATTAGCCAATTCACTTGCACAATCCCTGTCCAGGCTCTAGTTTCAAATG
The DNA here is from genome assembly GCA_027575645.1 of Cossypha caffra. NCBI lineage: Eukaryota > Metazoa > Chordata > Aves > Passeriformes > Muscicapidae > Cossypha > Cossypha caffra. Next base: position 92,415 of record JAODLH010001951.1, read on the forward strand.
TTTAGGTATGAATGTACTGGCCCAGAATTTTTTTCACTAAGCCCCAAACTAAAGCAAAAAAAGAGTAAAATTCACTGAAGAGCTCTGAAGTTTGCAACAGTTTTGAGCGTTGGGTTGGTTTACAAGTTTGACACAGCTGGTCAACCTATTTAGCTTGGAAAATAAATGCTTTGCAGAGACACTTGGTTTTTTTCACAGGTGGAGTGATAAATGCACAGCCTGGGGATGTGGATTACATCCATCACTTCAAACACAGCTCTTAGCCACAAGGTCTCCAGAACTACAATTGGTTAATTGGGAGGCAGGCATTAATGAGTTGCATGCCAAATGTGTCTGAAAGATGCATTCAGCCTACAAGTAAAAGAAGAAAAAAAAAGTTGCACATTCATGCCTTGAAGACTGAAGCTACCAAAAGATCTGTATTAGGTGGAAAGAAGTAAACAAGGACAGATGATTCATTTTTTTATGCTGTGGAGATCTTAAGTGTACAATGAATGTTTTCGGACTTCAGTTCAAACCCCACTCAAGTAATCCCTGAAAAAAACCACCTGTTGTGATTTCAGTATTAGAATTTACAGGTTCTTTAATGATATAACAAAGCATTACATTTTTTATTAACAGGAATTACCATACTGAGATAAGCATTAATGCACCTTGCAAGAACTGTATGTAACATCCCTGAAGCTTGTCACTACTCACAGAAAGTCAGCAAATCAACCTAATTTCTCTAGATCTTTAAAATCTCTAAAATCTTTAAAATCTACTAAATCTACTTTAAAATCTACTAAAATGCCATTTTAGTGGATTATACATGTTACATGGATTTGCATCATAAGACCAAAACTCATCCAGACTATGCAATTCTAGGGAAAAAAGGAGTTTTATTTGTTCGGTTATAGTAAAGTTTTTATTTTATTTCTTTTGTTGGAAGACATCAACCTAAAACTCAAGTATGAAAACACAGGAAATTTTTTCATGCTGATCAGACAACCCCAGATCAGTGTTTTCTACCTAAAAAATATTTTATGAATAGCAGAATTGCTCTTGAGAAGAACTTAAGCAAGTGATCCTCATAGTCTACATGGGACATAATTTTGTAGTCTACAAGTTTTTGGCCAGCAAAATTTTGCTGCATCATAGTGCAGGTGAAATCTATTATTAGGTTGAGGAAATCATCAATTCTATATATCATCAAATATATATATTATACAAATTAATATAATAATAGAATCAAATGAACACTGTAACTTTTTACTGAAGAATATCTTTCTTGCAAAAAAAAACAAGTGGAGGTTTTTTCTACCAAGACTGATGACATTAATTTCGACTTGCAAGGTCTCTAGCAATAACTCATTGTTCTGAAAATTCTTTGCAACTGAAAGGAAAAAAAATGGTATATGCCATTGTACTTGACTGTAAAGACTGTAAGGAAGAGATTTATTTTGTATTTTACTCTCTGAGCAATTATGTTTAACGAATGTGATTTTGAAGAAAAATGATCATTATCATTTTTTTTTCAATTAGAAACAACAAAGGAACTCTGAGCTGTGTTAGGAAGTGTTTTTGTCTGTAAAATAGTGCTTTTAGGTTTTGTAAGCCAAAGACAGCATCTAGTGACTCTTCAGATAGATGATATGTTGTGTATGGAGAAGGTCTTCCAAAGTAAGTAAGTAAATAAAGTAGAAATATGTAGTTTGAATGGACTCTTAGTACCATGACACTTCATGGAACAAAGTATGACCCATCTGGTTATGTTGACTGGCTTTGTCCTCCTCCCTTGACACTGTAAAGGCATCACATGCTGTTCTCTGACAGG
>JAODLH010001951.1:115517-135122 GCA_027575645.1 Cossypha caffra
CCTAGGGTCCTTGAACAGTCCTCAAGGAAGGTTTTGGAAGATATGTCAGCCTCCTACCAGTCAAATGTCAACAGAACCAAACATCTCTTGTACTTCTACTTGGTCAGCCAGCAAATGCTTCAAATCTCTCTGCCAAATGGAAGAAAATGGGTGGAAAGCTCTTTCATATAAATTAGACTTCATATTTTTGTTTATATTTTGAGAAAGGTAGAAAGGATTGGCATGAAAAGAAGCAATATTTTCATTTAATGGTCACACTACTCAAGATTGACTGTAACTGAGCGCTGCAGTACTGAGATGCAGGATAAAGCTTGGAGGAACCACAGCTGTATTTTTCTAAAAAACTTATTACTGCTTTGTTTTGGACAGAAAACAGAGCTGTCAATCCTCTGTGCAAGCTGTGCTTTCCAGTTACAGTGAATGAAGTATCTGAGTCACAGAAAAGAATGAATTTTGATTTGCATAGGTGTCTTATGCATTTGTTATGGTCTAATATAGGAAATTCTGAGTATAGGCAGACACATTTAAACTGGACTGTGCATGAACTGTGTTTTTGCACCTACCACCTGGCTCCAGTCAGTTCCCTTTGGATGCAGTGTATGGCAACCAGCATCCAACATAAGGCCATGGATTGTGCTCTAGCAGTCAAACTCATGTGTAGGTGAGTGCCAGAGTTTCAAAGTAGTATGTTAAAAATCTGTTTCAAATGGAAGTAGATGTTTTTGGACATTGCATGGTTGTCTGAAAAATGGAGGAATTTAATAGTCAGCTAATGATTAGCTTCTGTTATTTAGACTTGTTTCTAGTCCTGCAGTTTTAGAAGGGTCTAAGGAAATACTGCTGAGGAGAAACATGCATTTCTGCTGTATGATGGAGCTAGAAAGGTGGAGTAAAGCTTTTTCACTGTTATTTTGCACCTTTATTCATCAGACAGTTTGGTCCTCTAAAGCACGAGAAAGATTCAAAGTTGATCAATAAATAATAAATAATAAATATAGCAGTAACTTATGGACTATAATGTTTGGACTATGAACTTATAGACTAGGTTTGCTTTCTCATTGCACACATTTTTTCCTACATCAAAAAACTAACACTGTCTCTTTTTCATATACATAAAATGAAAAATAATTTTTAAAATATTGTAGACCTTTTTACAGACCTTAACTGTCATTCTTTTAAAGAAAAATCTAATTGCTAAAGTAATTAATCTCACATTCCAAATCCTTTTTATCTAATGTCATACAAGACTCTTCTTCTGTAATTGTATGCCGTGCAGTGCATCTTGTTCATATTGATACTAATGACTTTATAATTGGAGAACAGGACGGAATTGTGCATAGGATGAAGGAACAAGACAATTTGTGCAATACAAAGGACCTATCACAACTTAAATATCTTGGTACAAGCCCCTAAATAATGAAAAATTAGGCAAAATCCTACTCCTCCACAGACCTGCTTGCCAGCAGAGGATGTCAAGGGGAGCCAGTAACCACTACATCTTTGAAATGGAGCTGTGAGTACTCCTACTGCTCCTGCCTCACACCAAAGAGCATAGTTTAAAACCCTATTGCCAACCAAATGCTCTGAAGTCATCTCAGCAGATGCTTTCTTTATATGGCCTTTTTAATGTTACCCCAGTGGCCAAATGTGTTCAGATGAGGCTAAACAAGGAAGTCAAGAAAAATATCTGCCACTCATAATTGCAAAAATTTAAAGATTTACGCTTAGAGAAATCTGAAATTATTATTTTAAAGTGCGAAATGGTGATGATATTCAACAGGAGAAATTCCTGCCGTGAGCATACCTTTTTTTATTATGTCGTTTTCATCTGTAATAGCCCTGGGACTTTGTTTCTTCGACTGTCTCACACTGTCTGGAATTTTAGATCCTGTCATCTGTGCAGCACTAATACATTCTTATGCAGGAAACACCCTCTTAGTACTGTTAAATCAGGAGGTCAGCCAGCTTTATATCTAGCTTCTTTGAAAACCTTTTGTATAAAGAGTACTGTATGAAAGGCACCAATAAAACATTAATGACTGTGCTCAAACAGCAGGAACACGCTCAAGCAGCTCACTTTCCATTTCTGCTAAAGACTGCATCAACATGAGCATTTCTGTATATCATGTTGTGTAAAAAATTTTATTTTGAGCAACAAAAAAATACAGCTCACTTTTCAGTTGGAGTCCTGGATATTAACTGTAAGTTTTTTCTGATTAAATTTGTATAGTATTTACTGGCCTAGCACTACTACAAAGTAATCAGAATATAAATGGCTCCTCTTTGTGAGGAAAAATAAACAATTCTTTGGCCTTGGTTGTATTTTTGTGCATTATCAATCTTATTATGGGTAAAATTTAATGTGTTGTATGATGATCATTACTGATCTGGTGCCCAGTCATACATAGTATAGGCAATAAAAGCAAAAAACCTTTGGCTCCAACAAAAATAATTGAATACTTGCAGAACCTCTGAGTCTCATGATTTGGAGGCAATGACAGTGGCGTACCATGTCAATTGAAATAAAAACTTTTGTTGGCTATGGTGGGCAAATGTAAGAGCATCTGAAGGGAATAATAAAAAAATAAGAGTATTGCAGGATCCAAGTGAGGTTCAGCCTAACACCCAAGTGCAACTTCTGCTTGTGCTGTGTTTGAGCTGCTGTGGGGAAGATGACATTTATTCAAAGACCAGAGTCTATAAATACATTAGTGCTTTAATTTTGCAAGTGGGAGTCCTGATTGGTCCTTTTTTTCCTCCTCCCATGCTACTTTTGCTGCTCTGCCAGCCATGGGCAAGCTGAACCATGCAACCCTTTGCTGTTGATCACATTCCTCTGAAACTGCTGCACTGACCACACCTTGCTGGATTCTCTTGAAACTTTTCTTGCTAAGAACAAATTAGCTGGTTTTATTTTTTTTTTCATTCTTCCCTTGTCTATTTGCAAGTGTCCATGTACTATAATAAGGTCACAAATTTTTTTTATTTAATTAAATCTCAACCAGTTACAGCTCCCTAATAAATGCAGCACAAAAGAAAATAATTCCACTGCCTTTGACACTACTAGATGGATCTTTTTGGATCTGAGTGCCTTAATCACATGGAAACCAACACTGCTCTGTATGATGAAATTCACTGTCAGTGAACTATTTAAAAAGCAGTGCAGGTGGGATTGACAAGATGTTCCCTGCTGCAAGAACAAGTAAGCAATGTTGAGGTTTCACATTTCTTTGCATTTTGATTAGCTGACAACATATAACTGGGCTGAGTAAAAAATACTGTGCTCTCCTTCCATATCTAGAAGCTAGCTGAAAAATAAGAACTGGACAGTTGCCACCATTCACCTTAGCCCACACACTGGCTAGATGTGGCCAGACACAGGAGTAAGTGTTTTAATGACTCCCTCAAAATGGCACATTTATTGATTTGAATTCACGTGCAAGCATATAATGTATTGCTTACATATGTAATACATAGACACCCACTCTGTCTGAGGGGTGAAAGAGATATTTTGTCTATCTTGCTACAGCATCTCTAATAGTGAACAGTGTAAGAAGGAATATAAGAAGCAACACACATGGGAAAACCAAGCCCTTGTTATATTTTGTGTCAGGCAGCAAGTTCAGGATTTTGTAAGCTGGGTAGTATATTCAGGTCATTGTTGTGGAAAAATTGCAGATGGATTTGTCCTTAATGAATTTGGCTTATGACTTTTTGAAGATATGTTATGCTTTTGATCTCTGTTTAGTGACTACCTCAATTTATTTCAGTGTTGTGTAAAGAAGTCCTGCACTGAGGCAATAGATGAACTAAATATCCTCACTCTCATAGCAAGTGACCATGAACCTAAGCAAACTCTGGCTCCCTGTCTGTCATTTAGATGTTTACCTTGTTCTGAATGTAACAGCAAAAATATGTGTAGCACTATACTTATAATACTTTTGTCTTCTAATTATCAGGAGCATTCAAAATGCCACAACACCTGAAAATATCAAAGGTGATAGGAACTTTATAAAGTAAATTGCTAGTACCAAATTAATCCCTTGTGTCCCCCTGCTGAAACCAGTAATGAAGTATGAAGTAATGTCAGAGTGGAATTTGGGACATGATTTTTAAAACATTATCTAGCACAAATTAATTGTACACCAAAGGCTTTTAAACTATGTTAGATAAGCTGCACAGTCAAGGCTAATCTTGTTATAGTGACATAGTAATGTTAGAACTACATTACAGAGAATTTAATTCTGCTCCTATGTGGCTTATTTAGGTGTCCATTATCTTCATTTTCTGCCTTATAGAAGTGCAGTAAAAGCTATAAACAAACCTTCTTACATCTGTCACTTCAACTTAGTCTTGATTTTATAGTGTAATTTTGGTCATGGTCAGAAAAGAAACAAAATCAGTAAGAAAAAGGGTTCAATCTTCAATACACCACTGCCTTCTCAGTTACTTTTCTTCCCTCCAAACTGTGTACTGGAAAAGAGAAACAACAAACAGTTAATTTGAAAAAAAATAATTTAAAAGGCTGAGTTTGGAAAGAAGTTAGAAGTCAGCTAGGAAAACTTACAGCTCAATACATTTATGAATTTGGAAATGAAAGGATAACAGTAAGGCATAAAAGAGAATTGATCTTTTTTGAGATAAAATGAAGGTGTGATTGTTAATGAAAGAGGAAAATTTAACTTGGTAATAGAAGTGCCTGTGGCAACACTATCAATTCCGTGTTGTTAGGGCAGAATTAAGGTTGAAAGGAACATAATCAGTGCAAAGAAAATCTTTTATATTTGCTTTTGATATTAAATTCACTCACTGTTTTGTTTTTTCAGACTGGCATTGTTAGCCCATGCTGAATTGTTTTTTTAAAGTTCATCCTCTACTGAATCACTGTGAGAAACAATTACTGAAAAAGAAGACAGAACAGAAGAGCTGGGATATGGTGAACTCTAAGATGATCAAAGGATAAAAAAGATAAGCCTAAGAAAGCTGATTTTTCTTTTGTGACATATTTGCAGGGCATATGTCAAAATACTGATTTACAACATGTGACTGGTGACAATCAACACTCTTTCCTAAAGGGCAAATTGTGCCTGACAAATTTGGTGGCCTTCTATGATGAGGTTACAGAGGCATTGAGTGAGGCAAGAGAGACTGACATCAGCTACTAGGACTTGTGCAGAGAGTTTGACACTATCCCACACATCAACCTTCTCCCCAGACTGGAGAAACACAAATTTTATGGATAAAGGCTGGATGGTTGCACTCAAAGAGGTGTGGTCAGCAGTGTTCACGAGCAGAACAGTAAAGAGTGGCATTTCTCAGGGGTCAGTATTGGGACCAGCCCTGTCATCCTTGTCACTGACAAGGAGAATGAGATTGAGACCACCCTCAGCAAGTTTGCCAACAGCACAGAGCTGGGTGGTGCAGGAAGAATTCCTGTCCACAGGGAGCTTAACAGTCTTGAGAGAAGGCACTGTGCAAACTTAGTGAAGTTTGACAAGGCCAAGTGTAAGGCTCTGTACACAGTTTGGGGCACCCCCAAGTGAAAATACGGGCTAGGTGGAGAATGTGATTGGGAGCAGCTCTAGGGAGAAGGGCTTGTGGGTGTTGGTGGATGAAAAGTTTGACATGACCAGGCAATGTGAAGCCCATAAAGCCCACCACATCCTGGGCTACATCCAAAGCATCCTATCCTGCTGGGCAAGGAGGGGATCCTGCCCCTCTGCTCTGCTCTGGACAGACCCCACCATCCAGCTCTGGGGCTCTAAGGATGGGAAGGGCACAGACTTGCTGAATCAGCTCCTGAGGAGGGATAGGAAGATGATCAAAGGGGTTCCTTTCAACAAAAGCTATTCTACGACTCAATGATTTCTAAAATAAATACTGAAATCTTATTTGCTTTTCAAAAAGGAGTTCCACTCTTTACCTCATTTCTCTGGATGTGGAGGAACATGGTGTCCCAATCCCATCTCAACTTGCTTTTAAAATGCATAAGATTATATGCTTGAAAAATGAAGCACTGCCTGGTGCAAGAGAGCTGCAGGCAACAGAGTCAAGCATGGGGTCATGCCAGCTTACTCAGGGCTTTGTCCTTTTTGGGTCTGAGATACCTGATGAGAGTTGGAGCCTGCACTGCTGCCAGGCAGCTGCCACTGCTGACTTATCCCAGGAATTTCATTATCATTGCTCAAAGAGTACTTGCTGCAAGAAAAAATAGGAGGAGATTCAAAAACCATTTTTTTTCTTCCCCTCTATATTGCCTAACTGTATTGATTAGATTAGATTTATCATTAATTGGTAAAAAGAAAATACATATAGAAGCATATTATGTAGCCATATCTTTATGTATGCTGTTCCTTTCCCAACCCTTCCAAAGATGGTAATCTGTAATCAATGCTCACATTGAATATCTGATGGCATGGTGTTTTGGCTCCTTGTTCTATTTCCTTGATGAAAAATGGCCTATAAATCTAATATAGAATCACAATTAAAAGATTCCTTAGCAAGGAAAACCTGTGGACTAGTGCAGGCAGCAAGGACAGTTTTTTTCTGTGGGATGTTAGATCCTCATTTTAAAGCAGAAGAAGGAAGTTAAGGTGTGACCGAAAAAAACATATTCCATCTATTCACAACCATCTGACATTTTTCCTGGGAATTAGAATCATTATTAACTTAGTGCATTTGGGTCTGTTGTAGCACAAATTGATGCTCTTCCCTTGAGTAAAATTTTCAGAGGAAGTCAGAATTACTGTAAGAAGTAGTACATTTCAACCAGAGAACAGGCTGTTAGGAGTTAGCTACGTGGAAAGGTCAACCTAAAGCTTAGTAGCAGTCAAAAAGGCAGCATGTTACAAATTATTAAGAAATGGACAGTGGAAGTTATTAAGCTGCTAAAATGCACACCAATTTCTTCAATACTGACTATAGCTTAGCTTCTTATATCGCCAAAACACTGTATTAGAATTTAAAAAGTTTCATAGGGAGGAGATGAGGCACACAGCTGCACTAACTGAGAGGAGCAGCTAGTGCTAAGGACTCTGCACCTACACTCTAAATAGCTTCAGAGTTTTTCTTACAGCCAAATATGTCTACTCTGCATACAGTTGAGACCTTTCTGCTTGTTGCAAACCTGTTCAGGTTGTTTGCTTTTGTCTGGAAAAAGTCTAGTTCTTATTGTAAAAATTTTTCAGTGTGGAGTGTGTGGTACAAAATCTGCCTTTACTGCTAGAATTAAAATTCTGTAGATGCAGTGGAAGGTGATCAAGGGTAGGTCAAGGGTAGATCAAGGGTGGCTTCCTCAGGGGTTACTATGAAAATAAACAAGCAGCTGTCTGTCCAGACGGGAACCTGAAAGATGATTAAACTCTTGGATGGCATAGGTAATGAAAAAAGTAATTTATTGTCTACTAGTATACTTATGCTGAAAAGAAAAAATCCTATAATGTACTTGATAAACATAGCAGGCAAGTAGTTCAAAACTGGAAGAGAAAAGGACTCTTCTTACTGCAACAGAGTCTATAATAGACTCCAGGATTCTATATGGACTCAAGAGAAGAGAAACTTAATTTATGAAAAATAATCCATAAATAGAAATATCAACTCTATCCCAGCAAGTTTCATAACTGAGAAGGGTGGAGCCCCTGCGTTTCTTGTGAAGCATCACATCCTGTTTGCCCTGTTCTAGTGCTCTTCCATCAATTACATTTTGACTTGGGACATTCTTAGATAGAGGTTACTCAGTTAGACAGACCTTTGCTCTTATACTGTTTGGCTTTCCTTACAAGTAAAAATAGAGACATTTGATATTCTTGGCTGGGCACTGCAAAATTGTAGAGTACCTGTTTAATTCTTTGAGTTTATGGGTGTTCTTGACAATAGCCTCTGATCATACTGATCTCTCAGGATTTAAATTTCACTTTAATTAGATAGAAACAGTTGGATATATAGATGAATTCTAAACCCCATGTATCCTTTAGTTTCATAGTGTCTGAGGTTCAGATTTAGACTGGATTTAAATCCACATTTATTGAACTATGATTAAAACAGTAAGGCAATTCCTTTACTTTTAGTAAATTGAAATTAAGTTCTTATAATATGTGCTCTAAAACATTGGAATCAGAAAATAAATATAATTTAATTTTTATTCTCTTTAAAGAAATGTTTTCTCTTATGCCTTGAATTTTCTTTTGTGTAAAGATTTTTCCTTCCATCACAACTTTGTTTTGCTAATTTAATTATTTAGAAAAGAGCTGAGCAAGTCGACTTTCTCTGAATGTACTCTTTTACAAACCTGTTTGTTTTGATTTAACAAATATTGTTTTCACTGCACTGTGTACAAATATTCATGGTGTTCTGAATTTTACAGAGTAACTTGAGAAGTGCAGTGCTTACAGCATTATGTTTGTTGTTATTTTATCCACAATTGAAATATTTTATCCACTGCTGTCTTTCAGGAGAGAGAAGATATAAGCATTTATTTGTTACACTGTAGAATTATCCAGTCTTCTCATAATAAAAATTCAGTTTTATTTAGTTTTAGTTTTTTATGGTTACAGTCAATTTATTTGTAGTGACAGATGACCAGGGAGTGTCAGGTGGTTCTAAAGACTTTATTTGGATGAGATGTGAGGGATTATGAATACTGGTGTAACTTAAAGAGTCTTATGATCTTACATGTCTCAGCCTTGCTTAGGAAAAAAAAAAAAAGAGAATGGCACTTTGCTGCTGCAAGTTTAGTACTATTGGTTGTCTTAAGGTTTCTGAAGGAAACAGGGGTCAATGACCTTTGGTGCCAGCCAATAGGTATTGGCCACTATAAATTGTTTTTTTCTTTATCCCAAGATGACTTAGGCCATTATAAACTTGCCTGCTTAAACATATGAGTTCAATTTCCTTATGCAATGGTGTCAACACCTTTCAATGAACTGCATGAATAGTGTGAGCAATTTTGAAATAGCTTGCAAAGAACTCCCAATCTGTGATCACGAAAATGGGGAAACAGTAAAAGTGCAAAGAGAAGTGCTGAAAACGTGTACCTCAGCCCCCAGCCCCCAGCTTCCAAAAATCCAACCCACGGTTAAGCATTCTTCTGTATGGTTCTCCAAAATTTGACTGTAAGAAACAATGTTAACAACACGCATTACAAATTTGTGTTGAACACAAAAGTCTGCATTTCTTAAAAGCCTCTGTGTTATGTAATAAGTTACAAACCTGTAGTTTAAATGGGTTACAACTCTAGAAAAACCTCTAGCGTCAGTACAAATAGATTCAATCCCACAGTTATCTATTAATCTTCTTTTCTCTGCCAGACAAAAATGAAACTCAGTGTTATGTTTTGAGATATATTTACAAAAGTAAAAAAATCTGTTTTAAAGCCCCAGCTGAATCACAAACCTGCTCTTTATTCAAGTACTTATTGTATCACACTGAAAACAATATGTCAAATATGAGATGCGAAGTGGAATGTCCTTGCACTCCCAATTTTTTTTTCCAGGTTTGTTAGAGGATCAGCTTTTGACATGTGAAATACTGAGATGAAATTACTGCCTCCACACTCGAAGGATGGGATATTCCCCCTCTGCCCCACTTTGATGAGATGTCATCTGAAGTGCTGTGTCCTGCTCTGCGCTCATCTTCACAAGACGTGGACTATTGGATTGAGCCCAGAGGATGGCAATGATAATGATCAGAAACACCTCTCCTGTGGGGAACAGACTGAGAGCTGTGGTTGTTCAGGCAGCAGAAGGCTCCAGACACACACTTTTGTGGCCTCTCAAGAAAGATGGGGACAGACTTTTTAACAGGGCCTGAAACAGCTGGACAAGGGGCAATGTTTTTAAGTTAAAAGGTAGTAGATTTGGATTAAACAAAAAGAAAAGCTTTTTTACGATGAGAGTGGGGAAACACTGTAACGGGTTTTCCAGAGAAGTGGTAGGTGCCCTGTCTTTTCAAGGTCAAGCCAAATGGGACTCTGAAAAACCTGGGCTAGTTGAAGACTGTTCATTGCAAGTGGTTTGGACTAGATGACATTTAGCCCTTCTATTATAATTTGATAAAAATAAAAAAAATCAGAGTGATCCATGGTTTGTTTGCTTTTTTTTTCATGGATGGTGTTTCCTAAATATCATGTTCCTTGAAAGTCTTGTCTACAAGGAAGGCACAGAACATGAGAGTTTATGGATTGCTGTACTGGACCACATCAGAGTAATTTAGTTTTGATGTTTATTGTGAGACAAAATAAACAAGAAGTAAAAGAGAAACAACTTCCCAGCTTCAAATTCTTTCAGAATAAGCCACTTTGGTACACTTTTGCTGAGTGCTGTGGCAGTTCTCTTGCACTATAGGGGCTGTTTCCACGCCTACATATTACCTGTGTTATCTGAGAGGCACTGTCACTTTGCTGCTTGGCCAGTGGTGGGTCCCTCTTGGAGTCAGCTGGTACTGGTTTTATGGGACACAAGGGAAGCTTCTTGCAGCTCCTCGTATAAGCCACCCCTGCAACCCTCCTGCCACCAAAACCTTGCCATGCAAACTCAGTGTATTTCATGTCTAGCCTCTTTGAATGACACTTTTAAGATTTACTATTAAAGCCGTATTTATCGCACAATCTTCGTAATCAACAAAAAAGAATTTGCCACATCAAAATCAAAATAACATCACCATAACACTGAATTAAAATGGCCAATTTACACAAAATCTACTCCTCATCCCTTCAAAAATTGGAGCAACCAAAATTTCCCACCATCATTTTGCTCTCTAACAGTGGTCCATCCTTGTTCTCTGCCCTTTATGTCTCCCAGTTACTGTTCTCATCTCAAATTACTTGAGCCTCCCTCATGTTGGGTATTGAAAAGTGCTCTGGTGTGTTGACCCTGACACAGGTTTTCCATCAAAGCTGCTCTATCACTCTTGCAAAACCATGTAATATTTTTCCTACTTCTCTTGTATTTTTGAAATATTATATCTTTAGCCGTTATTAATCATCCGTAAGTCCTGAAAAGCAGAAATTATCTCATTGGATCATTTTGTGGGGAGTTGATACAAATTCCTCTTTGCAAGAGGAACCAGAAGTCAGTGGAGCTTGTGAGAACAGATAGAGAATGAAGAGGCAGGTTTGCAGAGTACTGAGTCAAGAGAGCATGAGTAATTATATCTGGAATGCTATCAGAGTACTTGATCTCACCCAAATTGAAATGAATTTAACTGAGACCTCATTCATGACACAATGCAGATTTCACCAATTAACTTTAACTTGGAGCTTTATCATTTGGTACAGAATCCAGGTATAAATGAGAGTCTTGGCATTGATGTCGTGGTCAATAGATTGTACTGGACCCTGTGGACAAGATCTGCCTCTAGGACAACTTTCGGATGAAAGTTCAGTGAGGTCGAGCAGTAGAATTTTGCTAGCTTGGTTTGTGTTTAGGAAATTAGAACTTTTCTTTAGTGTTGAACTAGGTTCCAAACTCCTATTACAGAGAAGGCAATATATCAAAATACTCTAGGCAGGGAAATAGTCATTCCCTGGGTCATGCTTTTACATTTCTGTGACATGGTAACTTAGTGAAGTCTAAAGCAGGCAACTTCACAGCAGTGGTGGGAACCAAAAATTATTTTTCAGTAAGGTATGCAAGGCACAGTGGGAGACAATACTTGAAATGGCCTTCTGAATGGCTTTGGACCAACACAAAGTGCTTAATGATGATGGTGCAGTTACTGCGTTCGACACTGAGCTCCAAAAGAATAATTGTAGGTCAGTTGTGCTTATAGCATGTTGTTTATACAACACATTTTACAAGTGAACAATAAAAATCTACATTCTTAACTTTATTAAAAAGTAAAATCAGCTTCATGATGCTGTAGTGTTGACCCAAAACATATGGCCAAATAATAAAACAGAACAGAAAACTAATTTAAAAGACCTAATATACCATGCTGTGTTGTGTAGAATACTTTATAAAGTTTTAAGTGAACTGTGAAAGGTTTATACCTATTTTCCGACTTCTCTCCAAGAGAAATTCTGACCTAAGGTTAGCTGCAACTGTGTTATAATAGGAGTAATAAAATAGACTTTTCTAATTACAGTTTTAAATCTGAAATCTTGCTTGTGTTTTTGACTATAGCAAAAATAAGTATATTTTAAAGAAAATTCACCAATCGAAAATTAAAATGCAGAAAACTACTATGAAAATGTAATATTATAAGGATTTATTAAGCAACTGTAAAAAATACACATATCACACTATTTCTGTGCATGCATATCTCCAAACTGTTAAGTGGTTAGATATTTTAAGTCAGATACTTGCAATGAGTGCAATGAAAGGGAGCATCTTAAATCTGCTGTAACAATCTGGTTTGGTTTACGTTGGCAAACCAAGTCTGCAGTCAATATTTGTGGACTTCAGCCGAGAATTCAATTTGCAGCCCTGACAGCTCTCGGTGAAAAATAAAAGGTTTGTAGCAGAATGGTCATCAAAAGTTCTTGGAACTAGCTCCTCCCTGGGGTATTATAGCAAGCTACCAGCATTTTCCACACAGAGATAGCTGGATGTTGTTGAAAAATATAGATTTGGTTTCACTGATGCTCAGGCACTAACTCCATTGGCATGCTGTATCTGCTGTCTGCTGTGCAAGCCCTGCAAGGAGATTCAGAAAAGATTTTTTACAAAATATCAAATACATTAACATCCATATCTAAGCTGATCAGGTATTCTCAAAGAAATTAGAAGTATGGTTTTCCATTTCTTTTCATTTCCTCAGACTGCCCATTAGATCTTTTACTATATCATAATTCCATCATATATGCTAACAGGCATAGTCTGACCTTATTTCTGCTTTTTCTGCTGATTCTTTCTCCTTTCATCACACTCCTGCTCTACCTGATCTTAGAGGTTACAGAGAACTACATACACATTAGGAAGCTAATTTGATATTTGCTTCATGCAACAATTTATGCTAGACCTGCCAAATATCCATTTTTCCTATTGTTAATTCCAGCCCCATCTCAGCACTATCTTGTACCTGTCAACACTATTTGTCTTGAGCTTTTTGAATGCATTCTAATGACTTTCCAAGGCATCAAAAAAATTTGTACTATTAGGGAAGCACCAGTGACACACTAGAGAAAAGACTTCTTTCAAAAATCAGGCTTTTCCCTGTGGTGCATTTCTTGGCAGGTTTTGAACCAGGGAGTGTCTTCCAGAAAGCTTCAAATTCTGCCATTTGCAACCCTCTCATCATTGTAAAGAAATGAGCAGTAAGTCTGCCACTGCTTATTTTTTACTCATGTAGCCCAGAAACCAGACCAACTTTCAGAGCAGACTTCACCTGAGTTTGCACTGGAAAAGCCTGAGTATCTGACAGAACATTGATTTGAGTGGACTTCATACAGCATCACTGCTCCATCTGTTATTTGTACACCACATGGTGCTGGCACTCTTGGCCACACTCTCCTCCACCACAGCTGAATGCAACTCTATGACAGAGACCTGAAATGCTGCTCACCCACCTCTTTATGAAATAGCTCCTTTTCCAACTCCAAACGTCACAGAAACTCTGGTGTACAGCAGAGCTTGAAGCCCGTATTTTTCTTCCAGTATGTAAAACTAAAATTAAATACATGATTTGAGCAGTCTCCCATCCGTATTTCCATCTTCATTTTGGAATTTTTTCCCCACTTAGGAAATTACTTTGTTGACCCACTTCAAAAGAGTGGGACTCAAGGTGTGTTTAGCTGGTTCTCTGAAAATGAGACTCAGACACAGAATCCATCTGAAGAGTCCTTGCCTAAGAACAACTCATCCTCTTCCAAAGACTTATTTTATATTCCAAAATTTACTGAATCCATAGGCAAACATTAACCATAGATTATTGATCCCTTTTAGGGATGTGTGTTTTTTGCATAAGTTAACTGCCCACTTCATAACAAATGTATTGAGCCTGACTCTTACATATAACGATTAGAAGGAAAAATATGCAGAGTTGATTAATTTCTATGTAAAAATAATCAATAATTTATAGAAAGCATTTTGAGAGAGGTTAAACTGCAAATCTTTTTTCATTAAAAACTTAAATATCATCAAAGCTCATATGTGAGAATAAATAAAGGTCACTTGCTGGGAGACTGAAAATTATATTCTGATACTGGTGAAAGAGAAGATCTGTGAAGATACAGAGGCCCAGGCATCAATAGCATTGGCCTTCTGAGAGCACAAAGCCCTTCAGATGTCAGGTCGAAAGCAAATGAGAGCAGATGGAGGCCAAAGATATTGGAAAGAGGAATTTCAAAGGAAGACAAGGGAGTGTCAGCTCATCACTAGGAAAGATCAGGTAGATATTATGAGACAAGAACCTCTGAGTAAAAGGAAAAAGAACATGGAAACTGCAATTTTATTTTTCTTTAACACTTTTTTTACATTTAGATATATTATAAAGTGGTAGTTCTTCCATATGTTTTCCTGCTACTAAGTCCCAAAAATCCCTCCAGTTGCTCTTTTGAAAATTTTCACACTTTAGCAAAATTTTTATCAAAAAGCATATCTGTCTTAATACCATAAATATAAATGGAATCCCTGGTCAGGTTAGTTCGGTTTTCATTTCTTACCCTATACTTTCACAGCTTACCATTTGCAATGGCTTCCTTCTCAAAATGAAATGAAAAAAAGTATGGAATAACTTGCAGCCTAATTTTAATGATCTGAGAATGAGACAAACAATAAACAGTTTTAACACAGTGCAATTAAACAGGAATGCATTTCTAAATAAAAGAAAATTTCCCTAAAGTTTCAACTCCATCTACTGTATTCAAACATTCCTCAACCACACATTTAGTAAAAAATATTATGGATTTTGCTACCAGTTCTCTCATTGCCCCCCTCTTTCTAATAAGAAGGAAAAAAGTTTTTTTTACTTAATTAGAGCCTCAATGTCTTTACTAAGAAGAACACACAGAATATGACTTCACAATATTTGTAACTATTTATTTCCAAGCCTTACAAGAAGTCCAAAAAGAGGATTTAGATTGGTGATGTGGGTCTTGATGTGGCATCTTTTGAAATCAGAAGAAATATTATAAGAGGTCTACTAGTTTTGGACAAGGTGTCTCCTGAGTGATAACTGGGAAGGCAATATGGGGATTTTGCATCTGGCTAAGTGTAAAAGCCCTAATTGTATTCTCCCCTTTATAGCCAAATCCTTTCATATCCTAGAACATTCAAGATGTTGAGGGTTCCTGTGCAATGCTTGTATTGTACAGTGAAACACTGCTACTGTTCCACTGTTTTTATTATCATTCATCTCCTTATGCTAGCATTAGCTGGTTGGAGCAGTTTTGATTTTATAGCTGCTAGGCAGCTCTCCTCATGTGTTGGTTTTATAAGCCTGCTTTCCTTATCTTAAGTTCTCTGCAGAAGCTATCAGTCTCTATCAGATTCCAAGACATTGTGCACAAACCTTTTAATTTCTCTGCTCCCTGCCCTGAAAAAAAAAAAAAAAAAAAAAGTGGCAAAAAGAAAAATGTTACGCTCAACCAGAAATGAATTTTCAATCCAGTGTTAAAATTCTCCAGAGGTGTCTGGGAGAGAGAGACATATGTGAGTATGTGTGCATTTATATGTGTAAGCTACCGACTAGGAAAGATAAATAACATAAATAACTGTGTTTCTTCTCTGAAAGCATTATTTTACTCACTCCCAAATATTGCACGGTATTTCTTTTTGAGAATACGATACATCCATTTCAAAGCAAAGACTGACCTCTCTTCTGAATACAAATTACTTTTGGGAATGCTAAAATAATTTGTGGAAACTTTAATGACTTAAGCCTGAGTTCTATGGTAACTATATATCTGGACTGAGCTTTCAGGGTACTGAACAGAAAAACCTACTGTAACAGAGTGTTGGGCTGGTTTTTCTTTTTTATGCAACAGAAATATCTCTCCTAAGGGATTTTAAATGGATGAAGAGCAGGTGTTTTGATTTGATGGTAAATTGGTAAGCTTATTACCTTCAAAATTAACACCAGCTATAACCAGAAATCATCCCACTTCAAAATATCAAGTATGAAACAACAACACAGCAGTCTTAATACTGACATATCATAATTTCAAGTAAAATGAATGCAAAAGTTAGTCAATCTGTGCTTATTTGTATATATATAGTTATTGCTTAATACAGCATTTATTAATTCTTTCTTTCCAGTAACTTCTTAGACCTCAATTAGAGGTAGTAAATGGAGATTAAAAATCATGCTAGTAGGTTGATGTTTTTGTGTCCCTCACTGTTTGATGAGACAAATTAAGTTTTCAGTGTGCTCTACATGGGTGAAAGCCATTACACATCAGAGAATTGTGTCCGATTCTGATCAAAGTCTGGTAAGAACTTACATTAAAAATTTAAAATTATGACTTCAGATATAGGCCACTTCCCTCTACCTTCTCCTCCCCCAGCTGTTACTCTTCTAGCTATTGATGCAGGTTTTGTTTATTAGCTCATCATTTGAAATGGATTTCTCATTCAAAACCTCACTCTCCAAAGAACCATGAGACACCAAGTCATAGCAAAAAAGCACATTTTTTGTAGCAAAATTACCGTTTTGAAATATCAATTCCATTAACTTTTAATGTGGGAAAGTGAGTTCATTTTCTGCTTTATTTGTGTAAAAGCCAAATTCTGTGTTGAAAAAAACTCTTAATATGTGCAGTTTCCCCTAATTCTATGAAAATTTCTAGGATAACCAAAGAAACCATGACCAGTCCACTCTTTAGGAACAGTATGTGTCCTGTCTCAGAGACAGTATGTTATATGATCAATATAAGCAGAATGGAAAGATCAGTATGAATATAGTGAAGAATATTTTTTTTTACAGAGTGTGGTTTGACACATACAATTAAGTAATCAAGTAAACAAAAAATTCCTGAACTAAACATGCTTACAGTATAAAAAAATAGGCTGAATCTAGTTTCAGTAGATTAGAATTAGTGTGAGTAATATTAAGTCAGTTATGGATAATCTGTTCTTGCTGTGTTAAGCCAGATGATGTGTTTTGAACCACAAACCTGTGTTATCAGAAAGCTGTGTTTCAGCACATACCATGTTTTCACCTAACAAAAGGGCATGTTTTCACCTTTCATATAAGCAAAAGATTAATTTTATGAAGTGAATAGATTTACCCTTAATAAAAGAGACAGGATATTTTCATTATCTTAAAGTTGTCACTTTTTTCAAATTAAAGGTACAGTACAAACTTCTTTTCAGTACTCCTCTCAATATGTCAGTCCTTTGTCGGCTGTAAAATTCTTTCTCAGAAAGATAAATATTCTCAGGTCCATGATAAGGATATTAATGAAAAAAGTATTTTCCACTGCCATGATCAAGGTATCTTAGGAATTCACTAGCTCCTGCTTCCTTAAATATCCACAGGGTTTGTGGGGCTTTTTTCCATTTTTTTCTCCTCCACCCTAAATACCATGGCCTGTTTTTCACCTTGTTGCTCGACTTGTTAAGGAGGAATCGGATGTGTAAGAGCTGCAGAAACATTCTGAAGACTTTTACACTTAAAAATCTAATTATTTCTTGAACTCTATTTGCATTCAGCTGGCATTCTCTCCTACTGGTCCACAAGGCAGCATGTCAGGTATGACACTGATGAAATGTTCTGATTATTCTTATGCTCTAGAATACCAACCAGCCAACACCACTGAAAATGCAGAAACAAAAAACAGCTGGAGAAAAAAAAATCAGACCACATATATTTGACAGATAAAACCTTGGAAACTGCTTTAATTCATCTGGGTAGGATCCCTACTATTTTTATAAATGCTGCAGTATATTTCTGCATGAAAATATAAGAATTTTAATTCAGTTCTTTCACAGGAAAGGACTCTAAAAAAGGAGAATTAAATGCATTAGAAATGTACAGTCAGATTTCAAGGGTATTGTTGGTACAGCTCCAATAATTTCTTTCACTAAGTTGCCCCTCAAAATGGTAAGGAAGAGCACAAGAAATGAAAGGTTACTAAACTAGAACTTTTGAATTGAGAGTCAGTTGAATGACAGCTTCAACAACCAGTCTCTCAAAGCAGTAGTGCTGCTTCCCCCTGATCTCAGGAAGGAGGCTGTGTGAAAATTTACCCTTCTAAAATGCAAAATGACACTATGGTAGCAAAATCAGAAAATCAGCATATTTAGAATACAGCAGCAGCTTGTGCTTTTGGACATACACCCTGATACCCCTAACTACTAGATTCAGGTGCTTTCACAAGCCACATAATGTCTTTACCTTTTAGTACATACTCTCAGATGAGTGTGCTTGAGCTAATGGCCACTGTAGATCAGATGAAAATGTCATTCTATTGAAGTCTAAATACATTTCACCTTGCCAGTGAAAAAGGGAAAATTTCTGTCCTAAATATCCCTCCTCTTTATGTCTATTATTGATAAGTTATTTTTTATAAAGTTCTTTGTTGCTTTTGTTGCCTATTTTTTTGGTTTGGTTGGTTGGTTCATTGTTTTTTGGGGTGGGGCTATTTTTTTAAAAAGAGACTTCATTTTTTTGAGAATGCAATGAAAATGTGTATCTGACGGAATACAAACCCAGTCCTATTGTAAACACCATGCAGCTGATGCTCACTTGTGTCCCTTGATGTTATTGTTCTTCAGCAATTCAGAAAGTATTTGAAATCTGATCGAAACTGTGACTTCTTTTCTGCTCTCTGCTGTTCTTTGTACTAATAAGTCATGCTTTCCTTGATTGTCAGGCAGGTCTCAGGACATCAACCATTTTTGTGTCCTTTTCTGATGACTGAATGTCATTAGCAAGTAAAACTAAATAAATCTGAGATCCTATTTTGTGTGTTGTGCACGGATATTTATACAGGCAATTCAAGTAGCTCTGTTGAATGGATATCACACCCAGACACTTTGAAAGAGGCTATAAATAAAGATACATTAAAAAGGAGACACTTTGGACTCCAGTAGACCTCTCTGTATGAACTCTCCACAGTCATATATCTAATTCCCAAATATTATTTTTAAGGACTATAGAATGTATAAAGATTTTCTTATAAAATACATATTTGATGAATCTGTCAGGTGAATGCATATCATATAAAAAATGCAAGTGTGAATTTAATGGTAAGGGAGCTTGAGCTATTTCCACTTCCCTCACTAGCTATTTCTCCTCCATCCCTTTTGGCAGCTGTTTACATTAGGGGAGATTTAATCTGGTCAGGGAATGTATTCACAGAATCAACTTACTTGATTCACATTCAACAGCCCTGTGCTTGTTTGAGGAAAATTACACTTCCACTCCATTCCAGGAGAGAAATTATCTTCCTACCTGGAAGTTTGAAGGAAAACACTGTTTAGATGAAACTGGTATAAAGTGATAGATTGATTTTGATTCATTGTCAAAAGGGAGATGTAGCAAATACGGTTCCATGGGAGTCTGCCATGAACTGCAGGCAGACATATAAATATATACTCCAATAAAGTACATATCTCAATGCAAATATTGCATATCTTTACTTTCCTCAGCAATAATCCACAGAATATATAGCCCATTTACTGGTTTTGCAGATTCTATCAAACCATTAAGGTTCAATACCAGAAC
>JAODLH010001951.1:136225-163285 GCA_027575645.1 Cossypha caffra
GCTATATGTAAAACTGCCATGCACTCTTTCAAGTCTGCTAAGCGAAAAGCACGCAAGTGCATCTAAAGTGAAAAACACAGCATACACACTACCCAGCTTTTCTCCCCTTGCACTGCACATAGCTGTGTGTGCTCTCTGCCTCTCGGAGCCTGAGAGCAAGTGTCATGTTACCACAGAAGTGGTCTTAACCCCTTTCCTTCTGTTGTCATCTGTACACTCATAGCTAACTTGTCTTTGCACGTTCCAGATTGAACCCACATATTGTATCTGCAGCCATTGTTCTCAACATAGTCTGGAAAACTGAAAAATACTCATCTTCTAGCAGTTCAGAAGTTGTTTTTTTTTTTTTATCTTCCTGCCTCCTAGATTTCTAATCTTTTGTTTTTCTCCAGTGGTTTGATCACACACAGAAACTATTTTCTGAGACAAATTCGGTATGGAAAGTAGGACACTATATGCAGTCAGACTTAACTATGCACCTTGAATACAGTTCATAAATGAGCTGCTGAAAAGCAATTCTTGTTTTGCTTATTTTTGTCATAGAATCACAGCATAATTTAGGTTGGAAAGGGCCCTAAAGATCATCTAGTTTCAACTCCTCAGCCTCATAGGTAGGGACTTACCCCATTAGACAGGTTGCTAAAAGACCTATTCATCCTGGTCTTGAACACTTCCAAGGACAAGGCATCTGCAACTTCCTTGGGCAGCTTCTCCTAGTGCCTCACCATCCTCACAGTAAAGAATTTCTTCAAAAAAACTAATCTAAACCTAGACTTTTTTCCATTTAATCCCATTCCCCCTTGTCCTTTTACTGCACGCCCTTGTAAGAGTCATTTTCCAGCTGTCCATTTCAGGTACTGTGAGGTGCTACAAGACCTACCCAGAGCCTTCTCCAGGCTGAACTCTCCCTGTCTGTCTTCACAGAAGTGCTCTAGCCCTCAGATCATCTTCTTGTTCTCCCTCTGGACTTGCTATAGTAGATCTATGACCCTAATACACTGGGGGCCCAGCAGCTGGGTGGTGGGGTCTCACCAGAGCAGAGCAGAGCAGAACAGAGCAGAGGGGCAGAATCACCTCCATTGCCCAGCAGGACAGACTGCTGTGCATGCAGCCCAGGATGAGGCTGGCTCTATGGGCTGCCAGTTCATGTTGCCAGATCATGTCAAACCTTTTCAATGCCCACAAGTCCTTCTCCCTAGAGCTGCTCTCTAACCATTCTACACTCGGACTGTACTTGTGCTTGGGATGGCTCCATGACAGCCTGCAGGATCTTACAATGGTCTTCTGAAATTCATGAGATTCCAAGGAACCCACTCCTCAAGCACACCAAGGTTCCTCTGGATGGCATTCCTTCTCTCCAGTGAGTTGGCTGCCCCCCTCAGCTGGGTGCTGTTGGTGAAGTTGCTGAGGGTGCTCTGATCCTACCATCCCTGATGCTGACAAAGATGTTAGGCGTGGTCGGTCCCAACACCAGCCCCTGAGGAATGTCACTCATCAATAACCTCCACTTGGGCCCGGGCACCTTGACTGAAGCTTTTTGAGTGCAACCATCTATGCAGTTCCTTTTTCACTGAGTGCTGCAGCTGCCAAACCCATGTCTCTGGCTTTAGCATGAGTAATGCTTCCAGCAGTTCTGGGTCTGAATGGGATGGAGTGAGCTTTCCTCATAGCATCCTCCGTAGTACTGTGCTGCAGACTTGTGACCAAAACACTCCTAATGATGTCACCACCACTCTTAGATGTTGCTGAGCAGTGCTTGCACAACATCAAGGTCTGAGCAGAGCTAGGAGACGTACAGTTCATGAACTCTGTTAAGAGCATCTCATGAACTTCCAAAAGAACTCATTCTTCTATAAGAGATTATTGTACATGCCAGAGGCATATTTAATAAACTTGGTTGAATTTTCACCGTCTATGCTGACTCTCAAGATACATCAGTATCTTTTCATAAGGCTCCCATTTCCTGAGAATTTTACTTACAGATATGTGAAAATTACTGAAGTGAAATTCACAACAAATGGAATATTTGTCGTCAAACTGTGGGATACTGGTTGCTTCACAATCTGTTAAAATTTCATTGTGTTCAGAGAGTCATACAGAAAGGCATACATCCTGGTTAAGAACTGAGAGCTCTACTTACAGGGAAACGCATTATGCAAAATTAAGTCTTCAAACTGCATGTTTCATTTTGCACCCAAGACAGAATGACTGTCACAGAAATATTTCAGCCAGTATAATACTTCTTGTAGCCACCATGTTATGTGTACGTCTGTTTAAAGATGACTGCCAAAAAATGATGGAATTTCTGCTGTGGGTAGAAGTCCTCTGAGTACCTTTTTTGTATCATAAATTGTTCTCTCTCTCTCTTTTTAAGATTTTTTTGTTTTGTTTTGTTTTGTTTGGTTTGGGGTTTTTTTGTTTGTTTGTTTTTTGTTTGTTTGTTTGTTTTTTGTTGCTTGTGTTTTGTCTTTGTTTTTTGCAAAAACCTGTATTATTCTCCATTGAATTATCCACGGAAATGGAAAAGTAAATTTGATTAAAGATGATATTAATGACCTTTGTCAGCTACTCATTAGATAGATCGTCTTGAAGGCACAGTCACTAATAGGGTGAGTCACTATTAGGGTGAATATCTTATGCATGGGTATGCATAGGATGGGTTCAGATTCTGGTCATGGGCTCTTATGGCACTGTGTCATGTCATTTTCTTGTAAAGAAACAGACAGTGGTTCCTATATAGGGATCTGAATGCTTTTGAGATGCTTATGATTGGTAAATTCCTGACCTAATAAATGACATGAAATTGAAAATATAGCCTAGTTAGATAGTTGTGCTAAATCATATGTGAGAAAAAAATATACTTTCCACACTTACACATATTCAGTTATACTGATTATTTTACAATTTCACAGCTTGCAGCTTTTTCATCATTGAACTATTACAGTAGTCCAAATGATAAACTACTCTATAATATGTTTTAAAAGAAGTATGATAGAATGTTTCAACCTGCATATTCTTTTATATTAAAAAGAAGCAGAACAGAACATAGAACAGAACAGAGATAGAACAGAAAAGCAACTGATGCTTATAATTTTCCTCATTTTTCAGAAATTAATAACTTATTTAAATTAAAAATAATGAACTGAAAGGACTAAATTCATGGGATATTTTAGCAAAATAGTTTCATTGTTGATTCTAGAAGTCCCAAGTGTCAAATTAAAAGCCCATGTATTCCTAGAAAAGTAAAAAGTTGCAGGCTATATATAGTTGCATCCTCCTTGTGGAGGTTGAATAAAGAAAAATTTATTCCAAGAGGAATAAATCATCCTCTTTGAGATGTAGATCACAAACTATTTTGTCTCCCACTATCCTTCTTTGTACCTGATACTGAACTAATGCACAACACATTCCTAAGGTTCTCATACTTAGCTGTCATGAAGATTTTTATGATGCTACAAAAAAGGAAATTTGACCCTTATATTTATGTGTGTCATCGACTGTGTAATTTACTAAGTTCTAAGTTTAATCTTTTATAGCTTTTTTTTAAGACTTAGCACTCAGCTCCCTCCTTGTTTGACGAAGACTTATCTACAGACTGTAGTGGAGTGGGAGAAAGAGGAATGGTCAAGAAACAAGCCACCCACTCTTATCCATTTAAACAAGACGTGACTGAAAGTATCAAAAAATAATGGAAAACAGTTTGTGTTTGAAAACAAAGACAAAGACTTGAAAATTCTTCTGGTTCGCTGGCAACAACTTAAAATCATCTCTTTAGAATATTATAACTCTATAACATTAGTAAAACACTGTAAGATTCTTATAATATTATAATTTTTTCGGTATTATAAACCAGATGCAGGCATGTCTTTCCAAGAAAAAATGAAATTTGTTTTTTTAAAGCCAAAAATGATTTTTTCTGCCTTGTGAAAAAAGATCCTATGACGGTGCCATTTACTAATAATGTGTTTGTAATAGTTAACTGAACAATTTTTGTAAAAAAATCTTTGTACTGTAACAAACAGTATCAAGGCATCAAAATCTATAAAATGAAAGACCTCTCCATGGGCATTTGTAGCTGAAACATTGACTGGGTCAGATGTGAAAGTTTAAGTGGCTGTTTTGATACCTTTGGGTGTACAGCTACCAAAACCTAAATCTTAAACTTGTAGGTTTATAACTTGGCTCTTCAGAATAAACTACCAGTTCTGAAGATCATGCAATGCTGAAAATTCAAGCCAGCCATAAATCATCACAAAATGTGGCTGGAAATGAGTGATAACAATAGTGTAAAAAAAAGATTGCAACCACCTCATTTTTATACATATGTCAAAATGCTCTGAAATGCATAGTTATAAGCATTTTCCTCTGGAAAAGATGGGTTTACTTTTTCCCCCACCCTCACCTTTGTATTTGTCTTTAGGCTAGTCTAGAAGCTTATGATTGTTTTGCTAGAGCTATTAATTATGTTGGCTGCTCTCAGTTTTGTATGTTTAGAGCTCATCACTTGAAGAAGAGAGATAGAACAACAATCTTAATTTAGAATATTGGAAATGCCAGAGCAGTATACTACACTTTTACTTTAAAAAACATGTGTGATTTTTGAAATTTTATTTTAACAACCAGCAAAACATTAATCTAATTTGCTAATCAATTAGATAAAAATAAAAAAAAAATGCTACACTCATAATAGTTTTAAATTATAGCTTTATTATCTACACCTTAAATTAATCCCTTCTGAAAAACTAAGATTTGGAATGAGGCAAAATTCAGTGGAAGATCCAGTTTGCCATGTGCAGAGCTGTGTTTTTTATCTGAGGTTCACAAATACTTCTTAATTTGCAATATATTCGTATAGTTAACAACAAACAAAACCCTATGGCAAGCGGGAACTGAATGACAGTAACATTACAGAAAGAAATTCTGAAATTATTGCCTCTGTAAATGACTCTTCCTACTTAGTTGCATCACCCTATTTAAAATTAGAGCTTTTTAATTTTTCAGAATTGATTCCCATACTTTTACTATAAATTGAAAATGTTTAGATGATTGTTTCTTATGATCTTAATAATTCATGCTCAAATAGGTCAGAGTCCTTTTTAATTATTTATGTTCCTTAAACTTTATTTCCTTTCCTCCACACTACCCACAGGTAATCCAAAATAGTTGCTATATCTCATCTCATTCTGTTCAAACTCAGACAAAGCCCAGTCTGTGAGGAAGTGATAGAGGATTAATGTGTCAGTAATTGTTCATCACCAGCTGACATGAGAAACAGCTGGATTGACAGAGCGATTGCAGACAAACTTCCCACTAAAGGAGCTTTCAGCTAAAAGGGATTAAGGCTCAAGTTAAGCCTCTGACTGCCAGACTGAGAATAAAAGAAGGAAATTTACTTTCTTTGTGTACATTTACATGTAATTTTTTTCCAAAATAAAATTGTTTTGATGACTAGAAGTCTTCAGTGATATTTTATGAAAATGATTTGACCAATAGATCTTTTTTTCTGGTAGAATCTCTCAAGGCAAGAGTCTGGCTGTTTACCTGCCATAATTAAAGAGAATCATTGATCTTCATCAGATCACAATGCCAATTATCCTGTCATGGTTGGTTTGTCAGAACCTGGGGTGAAACTGACAAAAAACCTTTGGTATGCTTTCATGAAAATAGTTTATTTTATTGTATGAGTTTTCACTACTGTGGCTCTACTATAAAACTTCTTAAAGGCAGAAAAGCTGTCAGTTTTCTAATTTTTGCTACTAAACACATTTTACTCTGACTGAGACAACACAAATGACTAATTGAATGCAATAACTTAACTGCAACATATACTGATAATCCTTTTCTGTGAGAATTGCTTTAGTTGAAACATAAAATAATAAGGCCAAAAGAATAAAGTTATCACAACACAAGGCAGCAGAGACATACACAAAAACATTGTTAAAGTAAAATATATATAAAAATAGGATTTGCATTTCTTATGCTCATTACAATTTAAGAGCCACATTATCATAGTAAGATGTTCATAGTCTTATCATGGTTTTATCATAGGTCATATCATAATCTTCATGTTCAGGACCATACACAGAACTTAATCTTTGCAACATTCATGTTTTAGGATGAGGTATTTCAACTAGTCATTAAAGTTGAGTGCGAAGAATTTTATATTTTTAGTGATGAACCAGGGGTCCATAACTTTTGCAATAAGTCAGTAAAAGAACCACAAATTTGCTCTGAATCAGAGTTCCTTATCTTTAACTTAAATTTCATCATAGGTGAGCTATGGTATAGGTTGCATTGGTTTCTATCAGATAAAAATGCCTAGAAATTCTAAAATTGCAATAAAGTAAAGGATTTTTTTTCCAGAAAGTAAGGATAACATATGTAGTGGGGAGTACAGGAACAGGAAAAACATCTGACAAAGGTTAAGCACACTGTAAGTACACAGTACTGCCCTGTTTGATAGTTTCTTTTAAAAAACGTGTGCAATCATACTGTTAAGATTAAAACTTGTTAAAATCTTCACTATAAATTGCTTGGAAGACAAAAAATTGTTTAAAATTGTGCAAACAGCGCTCAAAATCGCTTGATATTTGATGTATATGTTTGTGACTGACCAAAATAAAATATGTCAGTGTGTGTGCACTTAGGGCCCAGAGTAACATGGAGAGAAAACCACATTTATTGTAGAAAATAAAAAGCTTAAAAAAAGGAGCAATTTTATGCTCAGGGCATCTTCATACGTGAACGGAGTAATTTTGCTCACAACATGCATCCTATAATTTTCATTACCTTAGAAATAACACTCTGTTTTTTTAGAGTAAATTTTAAGAGTCTGTATACATGGCAGATAGTTATGAATCATCAAACAGAGTTGGTCTTCAATAAAATTACTGAAAAATTATGCTCCTAAACAAAGAGGAAATTGAGTCCCATAAAAAAGATACAGATATATAATTATTAACTCAGTTTTCAATATTAGCATTCTAGTTTAGTATTTGTGTATTTTACAGTACGTCTTCCTTACAGTATCAAAAAGCAATATTACATGTACTGAACAGAGAAGGTCTGATTATGTTGATAAAAAGATAAACCCAGATATAGAACATATGACACACGCACAAAAAACCCCCACACTATGAAAATTTTTAGAATGGGTGAATGCAGCAACAGTAGTTAAAGATAACTTGGGAGAATAAAAGGCAGAAACTGTTTCAAGAAGAAAAGAGAGTGAGTGGTACTTTCAATAGGAAGAATAGATCCTTGAACTTGAATATGAGAAGAAAATGAACGGGGACATTCAGAGACAAATGAAAAATTCTCACAGACCAAAGAGAAGAAACAAACTTAAAATAAAATTTTCTCTAGTTTGAAGGCATAAGGTATAAAAGAAGAAGAAAGACAAATTCAATTACATTTTAAATTAAATATTTAATTTAGTATGCATTTTATTATTTTCGTGTTGTGAATCAGAACATATGATGTAGGTACTGCCAGGGTTTCTGAACTGTTATTAGTGTATAAAACTGCAGCCATAAAGTCTGACTATACAACCAAGTATTTGTCCAACTTGTGAGACAGCATCCAAAAAGGTGAAAAACAATGGCTGAAAGCCATGTGCATCAAGCTAGAGATGTGTCCCTGCTCTCTTTCTACATTGTGCATGAGGTGACCGCAAAATGTTCAGGCTTCTAAGTGACAGTTTCAAACTTCTCAGCTGAAATCAAAATAAATACTCTCAGGCCAACAGTTGAAAGACGTATTTAAGAAGAGAAAGGGAGTGAAAAATTTAAAAGAGGAAAAAAAAACTAACTCAAAAACATAAGAAGCTTCTAAAGTTAACTGTGAAAGTACACTGGGTAATTTGTTTAATTTATGAATATTTGTCACGACAGAGAGACTGAACAATTCATAATCCCAAAGAACACATAATTTTTCAAGCCACAGCAACCAGCTTAGTTCCAAAATGTGCTTTCCAAGAGCTAAAAGAAAATTACCAGCAGAAAGCAAGATGTATCAGTGTCCATCACATGCTGTGGTCTTAGAGGTGCAGCTATCAAGAAGTTAGCTGCAAAGCATGAGAGAGGCAGCAATGACAGTATTAGTAGAGTTTTTATCTGACAGTTTTTTAGCTGATGAATGTAACTTATTCCTTTTCAGTCTTGTAATTTTTCCTGGGTGTTGTTGTGAAAGAATGTATTTTTAATTTGCACTTCTTTGAGCAGCTTGTTCAAACATGTTTTAGTGAATGGGTGGAGTACGAACTCTTTCTCTTTTGAGATTTTTGCTATTCATACACAAATAAATGGCCACCTGATTCATAACATTCTTTTCCTATCCTCAACAAGGTGGATAAAATGTTTTAAACAAGACTACAATATATACTGAAAAACTATTTTTTTTCCCCTCCCACACTGCTATTTATGATGAGGAAGATGTCATTCCCACCCTGGAAGAAAGGGGGTAGAATGTACAAGACAAATGAGAAAATACATTAGATACTTAGCTGGACGGTGGAAAAAGGTGTCATTCTATGACTCTGTTACAAGCTTGAAGAATCAATAGCTTGGTATCCATTGCCACAAACTAAAGGAAGCTAGAAGATTCTGAAGATAAAGCAGAAAAAAAAGATGGGAGATAAGTGAAAAGGCAAAAAGGGGAGATGATAAAGTCGGACAGATAACTGCCTGAGGAGGAATAGAAAAGCACCAGTAAATCTATAGAAAAACAGCATTAAATAATATTGCAGATAATATTAGGACAAGCCATAAGGCAGTCACAAATGTGGGACTTAAAAGACAAATTTATGAGCAATCAAAATGCAGCAGTCAATATGGCAGATATTAGAAATGAGTACAACAAATAATGAGGCAGAAATCAATAAGGAAGAAAAAGGGTGCAATTTGACAGGTGATAAGGCACTAGGCAAATGAAAACCACTGAAAATTGTTCAAATTTAATGGGATTTTGTCACTTGTCTAATTTATAATTGGCAAAACCAAATCCTGAATACAGCCCTTTGCCTTCATGCTAAGTAGCTCTGAGAGATAGGCAGAGAGCTACCCTGTGAATTGAAAAGCTAAGAGTTATAACAGAGAATGAGGTATCTTCAAAGGCTATAGTCTGACACCTTTTATAATTAACTACAGTGTCATTCAATTAGAGCAATATAAGGAGGAGGTCCTAGATATAGAATGTGATGGGTGAGACAAGCGACACATTTAAAGAGAAGTAGATAACATTTACAAAATAATATCTGGTACTTAATTTCAAGATTTTCCACACAACTTGACTTTTTTTTTTCTCTGATTATCAGAATAGTCTAAACATTGCTCTGAATAAAAGATCTATCACTAATGTTTAAATTCTCAGTTGTTCTCTTCTGTAAATCACTTCTGTCACCCTTATGTACACTTAGTTTTTGTTAAAGTCTAGGTATATAGGCAACTGCTGATACCTGCCAGCAAATCTATTTTCTTAGTCAGGAATAATTAGTCCAATTCTTATTTGGATTCAAAAAAAGGATAATCCCATGTATGGTGAGTATGTGTGTGCACTTCCCCTAATACTAATTTCTCACTGAAGATGTCTACCAGGACTTTTATAAGCCCTACCTCCCAAGGGAAGATTTGCTGTCACACAGTCACAAATGTAGGCAGAGGTGAATGGCAGCACATTGTACCCACTTTACAATCCTCTGATTTTTATCACTCAATCTCAAAATAATGGGCTGAATTCCCTATAGGTCTGGCATGAATATCTTCCCAAATGTTTGAGCAGTTCTTAATAAAATGCTTCATACCTATAGAAACAACTTGAAGAAACTAACATTAATGATTCTAGTATATTACTGAATGAAAAAAAAAATGAAAACCTCCACATTCTTCCATCTGACTGTTTTTTAAGTGGGTCATATGGCAGAAAGCACTGGGAATGGGAGGGATATACAAATGCTGAAAACACCAGCTATAGCAATGACTAAGCTACCCATCCAAGTACTCGATAGGAAAAAGAGAAAACAGAATTCAAAATATGCTGTCATTAAGTTTACATATCCTTCTTCACCCTGTCATACAAAGAACCCTGTTATTCTATCATTTGAAACCTGTATAGACTGAGAATACAATGCACTTTAAAAATGGACAAGGAAAATAGATTAAATCACCTGACATGTCTTTGACCTCTCTAGTTCTCATGTCCAGTGACTTGTAGGACTTCTTGACTGCTTGAAAATTCTATTGACTTCACACATTCCATAGGTCAAAAGCCCAGGAGCACTAAGGTTCCTTATTCCTCTTTTATCTAAATCTTCTATCCAGCTGCTCCTGCTGTAACTGTGTTAGTGATGAATTTTGTTCAGGTGACAAACTGCCCTGGGGTTGCTGAAGAAATACTTTAGATAGCCTGTTTTGGGCATTCTAAACTGTGTCTCTGAAGCATCATCTCTTTCCCACAGTTAGGCTCCTTGACCATAATCTTTATTATTTTTCTTTACTCTGAGCATACTACAGAAAACCTCCAGTAAAACCTGAAAAGCTGAGTATTTGAACTTGCCCTTTTTACAACTTTCAGAGCTTATTCAGACCCCAAAGTGATGTTTCTAAGGATGATTTTTGTTATTGCTAATCTCATTGAACTGCCGCACTAAAATGAACTGTAAAAATAAATTATTATTTTTCTGTTCAGCTTTACCATAGTAAGCTATTTGAATAAACCAAATTTATTAACAATTTTCATGGTTCCACCATCCAAGTAGGTTCTGTTAACACCTGTAACAGTGTCTTCATGAATTCTCTGTGATTTATTAATAATAAGAACTACATGCTGGAAAGAATTAGAATAACCATCTGTTTTTCATTTGACTTATTTATGTAACAACCTCCATTTGCAAAACCCACATTTCCTTCAAGCAAAACACCCTTGATATAGTCTTCAGTACATCTGCATATTAAGTGCTTTTAGTTAACTGAATAAATAATGCTTTGTTTTTTTTTTCCTTTTGCTAATATGTTTCTCTGAGGAGGAAGAACTGATAGGGAATACATACTGGTCTGTTGATACCCTGTTCAATACTGACACTCTAAACAAAGCCCTGTTCCACTACATTCAGGAGAAACTATGTGTAAACGAGAGTGCCCTATTTAGAAATCAGAATCTTTTTTGCCTGTGAGAACTCTAGTCAAAGGTTGCTTTGTTTCATGACTTCAGCCCAGGACTACTGCTTGTTTGATTTTCTCCTGTGACTCTTACAGGTGTACACACATCCATTCAGCAACCGCCGTATTGTTAAGTCTGTTCCCAGGGAAACACTTTTCCTCACATGGCTTAGGTATCCATTAGCTGTACAGGTACTTCATCCCTATGGCAATAGCTTCCACTTTTCACCACACTAAGGTAGATTTGAATATTCCTCCTGCTTAACCTGATAGAACAAAGCTTACCACAGCTGTCCACTTTAATCATGTCTATGGCTGGCAGCAAGTAATCTCCTAAAAGCAGAACAATACCAGGCCAGGGAATGCGTGGAATAGATGTCTCAAACTGTATTTTGTGTAGCACTTGCTCCAATAATGAAGGACCCTTTGGTGTGAAGAGCAGAAAAACATCCTGATCCAAAAGAGTTTCTAAATAGCCTACATGAGTAAGACAGTGATGACAACTACAGTATTCATGTGGTTTGTAAGGAAAAAAAAGTCTAAAATGATTTGATTGGTCACAGCACTTGTGCTTAAATTACTTAAAAGGAAAACTCATTCAATTATCCACTGAAGAGATTGTGTTAATATCACAAATCAGTGTTAGATCTTGGTGTCTGTATTTGCAGACTAGAAAGTGCTCATGTTTTCACTTTTAAGTTTAGACAATGTCCACATAGGAATCTAACACATCAACTTTCAGTACAGTTCTAGAATATGAGTAGACCATATCTTAGAAAACAAACAATGAAAGAAATAAAACTCAGGTTATTTATCTAAATTATTAGTGTGGCAACTCTAACTTCTATAAGAGCATTCTTGCTCTGTGCATTTCCAGTCTCTGTTCAGTGCATGGCTTGGAGTAAGTAATGTATGATGCACCTTCCAAATTCTTTTTAAGCACATTGAACACATTATGTCTTACTTTTTTAGAAGTACAGCTCTTAATGCAGCCAGTTCCCAATTAGAAAATGAAAATACAATGTGTTCCATTTCAAAGTATGTCAGGTGTGAAAATAATATATCTACAATTAACAGGGCCTGTAGTGAGGTAAATTAATTTCTGCATTAGATTTTTAATACACACATTATGTATATTGAGTGACTTAGCATAATAAAAACTGCATAATATAATATAACTGCAATACTGATATTTCTTTCTTTTCTTCTCCAGCATATTCTTCAAATGACCCAAAAGGTTTTTTGCATGTTATTTGTTTCCTTATTTGTCTTTAAATGAGAAGATAGGGGAAAACAAAAATTTTATCCTCTGGTGTTCCAAAGAGGCTGTTGCTTTTCAGTCCTTTATAATAACAGTCTTTTAAAAACAGTTATTCCAAGATTTCACTCCTGTGTTCCACAACAATGTACAACCTGTATCCTACAATATTCCTTTCCTAATGAAGCAGTTAGTGAGTCCTAATCCTAGATGACCTTGAAACTCTTTTAAAGAAAGCCTTAGTCTACTGGTCCTTCTGAATATGGGTTTCTTCAACAGATCCTTACCACAACAATGCCTTCTTTATTGTCTTCTTTCAAGATTCAGAGACCATCAGCACTTTGAACAGTGAAGCAGATTTATGTTTCTTTGATACGATCTGCACTTTTTTAAATCTTCTAAGAGAGATTATATCCTTCTTTATCAGCACCATTATCACCTGAATAATCACCTCAATTTAGTCTTTTTTATGCCAATTTATTTGTAATTTTACTAATGAACTTCTGGTTTCTTCTCTTTGTTCCAGGCACTTTTTCCAACAGCATATGGACCTCTAGACCAAAGGTATATTAAACAAGTACATGAATCAAAAGCATATGAAACTTTTGTGAACAGTTCTTCTCAATTCTTGATTAGATTTCATATTACTGTTGATTTCCACCTATGGCCATATGTATCTGGTTTGATTCATGGACAATTTTAATTGAGACTATTTTTTCCATTCAACACATAACCATAATTTCCTATAGGTAGTCAGTCAACCTGGACAAATTGCCCTGTGCATTCTGTTTTTAAATCAATTGTGTAACAGTAAAACAAAATAAGTAGGATTTATTTTCTTGTTGTAGTAAAGAATCTTAATATTGAGATTCAGCTCTTTGTTTCAGTGGAAGTGATTAGAGTATGTCACAGTCTGCTTATCACTTTTTGTCTAAGCTGCACACAGAATCAGAATGACAGTTCAGTAAGACCATTGAGCCAAAGACTTTAAGTAATAGCTTTGATACTAGTCTCAGTACATTCTACTTTTATATTTGTAGGCTAGTTGTCTAGCCAACAGTTAATTCACAAATATGTTTAAAAGTGAAATGGAACTCGTATTTTATCTGCAAGTTACTTTTTAACTGGATTTAAGATAATTTACTAGCTTACTTTTTTTTTTCCTTGGTATCATAAATGGCCTTGGTTGTAAGGGATCTTAGAGATCATCTGGTTCCAAACCCCCTGCCACGGACACCTTCCAACAGACCAGGATGCTCAGAGCCCCATCCATGGTGGCTTTGAACACCTCCAGGGAAGGGGCACTCTATCAACCCATTCAGACTACTCAAGGTAGATTTGAGTTATTCAGACTTAAGAAATGCTTCACAAGAGTTTTTGTCTTAGAGCTGTGAGTTAAAGCAAGCAGACTAGATCAGGAAACTTGATATATCACTATTGTATTGGAAATTTTTTTTTTGTCAGCTGTACACAAGAAATCTTATATTTCAGCTTTTTAATATTGATTTGAAATTTTATATAAACAAATTAACATTTTGAAATATTGAATACTTAAGCTTAACTTTGCAAGTACTTTCTTTAATTGTTTACTAATGGAATAAAGTCCTGAAATGGAAAGGGGTGATCAAGCAATTAGACACAAGTAGTATAGTTTCAAAGTTCAGATACAAATTTGTTTTGGCTTTCAGACAAAACAATTTAGTTTAAATTACTTGTTTCACTTTGATGTTGTGCAGCTCCATATCTGATAGCTTTTATTTAGAAATAGACTTTTTAAGACTTCACCTTGTACTATATATTTAGGAATCTCTTAATTAGGAGTATACATTAACTTTTATTCATTGTCTGAAGAGAAACTGATGTTTCAAAAACATCACTGGTTTAATATTATGGCAAAAAACAAAGAATTAAATAAAATGATGCTTTTAATACCTATAGAGTACTTTTTTCTATAAAGTCTGAAGCTGTGAATGTCAATAGTAGTTCACAGTAATGCATAACTTCTATAGCACAAGTTATTACATTGGTAGAGTTTTGAAGTACATTTTCTTGCAACATAAACTGTTTAAAGATGTCTTCTGGCTTCTAATGTGTCCTGCTACAGGTAATGCTTAAAAATCAGCAAAAATATTATACATTTTCTAGAAAATCCAAATACTGTGTGAATTTTCAGGTGTTTTACAACTAATTCCAATGATGTCATTAATACTTTAGACTCGACTAGAGCAGAATAGCATAGGATATTTTAGTTGGAAAGGATTCACAGCATCGATCTATGACATGCCTGACACCAGCAACACCTCCCCCAGCACCTCTGCTGCCACCCACAGCAGGGATGTCTGAGATGATGCTTCTCCACGAACCCCTAAGGCTCTTTTGCTGCACCTTGGACATGGTGAGTGTCAGACAAGAGGGACCCAGCAGCATCTCTGTGCTGGGGACCCTGCTGCCATCTGCAGAATCAGGAGAGTGCTGATGACATGCAACAGAGCCATCCCCTTAGGGGCACTTCCAGAAGCACACATTCCTCAGGCAGCAATGTCCCTTCCAAAGCCCTCTGTGTCTCCCAACAGCCAAGGCCTCAGGAACTCACCAGGTATGCCTGCACTGCCCCAAGAGGTGCCTCTCAAAGACAGTATAAGCTCTCCAGAGGTGGTGGGGACCAGCCAAGATGGTTTTGGCAGTGGACCCAGGCCTGGTGACTCTGATGCACTGGTGAAACAATTCCCATCTGAAAATTCTCCTCCGCTCTTGCTGCCTGAGGAGCTGGTGCAACCAAAGTGTTTCTCAGACCATCTGCAGCATCAGAAGTGTAGATAAGCCCAGTCCTTATGGCAGTCCCAGTGATGCAGGTGGGGTGGTGCAGCAGAGAGCTGCTCTGGAGCCCAGACAGTCCTGACAGCTCAGCAGGGTGTGACACAGTCCCCAGTGCTGCTGCTGCTGCTCAGCTTCTCACCTTCTCACGCACTGACCCACCCCGAGCACTGCCCTTATCCCAGACCTTCTGTCCCCTACAGCAGCTGCATTACCAGTGCCTACGGCTCCTGGGGACACAGAGTTACTCAAGTGAAGGAGGAAAACAAATGATTAGAAAAAGGCAAGAACCAAACTTCAGAGCTGACCAAACACACTGCTAAGAACACAGTCCAAATGCCTCTTAAACACAGAGAGGCTTGGGGTATCAATCACTTCTCAAGGGAGCCTGTTCCAGTGCTTCACCACCCTCTCAGCAAAGAGATGCTTCCAGATGCCCAGTCTGAATCACCCACAGTGCAGCTGTGAGGCATTCCTAGTGCTCTGTCACTAGATCCCAGGGAGGAGGAATGAGTACCTCCCTCTCCATATCCTTATCACCAGGAAGCTGCAGAGAGCAATGAAGTCACCCCTCAATCTTCTTTTTTCCACATTCGGCAAGCCCAGAGTCCTCAGCCTCTCCTCATAAAATATGCTTTCCAGCATAGAGGCCCATCTGTTATTCAGTCCAGAGGCAGTGGGAGGGGATGGGTTTTTTTATCTTTCACTTTGTTTTGAGGTGAAGTTGTACAGTTTTCCTCTTTCACTTTTTGAAATTTTTTGACATTTGTTTGCTGATGCAATCCACTTTTGGAATAGTTATATTTTGGTTTTGGTGGAAGTTCAGGCATAAAATTTTTCACAAAATGAAAGGCTGTCTTTGATTTTTTTAGAGAGTCCTGTTTCTCTTTCACACATAAAGCTAAAGAGAATGGAGGAGAAAAATTAAATTAAAAGTGACCTAAGCTGGACAAGAAAGATACTCATTCATTCATGTTTTAATTAATGGTTTTTCAGTGTGTTGTACGTTCTGCCCAGATGCTGAATATGACAGTACTACTTGAAGATGAAGTAACAGGTTAATTGAATAGATTTATTTTAATTTGCTTTTTTTTTTTTTAATTAGTGGAGGATTTATGTTTTTATTTGTGTGCTATCCAACCCTAGGGACTCTCATTTCCTGAACTTTCATACTTTTCAAACTAATACAGAAAATAAATGGTATTTGAAATAAAAACACAGACAATTTTGGAGATGTTCTCTGTAAATTACAGATGTTTCTAGGAGTCTGGAGAAAATAACTTACTATCTATCATATAATAAAACAAGCATGTATTTGTGTATTTTGATATTGCCAAAATGAAAACAGACTTCTAAAATTTAAGGAATTTCACTCCCACTGCATTGGTTTCCTGTGTCAGAAAGCTACTTTGTTATGAGCTCTTAACACCTTTACAGTGTTTCTGGCAAGTAAGAACTACTAATAAGCAAATAGTACTTCTCAAAGAACAGGGAAAATATAAATGTGTTTGAAAAAAGGGCAGTAGTTATTTTACTTGCCTGGCTATCAAATACTCCTTTCTTTAACTTTCTCCAGTCATAGCTGTGTGAGCTCAAGTAGGAAAAAGGAACATTCAGTTTAGGATAAAAGAATTGCCTGTCAAAATGATGTGAATGGGAGACTATGGAAATTATTTCAGCAAACAGGTACACACATCCCAAATTCAGAGTTGTTTCTTCCTCCTTTGGGAGGGCTCTCATGGAATGGAAAAACCCTGTTTGGCACTCGTAAGCAAGCTCTCTCTGTGACTGTGGTGTATTCTGGGTGCCATAACTAAATTTGTCCATGTACTTTATGCTAATTTCAATTGCATTGCTGAGGTAGTTTAACCCTAGCTGACACCAAGTCCCGGGGAGTCACTTGTTCAGTCCCTCACCTGAGACAAAGCAACTCTACGCCAGCCAAAATCAGCCCAATTGAGCAATTTTCAAAACACCTAGACAAGAAATATAACTGATTTGCAAATTCAGTCTTTTGGAGATAATAACAAATACCTAATTCCTAGTGTTGTTCATCCACTCAAAATGTATCTTGACATTATCAGAAAGACATGAGGCTTAGTAGAATCACAAGAAATCATTATCAGCATTAACAAACAAAGAAGATTCACTCATGTTCTGCAAAAGTTGGAGGAACACCAGAATCCGTCATTGTAAAATAAGGTCATACCAATAAAGAGGTGCTTACCGGTACTGGAGACAAATTTCTGCAACGCTTTTTGTCTTTTTTTTTTCTTTTTTTTTTTTCCTTTTACACAGATGTAAGAAGATAGAAAGGAGTTCTGCAGTGTGTAAGTTTTTCATGAAAATTGAGCATAGAGAAAATTCTCCATGTTATGTTCAGTGCATGAGAGATGAGTGAAGTGTGGCACATTCTTAAAAATTGCAGCCTGTGTTTGAATATCTTCTTGTTAAATTGAGAAGATGAAGAGTAACTGATTTGAAAGGACTGCACTGAAGTTGAAATTTCTTTCTGATTGTTTGATATGGGTTTAATATTTGTTTTTTGGTGATTTGAAACAACATTTTCACAGATTAAACTATTACAGAACCGTAAGCGAACTTTTTATAGAAACAAACAAATCAGCAAAGGATTTGGCATTTGCAAATTTAGTTTCAGTGAAATTTCCTGGTCAAACATGAAGTATTTATGTCTATCTTTTGGATGTAAATTTACATTTCCCCAAATTTCTGCAAGGCCTCATGGGATTTGTAGTCTAGACTAGGAAGTCAGATCTTAAAAAGAGAGTGATGACATAACCACATGTGTTAAACCTACTGAAACACTGCATGAGTGTTTAGTAGTATTGATATTCAATTTATATACCTTGAAATAAAATAATTCATTCAGTGTGTCTACAGTTTATTTGCCTGAAGCTCCAGTGAAGGGTATCACATCTCCAAGTGAGGTACTGCACAAAGAAAATACCTTATTCTGTGTCCTCTCACTGTTTTGTAATATTTTAATGATTTCAACACTTCAGTGCAAATAGTTGTGAAACTGAAACTTTGAATGTAGCTTGGCATAGAAATTACAGAAAGTAGTTTCTGTCATATTTATGTCACAAACATTACTAGAAAATTATTTTGTAGATTTCTTTGTCAGGAGACAGATAAGTTTGATCAAAGTAGAAATCATAATGAACAGTTTTTTTGCACTGAATTACCTCAGTGCAAAATTAAACATAAGGGGCAGAGACATGCCTATGAAACTCTATGAAGTCATGTGGCTCTCATTGGGACAGCACTGATTTTAGACAGCACCAGCCACTCCATGCTTTCCTTTAGAGTACTTCTCTCTGCAACAAGTTGGAAAAGAACATCCATACAGTACTAATAACTGCTGAGAGTCAGGGGTGAAGAAAGGGGAAAAGAAGGCCAGGCAATTGGATATACCTGCATCCAGAACTGGTGACAAAATTAATGTTAGCAGATGATGGCTTTGGTGGTGGAGGTCATGAGGCTTTTATCATGTACCTTCAGTTATGGCTGCTCTTGTAATTAGGTTTCAGTTTGAAATAGTGACATTTCACTCCCCGTTGTTTTAGATGGGAAAGCAATTGGGTAGTTAAAGAAAATTACTATCACGGCTTTGCTCAGACTTTGGACACAGTAGATTACTTGAGAAAGAAAAATAGATGTAAGCAATGCCTTTAGAAGCA
The DNA here is from genome assembly GCA_027575645.1 of Cossypha caffra. Lineage (NCBI taxonomy): Eukaryota > Metazoa > Chordata > Aves > Passeriformes > Muscicapidae > Cossypha > Cossypha caffra. Next base: position 155,152 of record JAODLH010001951.1, read on the forward strand.
CATCTGAAGCCTACTTACAGAGTGGGCTCAAGATCTCAAAGAAAGGATTTAAAAATTGTCCTAATTCTCTGTTAAATCTTTGAAATGCAGAACTGGGACCAGACTTTTAAACAGAATGAAGATGGATGCCTGCAGAGAATTTTTCAAGAGCTTAAATAAGATTCAGATATCAGGTGCTGCTGAAATACCAATTAAATAATGGCACAAATCTTTTAAGAATTCAAATTATTTAAAAAAGCTGGCTTTATCAGCATATTCTTTTAAAAATCACTAAAAATTAGTATTATGAGCTTGGACTGCTCCCTTTACAAAGAGTTTAATTATAATCTTCTCAGTCCTGTAGATCCATTACTCTACTCTTGATGAAGATGTGCTTTTGTCAGCTATCTTATCATTTTAGTTGTTATTTCAGTACACACTGAACGTGTAGGACAGTGGTTTAGAAGGACTTATTTGTTACCTAGAATCAAAAAGAAGTTTTACACAGAAGTCATTCATTTTCGTATTTCAAATGGAGCCAAAACAATCAGGTTTTCCTTTAAAAGAGGCTTCTCATTCTGGGAATCTGAGAGAGATCTTTTACTGACCTGTGGCTTAGTGCATCTAGACAGTCCCACAGCATGAAGACTAAGAGCTCTGAACCTTGTACAGCAATAACTTGATGTCATGGCCTTTACTCATGTGAGTAGCTCTCCTGTGTGCAGCAGGAGAGCTAACACTGCTAGAGATATGTTGCAGAGATGGCCAAAGTTTTGTTGGAATGGAAAACCTGGCCAGGTCTCCACACTACATGGGTGCATTTTACAAGAATATAGCATTTTAATAGCTCACAGAGTGGAAGGGCAAAATTTTACACCAGAAGACTTCTGCCATCTCAGAGCCAGCTTTACCTCTACACTGATAGCTCTCCATGATGCTTCATTATTCATTGTAAATGGAATGACAGGATTAAGCTGCCACACCTCTACTACTGCTAGCATAGCTCAGAAATGGTTAAATGGGAAGCTGCCATGCTTCATATCTCGTCTCCCAAGAAAAAACTTGACGGACAGAAGCATGGAAAGCACTTAATTTTGCTTTCTCCTTTTCCCTTTCTCTTCATACATAGCTTTTACATCTGTTCCAAAACACGCAAGACTGCTGTACAGATATACTGTTACTTAGCAATAATCTTCTACTTTCTCAGAGGAATTTCTAGTATTTCATATCACTCTGTAAACAGTGTTAAAAAATATTATGAAAGTGACTTTTGTTCCACTAGCTTTTTTCTCTACTTATATCCATCTCCTTTGTTTCCTTGTGAATTCTAACACAATTCATGTTTTACGAATCAAAGTTTAAGCTTTGCACAGAAAAAAGTACAGAACTTCTGAATTAGCATATTTCTGTATATAAGATATTTTCTGTCATCTTCTACAGAAAATTAAATGAAAAATGGAAAGTACAAGAAAACTGAAAGCTGTCTGTAAGAAACACATGGTAATACTGGTTGTTTAAAGCCTAGCTCATATATCTTTCCAAGTAATATGTTAAATACATAACAGAGGTACTCCTTTGTTTTTTTACTGTAGTAGTAAATAATAGGCATATATACAGCTATTATTACTCCTTGCACTGAATTTCCATAAAGGAACTTCCATCTGCTAGTGTAATATAAAAGAGGACATCAAGGGTCTCTGTTTCCTGAATAAACAAAGATGATTCAAAAGCTTTTTCTTGTTTATCCTCCAAAAACTTCTAATCACAGGTCAGTTTAAACCAAGCTGAGGAAGTGAAGATGGCAAGTTCTTGTAAATTTAATGAAACGTTGCAGGAAAAATGTCAAGAAACTGGGTTGTTGCTTTTGAGCCATAAGAGACTCTGCACATACTTTGTGTTCAGAGAAGGCTCAGTAAGTGTATTAGCCCATTCAGGTAACTGTGCATGTACACATGTGTTTATGCAAAACATACAGTCATAAACCCAGGGTAGTGTTCCCTGACTCACTAAACTCATAAAAGTGTCGTGGAATGTAAAGAACATATCAATACCAGCACAATTTGTTATATTCAAAGATGAAATGCTATCATTTGCACATATGGTGCTCCTGCTTCATCTGTGTTGCAGAAGTGTTTTTTTCATAGGGAAAAAAAACCCCAAAAACATCCTAGGAGTAAATAGCAAGTAGAAATCGTGGCACAAGGAAGTAATCACATCATTCTTCAAGTTACACTTGGATGCTAGACACCAGTTCTAAATCCACCTCACATGATTTCAGCTTTACACACTTTGCAAAAGATGGACATTTTTTCATATTGCTGCAAGTACAACCTGGAAAATGCTTCAGAAGCAAATATGCAGCTCTGCATGCTTTGTGAGGATGAAAGCCACACACTTTGGCAGTTGCAGAAATATAACATCACTCATCACGGCAATACTTTTCCTTCATCCTAGTTTTAAAATAAAGTCTTTAAAAAGTTACAAGATCTACCTTGAATGTAAAGATTTAATAACTCTTTTTTCTAGTAAAGTAAACATATAAATAAAATGATGCATCATCAGTTATTACTGGTTGATGCTTAAAGCTCTGTTAGGTATAGAAAGATCTTTAACGCTTTCATTATCCCTGGATGACTAAATTCTATGCCGTGAACCAAAGTAGCCACAACATTTAAAATGCTACTCAAATACTGGGAAGGAGTGATGGAGTTATCACAAAATAAAGAATAAAAGCAATTAAAAAAACAATTCCACATATTCTCAGTTTGGCAGAATGGGAATTGACAGGTAGGAACAGCTAAATTGAAAGAAACCTGTGCATGAGAACCTGGGAACCAAGTGAGCAAGCAAAACTCCCCTAACTGTGTGGAGAGGTATTGATAAGCTGTGTATTCCTTTTAATTTCCTTCACTGTTCTTATTCCTTTACCAGGCCCCCTCCTTCTGAGCATTCTGCCTTTTCTGTTTATTTTTTCATTGTACTTATTCATGCGGTGCCATTTCGGAAATGTCAGTTTCAGACCTTGCTACAGGTGACCTTGACTGTGGTTCTGTCACTGAAGAGGATGGCGAAGCTTCAGCTGGAGTCTCAGAGTATTGCTTATACGCTGTGACATTTTGTTGAATGCTAAATTGGTAAAGGTAGGTGTGTGTCTGAATGAAGAAGTATATTTAAAGTAACTGAAAATGAGACTAAGACAAAAACGAACATTTGCGTGTGGATTGTTTTGCATAAGCAGTTACTTACTTTTATGGCTATTGGATGATATTGTTATTATTTGGTCTTCAGTGAGATACAATAGTTCACCCTCCGAAAAAAAAGGTTAAGTAGAGATGGAGATAGGAAAGTCCAAGTGCTCTTGTGGCTTTGATGTGAGGATTGACAGGCTGCATTAAATTCTGAGGGACAATCCATCAACAGACTTTCAACGGTGAGAATTAGTAACACACACAAAGAAATTGAAAATTTTCCTGCTGCCATTGAAGAGGGTAATTACCTGCTCAAAACCAACAGACTAAATGTTTTGTCACCCTGTGGAAAATCTTCTCACCATGGAGAAAAAAAGGAAATACTCCTGTTATGGTATTTTACTGTAACAGATGAATTACCAAACCCTCTCACTATGCTGAATTACACAGTAAGTTTGTAGGCAAGACTGCAATTTCCTCATTAGAGGACAGAAAAAGCAGGTATTTAAAAGGAAATTTACTGTACTTTCAGTGTACATTTAGTGTAGCTTTCAGTGTACTTTTATATGTGTTCCCCTTGTGTGTCTATTTTCTGCCATCATAATACAAGCAAAAATATTTGAAAGACTTTGGTTCTTTCCTACTGCTTTATACTTTTTCAATCACTATATCCAATACCTTACTTTAAAAGCAGTTCTTTAAATTGCTAAAAACAATCTGTTTTTAACTTCAAATTTTTGTTTTTTGTAATACTCCCACAGTAGAAAAATGGTATGACTAAAATTATAATGAAATAAAAAGAGAAAAATGCTTTCTCATGATTTAATGAGAATTATTTAAAACATGAATTAATGTTTTCCTTACAGAAGAGAGGAACAGAATCAACATACTAAAACCAATGTACTGAAATTATAGACTTATTTTTATCTTCTTTTTTTTAGTAAGAAAGCATTAACTTTCCTTAGAAATAGTTGCTATATGATACAAGGGGAACAAAATCAAAAAGAGGCATATATAATTTTCACAACAAAATAATAGCACCAAGAACATCACCAGTATTGAACTGAGAATTGTGAATTTGTTTGTTGTTTTTTTGCAAAAGAGGTATAAAAGGCTTTTCTATAGAAAGATTTTACATATGAGGGACTGAAATGCTTCTCAAACAACTCATACACTACTGTGTGGTTTTAGAATTTATTTAAAGTTCCAATCTAGTTTTAATAGATTTTTGCATTAAACATATATTTTAAACTTTTTTAAACTTTTAACAGCTTTTTTAAACCTCCCAAAAATAAAGGTTATTTCCTTGACTAGGCCAACTTCATTTTTGGCCCAAATTTGATATAATAAGCACATTTACAGCCACTTGTCTTTCTGAGAGAAAGGCATTAAAAATTACTTGTATGTAAAGGTCTCTTCTGTTCGCATCTTTGAATTCAGTTAAATGTTCATTCAGAACTGATCCCTTTCTAGTGAAAAAATATTTTACTTGTTCTTAGAGTATCAAGCACGAAGCTGAATTTTCAAAGCTAACATTAACAGAGCTGTTACTGTTTGCAGTGAAAAGCAATATAGCGAAGAGACTTTCTTCTCCATAACTTGTGTTTATTTATGTTGCTAAGTAGATTCAGATGTCTGTATATGCTCTACTGGTATTCCTTTCCCACGTGAAACAAAAAATGACAGGTCATGGAACTGCTACTGTTTGTCTACACCTACATAGAAATTCCTTTGCTTTTGTTTGAATTAAAATATTACATTACAGGCTGCAGCTGAAAACTCTGTGCTCCTTGTCGAAATTTATTTTTCTTACTGATGTTTTTCTTTTATTTTCTGCTTTTCCTTTCACAATCTAGAAAGAAAACCAAAAACAAAACAAAAAAAAGAGGTATCTTTACTTATGGAAAAATAAAGTAAAGGAAAAACTATATTAAAAATTTTCACTTTATTTATTTTTCAGGATAACCTGAAGTGTTGCTCAGAAAAACAAAGTAATAAACTTCACAAAGACTGGCAAGATGCCTCTGTAACTTAAGGTACACAAGAAAAATAAATGAGAATGTTTGCTTTATTCTGTGTCTCTAGAAGCAAATGGTCAGTAGACTATTCAGTCAAGGTAGTGCTGTTTTATTTGTACTAAGACCAAGAGAACTGCAAACTATAAGAACAGAGAAAGGGTAAAAATTCCTGTTGATCAAAATGAAATAGATCAAAATGAATGATTGGATATGTAAATTCAAAATGGATTTTCCACCTAAAAAAAAAAAAACATTAACCAAATTGTGTCAGTTGAAATGAGAAAATAGTTTTTTTAAAAAAGCTAATGGTTAAATTTTGTCCTTATTGGAGAAAAAAAGATACTACTGTTTCTGTGCAACATATTTTAACACATACACGTAAAAGGCAGGCCCATCATGAAAGTACTCTGCAATTAACAGAAGCAGAGATGAAATCAAAGAAAACACATCTTCATGTGTTAGAAAACTGAAGGTAATAGTATCTATAAGTTGCATACATATGACACAAACACCAGGCTGTTGTGCTTTGTTAAAATGCTGTGTTTGTGGAAGTGTCCTACTGTTGTAAGGGCCTGGAAAGCATACTGAAGACAGGCTTAATAAGAAATAGGTGTGAGAGTGGAAATGCTCTTCTGGTAGGGGAGCAGCATGGGAGAAAATCAGGAAATAGGTCTGTGGGAGGACAACACAAAGGAAACTGGAGGGCAAGCAGAGGTGACTTTTTAATATTTTTTCCCACTGGTTTCCCTGGGAGAAGCATCTGGACCAAGCTCCCTCCCATAACTCTGGTAGTGTTGGGTGATGGTGGGTTTCTGTGCTTGCAGCTGCAGACCAAGCAGGGTGTTCAGCATCCTACTGCTCTAGGGCAGTGGCTGGGTAGCAGGAGGGGCTGAGGTATGTGAAATAACATGCAGATGGCCAGGAAATTTGGTTATCAAGTCCCTCTGCTTTCCTGGAAAAAAGTGATCCTTCTTTGTGAAGTGAACCTCCAGTGCCTTTGCTACTTCTCAGGGTGCAAAGACATGCACCTCCTCTGCTCCTGGCAGTCCACTTGTCTTGGTTTTTTAATGGAAAATTGTCTTGTTAATCACACTTCTATCTCTATTTTTATTCATTAAATGTTTGTAGAATAAATATTAGTATGATTTATACGGCAGCACGTCCAAAATATGTGTTGTGCTTTTGTGAAATAGCACACAAATCTGAACAAACCAAAATACACTATATGTTGGCAATTGAGGTAGATTAGCCAAAATTAATGAATACTTTTTTTTTTTTTTGTTTGTTTGTTTTTTTTTGTTTTATTGCCAACTATCTCATCTTCTTGAGCCAATAACCTTGAGATCTATCAGCAGTGGTCTAGTATGCAGAATGCTGTCAATTTGCTGAGTGCAAATGTTCTCTCTCCAGTGCTGTCCAGGGTTGCTATGGGTTGTGGCATCACCTGGCATTTCTAGAGAGAAAGAGAAATGCCACGTCCTCAGTTCCTGGGGTAAAACTAGATGACATTTATGAACATGGAGCATAAGTTTCAAAGTGAAGGGTGGGTGATGGAGGTGGTAGAAATAGTTGCAAAAATGTGGGCTGCAATATAACACAGAAGGGCCAGTGTGGAGAAAAGCAATTCAAGAGAAGAAGAGGGAAAGATTTATGTGCACTGTGAGGGTGCTGGTGGGGAAGGGAGAAATCTATTGCTAGCTGTTGGATCCCCACATCTCTTTTTCTGAATTGTATTTCAAATTAACTCTTGTCTAAGCTGGCTGCTAGGAACTGCAATAATGTGGACACTGGCAAGGTTACTTTTTTCACTTCAGTCCCATCTGAGATGGTCCTATACAGCTGAGTCCTTACGCACTTCTCTGGTAACTCAAAGAAACTGCATCTGTGCTCTTCACACTGTAATTAATGTGTCAGTAGTTCAGCTCTCAGCATGGATATTCCTGCATGGCCAAACCACTGTCAAAAGGAAATAATCACTAGAGAGATAGATTTCAGTTTCTTTTTCTCTCCTTTTTATTTTTTCTTTTTTAATTCATAATTATAAAACCCTCTAACCTATAAGCAGTGAAATAATAGACAGAAGTAAGAAAAATACTTTCATGTGACCATTTTAATGATAGTGGTGTAATGAAACACTGTTAAAAGAATGACTTTAAAAGGCAGCCAATGCTGTGAAAGTGAGTTTATGTAAATATGGGAATTTGGGCTATATATTTTGTTTGGATTCCTGGGAATTAACTTGTCATGTTCATCTGAAAATGTTCCATATCACCTAATAATAAATCTCCATGACTCTAAGGAGAGTCTGATTTTCTGGCTGCTATGCAAAAGACAACAACTGTTTCAATTACTCCATACAGTGATAATTCAAAAGAAAAAGAAAAAAGGTAGTCTCCATCCTGAAAACTTACTTTGTCCCCATGTTCTCAAGCACACCTTCAAAATGAATAATTTTTAACTTGCAGAATCCTCTTGTTATTAATTAAAGGCTGATTCTTCAAATATGCAAGCATAAAACTGTTAATTGTGTCAGCATGAATATTTCTTGTTGCAGGACAGAGCTGAGAGACTAAGTGAAAATGAAGAAAAGAAGAAGGAAAATCCAGAGTGAGTTTCATGGCAATTTAAAAGACTTCAGAGATACTTATGTGCAAATGAAAGCATTTAATTGTAAGCCGCCCTCAGTGATGCATGGTAGCCAAAACATGTCTGAATAAATTCCCCATTATAAAATCAGAAATTATGCCATGAGTTTGCTTTTTCCACTGACCCTTGAGAAAGCTGTATCTCTCCTAAAAATTGTACAGTCGCAGATGATGGAGGGAGGAGTGTGACACACAGGCCCCAAAGGCCGTGCAGCACCACCCGCTTTACTGAGACCTGGTCTCCTTATATAGGCCGCAGGCAGCTGCCGACAATCCTCATTGGTCGAGCCAGTTGCCACCCGGC
>JAODLH010001951.1:184264-198221 GCA_027575645.1 Cossypha caffra
ATCTGGCTTCAACAGATGGTGATAGAATACACATTTCTGGCCACATACTGTATTGCAAACCAAGACATATCCAAAGCATTGAAAGATGTATTACCATTCAGGAAATGGCAGCCCATTTCCTTCATGGTCGTGTGTACAAAAACTTATTATTGAGTTAATTGAAAACTGCAACTGAAGGTCTTCCAGAACCTTCCTCAGTAAGGGAAGAACATAACCGTGAACCAAGCAGATTGTTTTAATGCTCTTGGAGGTATTGTTGTATTGTTACAATGGAAACTTGTCATGATTTTGTTACCAATTCAGTGAACGCCTTTGCAAAAGGACAATATACAGGATTAAACGTACATCATATTTTTAATTTGACGTTTTATTCTTTCTGTTTGTTGTGTAAAATGTATGGCTCTGGCAAACAGAACCTCTTAGGAAACACACACAAACAGGAAATTAATATTTGCAATTAAGTCTATATGATGAGGCACTCTTCACATGAGACTTCATGAGACTTGTCAACCTAATGCAGTGCCTTCCTGTAAGGAAATGATCTCAGACATACTTTTTTCCACCTTACAGACTGAGGCCAGAACTGCAGCAAATGTTATGGATGCAGTCTAATGTACAGCATAGACTCATCTGTTGCAATCTTACCAAATCTTTGCCATCCCTGCCCTACTGGCATCACCACATTATTTTCCTTTATTTCTAGCTGCATCATGTTTAGAGTGGATTCTCAGTGTGTAGGCCGTGCCCTTTTGTATTTCTTTTTATTTGTTGTGCACTGTACATAACATATTTGTCATCATTGGGCAAATACTAATATTGCATTATTTACTGTAAACATTTGTTAGGCTTTACAACATAATTTTTAAAGATCTGGAAACAAGTACAGGAAAGGAAAATACTTGCTGATTCCTGTCTTGATTAGATCAGCAGGCATTTCACAAATCTTCTGCACATGTTTTTTTGGAAAAGTGCTTTTTCCAAATCAGCATCCTCATTCCCTTGACTGGATTTTTTCCTGGGAATAGCTGGGAGTAATTTTTTGAACTACAATCATGTTGCTTTTGAATGTTAGGTTGGAGGTGGGGGGAGTGTGGGGGAGGAGTTTGCCATTTCCTTTACTTATTTCTTAGCAGTTAATCATATTTTTTTATGTTTCCCCTTGCACTGATTTCTCAGTAGTTCCCTTGCTATTCTCTCCCATGAGAGACAGGACAGGAGGGAACTTGTTTGAAATAAGTCTTACCTGACAAGATTTCTAGAGAGGGTCATGATATGAACAGCAACGGCTCTAGAAAATCAAAAGTGAAGAGCACTCCTATTGCAAATATTTATGCACGAGTGTATGTTTGCATATATTGCAGTTGCAGGACTATGTTCTTGTTGGGATGATGGAATTGTAGTGAGTTGGCCCCCGTGACTGGAATGTTGAAAAGGAATGATGCAGGCTCTTTCAGAAAGGCAGGAAAGTCTGATGAGCAGACAAAGTTCCTTTTATGTGACACAGCAGTTTAAGATCTTGGAAATCGGCCTAGCGTGGACTAGGAGCCAATGGATATTTTACATGTTAGGATTAGACAAAGGCAGATTACAGTGTGTGTCTACAACAGGACACCTGACCATGAAGAACAAGTAGTTCAGATACCATACAGACCTCAGATTTGAAGGTTCTGGTCTTCATGGGTGTCTTCAACCACCTAAATATATGTTGGAGGGACAGCACATCAGCACATAAACAACCCAGGCGGTTCCTGGACTGCTTTGATGATAGTTTCCTCTGCCAAGAGATAGAGAAGTCAGCAAGGGCACATGCTGTGCTGGACCACATACTTGACAACAAGGAGTACGCAAATGCCAGATGCAGCCTTGCTGCTGTGATGTGTGCTGAGTGAAGGAGGAACCCCAGGACCTGGGGGAAGGCAGAAGGCTGATTAAACTAGTGGTGTTCCCCAAGGGACAGTCCTGGATCCAGTCCTGTTTAACATTTTTATTAAGGATTTGGACAATATTGCGAAATGTTCTATCAGTAAGTTTGCATCAGACACAAAACTGGAAAGAGTGGATGAATCACCAAAGGGTCATGTTATCTTCCAGATGTACCTCAATAGGCTGGAGAAGTGGGAGGACAGGAACATCATAAAGTTCAACAAGGGGAAATGTAATGTCTTGCATCTGGAGGGAAACAACTACAGGCACCAGCATATGCTGGCGGCCACTCAGCTGGATAGAAATTCAATTGGATGAGTTTCAAAGTCCAATGAAGAGTCATGAAGACAGTTGAGGGTCTGAAGAATCTCTCCTATGAGAGATCTGGGACAGTTTCACCAGGAGAGAAGACTTGGGGAGGGTTTTATTAATGTATGTAAATTCCTGGAGGGAGGATACAAAGAAGAAGGAGCCAGGATCTTTCTGATTGTCCCCAGTCATGGGGCAAGGGGCAATGGGCATAAACCAAAATGCATAAAGTTACCTCTGAACATCAGGAAATATTTATTGACTGCAAGAGACATCCAAAAGCTCCAGATGGTCTTGGGCCACTTGCTCCAAGTTGTGCTGCTTTTGAAAGTAGGTTGGACTAGATGAGGTCTGGAGATCCATTCCAATCTCAGCCATTCTGTGATTCTGTGATATTCAACAGAACTTTTGGCCATCTTGATATGCAGGTGTATATTGCAAATTGTTTTTGTGACATGGGGTAGGATTTGTGTGTGACAACTCTTGCTTCTAAAGTTCTTAACTCTTTAGAAATGCAGCGATTTTTTGTCTGGATTCTGGCGGGGATGACAAAGGTAGATTCAAACCTTTTGAAAAAGGTGCTGAGCTAGACAGACATGAATTTAGCCAGATTGGAAGATCTATGGTTTCTCTAAGCTACTTATACATGTAGTTAAGCTATCAAGAAAAGATTGCTTAGAAAAAAGACAGTTTTAAAATTTTTTTGAAACATTTTTTCCTGAAATTCATATGAATACAGTGACTTTTATGGTATTAATTACGTCAGCTTAATAAATCTTTTACATTTATTAAGCTAATGAGTTATAGAAGTAGCACCTTACCCATCTAATTTACCTTTAGGATTATCACTCTTCATATGCCTCATCACGAAAAATATACTGAAGGATCATACAGTCCAAATGTGTTCTGAACAGATGCTGTCCATCATAAAACAAAGCCAGGCAGAAAGCTGACTCAGAATAAAATTTCTGAATGCAAATGTAAAGATAATAGTGGTAGCTATTCATTTTGGCCAGTGGCTTGCATGCCTGCAGCTTTTGTTTACATTGCATGTCATAACAATGGAAGCATTTATTAATTTGGCTGGTTTTGACAGCTGTGGTGCTTGCAGAGGAACAGAGAGGCAGAAACAGGGCCAATACAGAAAATAGCACTACAGTAAGGTTTGTAAAGAAGTTACAAAATTCCGGAGCTGGGGCTAACACAAAGAGCTAGATGGAAAAAAGGTAGTAAGAGAAAAATTTGAAATAAACTAACTCATGGCAGCTCAAAGCTAAAGCCCCAGTAAAAACATTTCTTGGTTTTTCATTTGTTCAAGTTGTATTTAGTTTATATATTGGAAAGAAATGTTTTACTGTGGGGGCGGTGAGGCACTGGCACAGGTTTCCCAGAGGCGCTGTGGGTCCCCCAGCCATGGAAGTGTTCAAGGCCAGGCTGGATGGGACCTAGTGGGAGGTGTTCCTACCCATGGCAGAGGGGGTTGAAATTAGATGATATTTGAGGTCTACCACCCCGTAACATTCTATGATCCTATGATAAGCACAACCTCTTTGGTTGTCTTGCAATAAAAACTGGGAGGTGAGTATTGACAGCCTGCAATGAAGCTATATTTTGATTGCCCTTTATATTTCCTGCATAATTTTTTAAGCTTTCCTGCCAAATCTTAGTGCAGGAATGTTAAATGATAAAGAGGTTTTTTTCATAGTTAACCCTGTCAAAAATAATTTTCTAATATTTTAGTGACTTCACTGCGTGTTATATAGCATTAGATATCTAGAACACTTAAATTTGTTCATTATCTGATAATTTGGTTTCATACATTGAAGAATTTTCTTTCAGGATGCCCGCTTGCCTTTAGTTTCTTTGAGAATAGTAATGTGACAAAAGCTCAAGGCTAGACTGGATGGCACTCTGAGCAATCTGGTCTAGTGAAAGGTATTTCTATCCATGGCATGACAATTGGAATGATATGATGCTTAATGTCTCTTCCAACCCATCCCAACTGAATTCCACAATTCTCTGCTTAATGTTGGCCATTGTCTGCTCCCTGTTGGCCAGGGAGCCTCAGCAGTCTAGGGTGCTCTGATCTATCCTTATCTCCACTCCAGTGATTCTTTTTGTGTTCCAAACTACTGTCTCTTTATTTACTTCTTACTATCAGAAGTCTGACAATAAAATATTGAAAGCATGATTTTAGCAAGGTTTTTCTAAAGCAATTATTTTTCTACTTCATAGTTTTCCCAAGTCTGAATCTACAGAACAGTAGTTCTTTCATGTCTTCTAATATACTTAAAAGACTTTCTAACATATTTTCAAGAGCCTAAGTGACAACCCATGCTGCTACCATTCAGAATATTCTGTTATGTTCTTGTTCTTATTTGGATTTTTGGCAATAGTTAATAGAAATACCATAAAAGCTTATATTTCTAAATTTCCCCTGTCTGTTGTAAGATCCATGAGCCAGGTATAAGTGCAGACTCTATGTGCTGATTAGTTCATTAGCATGCTCCACATGACATGATCCTTTTCTCTTTTTTTTAATAGTAAAAGTTTTTATTACACCTTTATTACTCATGTTAATGGCTAGGTATTGTTTATATGTTCATCCTCCACATCCCAGTACACTGTTAATTAGCTCTTTTCCACAAGGTATTTTGACAAATCCACCTATCGCAAACTTAGATGGAGCTTTGAAATGCATATTTTGTCAGTGCCATGTTCTTAACTGTGCTGGGAAGCTCTCATGGTCAAATACTACTTCAATTTGTGTGCAATCTTGATGTATTAGACATACTGTATACCAACTATGTTTGCCTCTAAACCCTTCTATTTATAGAAGGCTTTATAAAGCCTAAAATTTGTATACATAGTTTACTTATTTTTTCCAAAAATTAATATTCTTTCAAAGAGGGACAGAAGGCGCATCTTACAACTTGTGTTATGAACCTACTTGCATGTAGAAATATTACCTTGTTTGCCAATACCGATACTGTTTATGAAAAATAGCGCCAAAATGACTGTAGTTCCCATGGGGTTATTTTCTGTTCTTAAAATTTTTACATTGCTCATGTTACTATGGCTCCTCAGTATCCTTGAATCAAACTAAAGAGTGTATTTATTTCCACCTATAGTAACACTTGAATATTTTCTGAACTGCAGAAGACAGAATCAGAGAAGTGCGTTTCATCTAGAAACTGTCTGCCAATGGTGATGTCCTGTTTCCAAAATTTGGGCCAGGCTGATGATAAAGCTCTGTTTGACTATTGCATGCACTTCCCTTAATTGATTGTAATTATGTAATTCCAAAAGTATGGAGACAACGGATGACTCTCATTTATCCTGCTCTAATCATGTGTTCATTTATGGGAAATTATATTTCTTACAGCAAAGCATTGGCTTTTGTCCTGCAAATGCCATTTTGAGCTGCAACAGACATCATCAGGCCATCTTTTCATTCTCTGGCTATAACTAAGCCAAGTAGGCTGACACCTTTCCTTCCCTGGCCACCTGTGTTTTTAATGTGTGTAGGTGCTGAGAAAAGTCTGTTGAGGCTGTTTATATTTCACTTTGGAACAGATACAGCCCTTTCTTTCCTTCCCTTTTTTTTTTCTTTCTTTTCTTTTTTTTTTTTTTTTTTAACAGAGGGAAGTAACTAATCAGTTAGGTCCTGCTGTGTTTAGTTTCATTGGGCCCAATAAAGATTTAGAGACACAGTTTTTTAAAGAATTACATTATACATCTCAGATGCTTATTTGTGGGGGCTGCTTTCAAAATTTGTACTAGAAATACTAGAAGACCAGAAAATCCCTTAGCATATAAATGCCTTGACACCTTTAAAATGTGCTTATAATAAACATTTAAATAACAATACAATTCTATAGCAATTTCAAACTATTTGCTAAATAGCAATATTCAGGATTTTTCAGCTTTAAGCAAATCATTCTTCCAGCAGCTGGAAATGTTTCCTAGCATATGGTGTACTTATGTGTGTTGAGCTGTCTGGCATGCAAAGTTGAATTTCTCTAAAGTCTTTAGAATGAAATTATAATGTACAAAAGAGGAGGATGATCTAAAAATTTAACCTACAGTCAGCTGGAGAATTGTACTTTGATAAAAGGGGAAGTTATTAATAATAATTCTTGCTCATAGTATCTCTGTATTTCTAGTGTCACTGGGGTTTTCTTCCTGAAAAATGGGAAGTGCTGAGTGGTTTCTTCCTTGTAGATGTGAGTGTCACTTATGTTTTCATTCTCTTTTGTGGTGCTGTGATGTCCACAGTGATGAGATACAGATGGGAATCACAGTTCACAGTCCCTAGATAAAGTTTCAAGAGAGGACCCTGAAATCTCAGGTTTTGAGAAGAGAAATCTGGAGGATTTCCTTTTCTCTGGAATCTCAGGTTTTGAGAAGAGAAATCTGGAGGATTTCCTATTCTCCCCCCAACCAAAATATTACCAGTGCCCCACTTTGTTTCTCTGCATTGCCTATTCATTACACACCTGGTGTGTTCTGTCCAGGTAGTCAAGGAACAGATTTACAAGACTTGCTGGTCTTTTAACTCCATGAATGCACTTCATTATTTCCCTTGTAGTAAGGAGAATTGTGTTCATTGTGTGCCATTAACAGAAAACTCCAGGGAGATCAGTTTGACATTAGAAAGCATCAGTCAGTACACTTGTTTTCTGAGCAGCATTGAATGCATGCAGCATTTTATACTAGCAAATACAAGCTCTAGTACCTCTCTGGCTGTTTTTCACTTAGTCATAGAGGACCATAGATATCAGCGAATGGTTCTTTGCTTTGTGTTTGAAGAATCCTTCCAGGATGCACCTTACAACATGAGATGTCAGCCTATTTTCTGCAGTGCTCAGTCAACAGTTCTCTTACCTTCCCCAGAGATACTGAGCAGGGTTTAATGGTGACAGGGGTCACAGGCACAAGTTCTCTTAGCATTTTTCTTTTGCTTTCCAGGACTCAAGATTGCCAAAAGCATATTGTGTCTACTTCATTAATTGATATGCATACTCAAAAGTTAAGAAGACGAGACACATCCTTACTGGAAGGTACAACTGAGTGCAAGCATTTAAGTTGTCTTGTCAACCCCAGGGACCCTTTTGCTGCTTTTCCACTGATGTTTTTTCTGTTGTCTCAAAGTGATTCCATGGTATGTCCAAGAGCTGTTTCCACAGCATTTCAGGAGAAACATGATCTTGAAGTATCATCAAAGATACTGTTAATCTAGAATACTGATTAATTTAATCCATTCTTCAAAAAGAAATTTTACCATGATTATAATGAAAAACTGTGGTAAAAGAGAGTAATTGTATTAATACTAGAGAGGTAAGAAGGGAGTAGAGATTTTTCAGGGACTTCTGAGAATTCTAGTACAGCCAGAATAAGAAATTTAGCAAGTCATTATCAAGCCTTCCTTATGGTCAAAGATGGAAAACTAGTACTGCAATAGATTCACACAGGAATGATGGGATCTTCCTGTATTGCAGAGAAACATCCAGCCCCTTAAGTCTCAATTCTGTTCAGTTTATAGTAAGAAAAATATTCAAGTGAGGCTTCCCTCTTTTGAAAGTGCTTCACCAGGGAAGGCAGTGGGGTGATCCCGCAGCAGGCAAGCCACATATTTTTTTAATCCATTTTTATAAAATTGCTTGAAATTTATATTTCTGATATGAATGATGAGGGGTAGAAACAACTGTCTGTAGGAAGGCATGGAAGCTGCCTTCAAGGAAAGCTTGTTCTCCTCTCTCACTGCTCGTCATAAAAATTTCAGATTTTCCTCTTTTTATGTTTTGACTTTTTATTTCTTCTGTAATATTCTCAATGCAGAAATTTTATCTTTTTTTTTTTAAATTGAATTATCATATTTTACTATAACAACAAAAACAATTATAGCACAAATGGTGCAGTTATATTTACCTGCAGTCTGCTGCTACATATTTGGTTTATATTTCTGCTAACCTATTGTAATGACTTGCTTCTGCCTAGAAGCATAGCCTAGAAATTACCAGTCTTTCATTATCAGGCTTAAATATCAGAGCCAAAATATCCAACATATAAAATCCATCAGAGATTCAATATTTACCAGGCATTCTGGAGTAGCAGGTATTGTGACCAAGACTATTATTTTTACACCACAGTATACACCTGCATAGTAAACACCTTTGTAAAGAAACTGATGGTGTTACTCCTGTTCTAGAATGAGCTCTCAGCTTTTCAGACATTTAAGTAATCCTCATTTAATCAAGTTTTGTTTTCACATCAAGCAGTTTTAAAAAAAAGGTTTTCAGAGTTTATAAGTCAGCAGAAGACATGAAGGAAGTTGAAAATAAGGAAAGAATTGCCATATACCATTTCAGTTCTCTTTGCTTTTCACAAGCACATGTGGATGCTACAAGTCAGAAAAACTGAACAATTAGTGTGTTGCACTTTTTCTGATAAACCTGTGTGTGAACTGGCTTTTAAAAAACCACTTAAGGCTGTCCTTCCATAGCTAGACTTGATATTACAACTAGTATGTCTGAAGTAAAATGGAGACAAAGGTTGTTTTCACCTCCTGAGACCTGCAACCTTTATTTCTCTGACTGCGTAGTTGTCCTTAGTCCAGATACTGTGGTCAAAGCTCATTCAGTCTACACAGCCTTCATTGTAAAAATGTGCTGATATGTTCCAAAATAGGAAGATTTTTAACCCTACACAGAGACATAATTGTGTATACCTGTATGTCATTACATATACAGACCGTGAACAGATTCAGCAGTACATATGCATATAATGCATCTGCAGTAATGCAGATGACAGTTTTTACATGTATTTAACATGTGTATTTCAAAATCATACTTGTGAAATACTCTTGGTGTTGAAATATTTTTCTGGATATAAATCATCAGTGATAATAGTCCACAGAACTATAATAGTGACAGCTATTTTCATATTTTATCTTTTATTGTACTATAAAGGTTTATTTTCTATAGACACTTCCAAGGTTGTAGATTTATTTTAGAGTTATTATTTATTTTTAGGGTTATTAGATTTTTGTCTGATAACAGGAGCTACAACTTTACTAACCAACCTTCTTGAGGAAAAACAAATTCTGTCATATAGTTAGACTTTGTTTGATGTCCTTCTGCTTTTGTATGATATGAAAGATAAGTGAGGATTTAAGTAGAGACTAAGCATCTATCAAATGCAGAAAATCATTTAAGTCCGTTTGTGTTTATTCAAGACTGTGGTAAATACTAAAGAAACATGCATTCTTTAATTCCTTTGAGAAATATCATTCTTACAAAATATATGTTCCATGAATGACTTGCAAAACTAAAGGAGTTTTAAAATGCAAGATAATAAAGGTGAATGTAAGAAAAGAGCTCAAATATACAAAACTCCATTTTCTTTGTGATAGGAGTAATGTGTATTGCATTTTGTTGTTTTTTTTTCTTGAAAGGTATCAGGCAAGTTTGATCACTGTTTGGAAATATGAAAGAAATATAAAGATCCTCATAAACATGTTACTGTCCTTTTAACTTTTAAACAGCAATTCTTTCAGAGCATAGTGTTATACATTCTTATGCCTATTTCCTGTCATGATTTTTCCTTCTTTGCATTATCTATGTGGAGTTAGTGCTGTCAAAAACTGTCTGCTACTGTTTCATCACAGTGTATTATTTTATGCCTGTGTGATATGCCAGGCCTTTTAATACTTTGTTTTGTGATGTGTGAATGGATGAGAAGTATTATGAGTACTATATAACTTGGTGCATGGAAATGGGCTTGCTTTTGCTCACAACACAAAGAGACCATCGATAAAATTCTTTATTATGATTACCGAAAAAACTAAATCAACATACTTCTGTCTTGTTTGTGTTGCAATTGTCAGAGTCTCTATAAAAATAACTGATGAGTAGCCTGCACAATTTCACCTCCTATTGACCTCTATGTGGACAGGAAGAAAACTTTTTTCCAGGTTGAATTAATTATAATAAATAAGACCATTAATACTGTACACTGTGACAAGAACGTGCACTATTTTCTTTTAGATGACCAGCTGGAAACTGTATATTACTTTAGCACATGCAGTTTGGATTTTAAGCATAATATATGGGTCCTAGATAAGAATGCCCAAAGCTTTTCTATTGTGGATTGATCTTTATGATATAAATGGTTTTCTAGGCAAGAAACATTGATTAGAAAATTAAAACTGCAGAGTTTTGCTTGGATTTCTATTAGTTTGTTCAATAATATATTGTACTACAAAATTTCCTCTACTGAAACACTATATTAGCTGGATGAGAAAAGTCTTTATTTAGATGATAACTGATTGTTTGAGGAATGTGGGGTTTCTTGGAAGCAGCTGAAGTCCTGTTGGCAGCTCATGGCTTGGCACTGTGCCCTGGGTTAGAATCTCACTGGATGGCCAGGCCCAGAGTGTGAAGGTGAGTGGAGTTACTGCTGCAGGCTGGTCGGCAGTGGTGTACAGGAGCCAGGTCTCCTTAATATCTTCACCAGTGGTCTGGATGAGGGGCTCAAGTGTCCCCTGAGTAAGTTTTCAGATGACACAAATGGGAGTGCTGATCTGCTGGAAGGTAGGATGGATCTGCAGAGGGATCTGTACAGGATGGATTGACGGGCCAAAGCAAATTAGGTGAGATTCAACAAGGTGAGGTGCTGGGTCAGAAGTTTGGGTCACTAGCCCCAGGCAGTGCTAAAGGCCTGAAAGAGGGACTGTAGAGATACTGATGGAAATGAACCTGGGGATGCTGGTCAACTGCAGCTGAACATGAGCTAGCAGTGTGCCCAGGTGGCCAAGAAGGCCAAAGGTATCCTGGCCTGGATCAGGAATAGTGTGGCCAGTAGGAGCAGGGCAGGGATTGTTCACTTGTAATCAGCACTGGAGAGGCCACAGCTGGAGTGCTGTGCCCAGTTCTGGGCCCTGGAAGGAAGGCCAATGCTGGAGAGTGTCCAGAGAAGGGCAATGGAGCTGGTGAAGGGTCTGGAGCATAGGATCCGTGAGGAGCAGCTGCAGGAGATGGGATTGTCTAATCTGGAGCAAAGGATGCTCAGGGAGACCTTATTACGCTCCACAAGTGCCTGACAGGAGGCTGTAGCCGGGTGGATTTGGGTCTTCTGCCAGGCAATCAGGGATAGGACAGGGGGACACTCTCAGGCTGTGTGCCAGGGAAGGTTCTGTTTGGATATCAGGAGGGCTTTTTTCACTGAAGGAGTGGCTAAGCATTAGAATGGGCTGCCCAGGGAGGTGGCGCAGTCACCATCCTGAACACCACATGTTTGAGAAGTGACGGGATGTGGGGCTTAGTGATGTGGTTTTTTTGACATGGTGGTGTTTGGTTGTGGCTGGGCTTGGTGCTCTTCAAGGTCTTTCCCAATCTTAATGATTTTATGATTCTATGAAATTTAAAGGAAAGAAACCTTATAAAATCTGAACTCTTATACTATTCTTTGAAAAAAAACACATTTTAAAATTTTCAAGGCTATTCTGCTGAAAAACCAAAGGACCTTTATGCACAGGAAGTGGTTAGGAATTTTCACTGTATAATACAAATAACACTAACCAGGGAATTTATCTTAACTTTATGCTAATCTGCCACTGTCTAAACATTGGAGATCTTCGCATGTGAAGCACTGATCTGGTGGATTTTGTCAAGGAAATACGTCATTTGCTAATGTTCCTATCCTAATTAAGAACTTCTTGTCCTGAAGATTATGTGAACACATTTGCTCAAAGTATTTCAATACATTTATGTAATTTATATAGCATATATATATGAAGAGAGAGTTATATATGCACACATATATATGAAATACATAACTTCTCAAGGAATTATAAAGAAAATAAAATAATTTTCTCTTGAAAGTTAAATTGAAGAAATAAAATTGATTACTGCAACTTAGCATTTCAAAATTAATATTATTTTTGAGAAGTTGGCTGACTCTTCTGTCTCTTGCTTTTCTCTGTCTCTCTGCATCTATGTTTTTTTCTGAGGAGGAACCATGCAATTAGGCCTGCAAAATTATTTCTGCTCCTGATGGGGATGGGAGAAGATGTAATGAATCAGAAATGTGTCTACATTGTACTCCATTGCACATGTAAATGAGTGAAGTGCATGTACTGATTTGTAATTATATCATGATAATATGACACAGTTTCCTCAAGTATAAGCAGCACTAGGCCCCACAAAAAACTTATTTCACTCCACTAAATGTGACAGTAAAATGTGTTGAGAGAAACTGCTGTGTTTACTTATATCTTGAAGATTAGTAGTGTTACTTGAACACATATAATTTAAATGAGAGGAAATTTCCCTGAGGTTTGTTTTAAACTGATTCTTTTAAGGTCAAAGGAGTAGCTTTCATGGAACAGTGGGAAGAGGGGGCACATGAGTGTTAGGGTAAGATTTCCACAGAGAAGCTCCTTGTGACTTCCTGAGCCGGTCAGGTTTTTCGGTTGGTTTCTTTTTGGGTTTTTTTGTTATTTCTTGCCACAATTTCTTGGTTTAGTGTAGCTTAAGCTTTTTGTTGTTGTTGTTGTAACAAATGTTCACTGTCAATCACTGCTTGGGGAATGCCAGGGCTTAGCGTACCCTGTCTGTCTTTTCCCAACTCTAATGTGCTTCCTCCAAAAAGGCCTTTTTTAAGGTCTGTGAGGATCCACCACTACACTGCTCTGCCACTTGGAGACTGCAATTGGCAGGGGAGAGAAAGGTTTTATCCATTTCCTGGAAAACTATAGTTTCGCTAATTTATGTGGGAGAGCAACAGTGGATCTTAAAGGATAGTGATCGGTCAGAGAGCAGAAACAACAGTTTTCCCTGAGACAGATATCCTAGATGTGAGAAAAGAAGAAAAATCATCCACCAGTAAACAACCACCTGCAAAATCAATTTATATCAGTTAGCTTCTGGATATACCAAATTAATGGGAAACTAGAATTTATTGAAGTTCTGTACTCCGTTGAAACTCAGTACATTAAAATTACATTTTCTTGAAAGGGATGGAAAAGAAATATTTTCTCTCCCTGCCCGAAAAAAATGCATTGTCAGAGCTTTTTGAGTCTTGCCATCTATGTTTCCTTTCTGCAACTTTTGTGTTCCATCTCATTTTGGGTGGATTATTTATCTATCTTGCTTGTTATCTAGTTTATTTGTGTTATATTTTCAACAGCTAGAAAGCCAAATTGAGAAAGTAAAACTACTAGTTTAAGAAGCAGGAGGAAAGCAATCACAGCTGCAAATGATGGCTGCAATAAATAGAAAGATTCATTCAACTAAATTCTTTCTTTATAGCTTGCAGGGTAGACTGTTTTAATTGGTAAGGAATAAGGACAAAATTTTATTAGGAGTGTTTTTATGTGACTACTGTGTATATTCTCTAAGAATCTCAAGATTCTGTGAAAAAAACCCTCCCCTTTATATCTGTTTGAGCAAAATCAGTTTGGAATTTTTGCTGAGTCTAGAAATGGTGAGGCAACATTTGTGTATCTAAAATTTATGTTGTTACTATTTGCTTCTGAGATGTAATGTCCTTTTTTTGAAAATCCTCTTTCAGATAAATCCTCTTTCAGTCTGAAAAATATGGTCAGGCAGGGAAATAGAAATTAATGACGAATTATTTATCCACTGCTGTTTTATATATATATATATATATATATATCTATATATATATGTGACTTCAGACTTAAATAAAAAAAGAAAACTCA
>JAODLH010001951.1:199275-221841 GCA_027575645.1 Cossypha caffra
TATCCACTGCTGTTTTATATATATATATATATATATATATATATATATATATGTGACTTCATAATTAAATAAAATAAGAAAACTCAAGGGGCTAAACTCTTGAAATATAGAGTAAATACATGAGGAAAAGCATGGGGTAGACCACTTAATTGATTAGTAGTGCACTATAAAATAATAAAATAATAAAATAATAAAATAATAAAATAATAAAATATTGTGCCTCAGATTACTATGATATTTTGATGAAAAGAATTTCTGCAATTTTTAGAGGCTAATTTTTTTTTTTACTCTGGCCTATAAAAGATATTTTTCCTGACACTTTCAATGTACTAGGGCTGTGAAGAGTCATTGTGGGCGGATTCACACTGAGAGTGGGATTTGCTGACTTCCTAGAGCTGAAATGTTGGATGTCTTTCTCCTGAATATCTAAATATTTTTGCTCTCACCAGGGGTACTTAGCAGTCATGCAAACACACCAAGCAATGGTCATTGTTTCTGTCAAGCACAAGTGCTGAGACTTCACCTTTCTTTTAGTTGTTCCTCTTTGCATAAGGTGCAGAGGTTTAGAACCTCTTGCATTGTACAAATTCAAGTATTTTTTGAAAACCCAGAAAAATTATGTGATGATATCCCTGTGAAAAGCAAGCGTTTGTCAAAATTTTGTTTTCTTCATGTCTGGGAGTCTGAAAACATTATGGACATCTGTGGAAGAACTGCATTCCAATCTTTCAAGAGGTACCTTTTTTCTGCTGTAGAAAAGTTCCCAAGGTCATATTTTTAACAATGACATGGTGGTCTTTAAAGAAAGGCATTTTCAGTACAGTAAAACTTGCTGGAAAGTCTTTGAACTTGAAATGCAGTCTAAGAACAAGGGCTTCTCAGTAATACAAAGACTTCTGAGTAGCAGGTGAAAAATTGCATTTAAAAAAAAGAAAAAAAGTTGTACAAGACAAAAATAATAGCGAGAAACTTGTTCAAAGATGGTGATTTGGAGCCAAGTTTTCCCTGAAAGGAAAACCAATTGACCTGTTTCCAATGTCACAAAAATTATGAGTTTGAAGCTCTGACTCAAAGATATGCCCAACATTGTTCTCCTGTATCCCATGTGTCTAAAATTGAAGCCAAATTTACTGTGTAAAATAAGAAAAGAGAAAATCTTCCTACGGTAATAGACAAGGAACAGGATGTCAAAAGGCCTTTGAGTCATGATTTTCCTGATGCATTTTCTGGAGTGACATTCTTAAAAACACTTATCTTTTTCATTTTTAAAGCCATAGTCTTTTCTCTTTAAATCTGCTTGGTTAGTATCAAAACAGAACAGGTCATCTTAAATATTAATACTACAGGTTATATGCCAGTTCTGGCTTGGATTTGTTTCTCTTCCCCTATTTGTCTTCCTCTGTAACATAAAGCTGTCTGTGAATAGGGGTAGACCCCCTCTGCATCATTAGGTTATTAGATTATAACCCACAATGTGTGAGAACTTTTCTGAGTTTGAGAAATGATGACCTAAATATTTAAGACTTGCAGAGGATAAAGGATTCATACTGGTACAATGGACACCATTTAATATTATTCTGATTTTAAGGGTGAAAAGTTGTATCTCAGAAACAGCATACATTAACTTCTTGGGTTTTTTTTAAATCTTATTTTTTCTTTTTTTTTTTTCTTTTTAAGCTAAATGAAAAACCATACTTCACAGTGATAACAGGGAATTCACATTCCTGCCCAGTTCACAATGTTTTTCATACTCGTTGCAGGTGAAATTTGCTATTGTGCAGAGAACTGGCATAAGATCCAAGTATTCCTTAAATGTTGCCAGAAGGCATTGTGTTCTGGCCTGGTTATTGCCTCCTATATTCTGCTGTGTCTGTAGTGCATCACAGAAAATGTGAGTGGCCTTACTGCTGTTCTTGTCCCAGGGTTAATGTCAGATCAGGACTGGAGGTAAAGGAGCCCAAGCAGCTGCTGTTGCAGTGTGATGCTTCAATCAAAATCAGTGCTCAGCTGCTTGAGGTGCCGTGAAGACTTTGGCAGCTGTGGCAAAGAGTTCTTACAAGCTACTGTGGTGAAATATTGCAGAAACATGTTGTTTTCTGGTATGCTGAATAAAAGACAAAGGAGGAAGGCAGGTGGGAAGGCTTTTCCAAGAAGAATTGGGATTGGAGATCTGCAAGATGTTATGAGACACATAGGCTAGACGGAACAAGTGGTGACACTGTATGGAACACACCACATTTTATAAGCCTTTTACAATGCCACCTTTGAAAACAGTGAATCCATCTGCTCAATTCATTAAAGTGACATAAACAGTCTAAGCTCATCTATACTCTCTGGTTTATAATGAAAACACACCCCAAGATATTATTATATCAAATAGAAAATTATTTGAACACATTTGTTCCTAGTTGTTTTACCACAATCTTCAGTCCTCATTTCTGTTCAGATATTAAAGAATTTGGCAATAATTTTGAAAGACATCCATTGCACAGAAAAATGAAAAATTGTGGTAAACTTCTTTTATACAAACAAAATGATGAGTTTACAAGAATTTTTTGTTTATAATAATGAAATCTGTTATACGACACCAATAGATTGTGCAAATCTAGGGCTTGTCCCTCCTGAAGTTCAGTAGGCAGATAGAAATAACATCAGTCTTGCAGACAGCCAACGATATGTATATAATGTCTTTTTCTTTAAAAGTGTTCCAGATTTCAGGAACAAGGTAGCAGTTGTGATTATAAAGATTTTCAATTCCTAACAGTAAGGAAACAAAATTGCTGGAGAAAGTAGGACTCAGAATGTAAGCCCATTCTGTCTTTCTCTTCTCCATCTCAACATATCCTCTTTTTTGTCTTAGCCATTTTTCTTCATCTACTGCCTATCTGCTTTTTTTGAGGCTCATTAAGATTAATGTGTACTGCAACAGCCTGATGCCTTATGGTTCTTCTGGGTACTCAGGAGACTTTTCTGCAAATATGAAGTCAACACTTGGTCTCCCAAAGTCTACTATGCAAAATATGCTATTGTATTTGAACGGTGGATTTATCATACCTGCTGTTCTGGATGTATGTAATCTTCCAGATTAGGTAACATATTCTCTATTTACCTTAGTTTTTAAGGAAGCAGTTACTGCAGAGCTGGAACAGAGAAAACCCCACCTGCACTGAGCCTATAGTTCCATCAGAAATGCACTCTGCATTACTGTGCTGGGTGCCTGATGCTGGAACTGCTCACCATTTTGTGTACCTTCCTTCTTCTGGATATATTCTGCAACCATGTCATGCTTTCAAAATATATGTGGGATCGATATGGGCTCTTTCAAATGCAGTTAATTTTGGCTGTTGGTGATGGAATGCTGGGTTTAATTCTAATTGAATTTGTAGGCTTGATACTTTTCTCCCTTGTCCATGCTGATCTCATTCATTTCCACTGTGGGAAATCCTACCTTAAACTTGGCAACCGAGAGAAAGAAGTTTTAACCTTTAGTTGGTCAAGTTCTTAACTGTTATTCCTGCTTTTTTTTCCCCTGACTCTTTCTTGACCTTGTCATACCTAAATGTTTTACTCAAGTGGTGGTCCCAAGCAGATACATGTGGAATTTCCTTTTCCCAGCCTGAGCAGCACAGCTTGACTTAACATATAAAAACTGTTGCACAGCACTCTAATCCAATGGTTTATTCAGCTGCATATCCACTCTGTCACCTGTAGAATTGTTTCTTTTGCTGCCAGAATTTTGTTGATATCTGCCTAAGTTTATTCAGACAAACGAAAAGCACACCATCATAACCAGGTATTGTGGTCACATGGATGTTTATACATTGGTTATTATTTTATTTTAAAATTTGCCATTACTACAGAAACATATGTTGCTTGAAAACAGTTAATTTCTTGGGTTTAATTTTATGATTTCCTCATATTATTCCTTAACTGTAACAGCTTCTCTTTTTGTTGGAACCCAATGTTGTTATTAATGAATTTATCTTTGCAAGGATTATTAAGCAGACGATGAACTGGAAGCTCATTTATTTAATTTTGTCCTCCTTCCATTTATTTCCCTATTTGATTTTCCTGTAACTTTCTTTTCCAGCAGCTAAATAAATGTAGTATGATAAACCAGCCCTCTGAGCTTCATAAACCACTTTTCCCCCTTTGTTCTCCTCATTTTGTGGTGTCCCACTTCTACAGAAAAATTGCTGGAGCACAAAACCAAAGCTGCCAAGCTGACTGTTATCTTTTTTGTCTGGTCGTTCTGGGTGGCACTGAACATTTTTGTGCATCATTCATGGTAACTGGGGAGCACTGAAGTAGAGCTGTTGGCTTTTCTGGCAGACTATTAAACTTCCTCACAACAATTAAAAAATTAGAAGCAAAGATAAAACACAATTTTATGTACAGGTGTTATGTCAGTTTGTTAAAAAATTTCTGTCAAGCACTTTGTGAGGTGTGAAACTGTAACCACTGCCTGAGATTTCTAAGTCTAACACATTGAACTAGGTTTTGATTTGAAAATGGAAATTATTACGTAAATATTTCTGTCTTTGTTCAGTCATGTCCTGCTCTGACTTGTGTCTCTTTGCATTAGGGGTTGTTGACAAGAAGAAATAGGGTTTAATGGAAATTAGAAATGACTACTGCTTTTTATTCTATTTAGTTGCCATAAATGTGTCTTCTGCTGTTTCTTTTGAAATTTCTCTGCCTGTATAACAGAAATTATTTAGTTTGTAGACAAAGAACTATATAATTATGATTAAATAATAATTAGTATTAAAAATTAATGATCATATGCAAATCTCTAATACAAATAGAAATACCTTGCATTAAAAGCTACATAATTGATCTAAGAAATATGTTTCATTCTGCTTGCAAAGCTGTATTAAAAGGGCCTAATTCAAATAATGAGTTGTATCAAAATAGAAAAAAATACATGAGGCAAGACTGCCAAATTATTTATCTTTCATTAAGGGAGAAAATCACACACAATTATCTATGCTGTATGAGCACATTTGCTGCAAGTCGGCATGGAATTGAGCAACAATAACCATAAAAAATGCAACACACAACAAAGCTGAATCTAACTAGCTATTATGAAGTAAATGCTAGAAGAGGGAAAACTGAACAAGGAGAATATTCACTAAATAGTACTACATTTCCATAGCCAGAATGGACTACTCATCATTTCAAAGTACAGAAGCAAAATTATATGCTTGGAACTTATTCAGTGAATGGTTATCATGTATATCTTTGTAGCTTTCCCATAAACAAATAACAATAGAGCTCCTTTTTAAATTAAAGGATGGTGATGCTTCGAAATTAAGTAGGGCTGTGATGCTTTCTGGTTTTATTCAGACATTTTGGAAAGATTAAATAGTAAGCACAGAAGGAAAATACGAGCTCTGAATTTGCATTTCAAAACACTCTTTTCTTTTTGTTTCTAGTTAAAATCTGTTCAGTAGCTGACACATCTGAGCAGCATGAGGTGATGTATCACTTCTGAGCTTACAAAACTGTAATCAGGAATAGAGTCACCCTAAGAACTGTCCATTACCTGTGATTAGTATATGAAAATTTCATTTTCTATGCCATTACCAGTTCATTGGTAGCTATAAATATACAAAAAAGCAAGATGTGTTTTGAGCAGTTTCAGTAAAAGACAAATTATAGGGCTTATACCCTTCTAGAGGGAGCACATGCTTGATCTCATAATAATAGGATAAACTCCACAGTTTGAACACTTTACAGAACCAGGATTCTTGTTCCATTAGTTTAATATTTTAATGTGTCTCTGAGTTTCAAGGTAAGATTGCAGAAATTTTTTAAATTCATAGACATATCAAGCAATAACATGAAAAACATTCATTATTATTATTATTATCATGATAGAAATTGTAGTAAGCCTTTCTGAAGTTCTGAACCAGAAGACCAGAAATTTAGAATAATTCAGTGAAGTATTTCATTTAGATGAAAACCAAAGAAACGTTAAAATCTTTGAAGTTTATGAGAGCTATAAAATGTGTTAGAAGAATAAAGCTCTATAAAATTCAGTGGTGCCGCTTCCTTACAATGGCTTAGCATTTCTTAATATAGTTTTCTGGAGATGAAATTTTCTTCAGTTGTTATTCTGGTGTTATTTTCCTTGTGTGGTAGATCCTCACTGAAATAAAATAAATTTTACTTATTATATTATTTACTTATTATACTTATTATTTACTTATTAAATAAATTTTACTTATCACTTCTTTGATGATGCCTGAACACCAAGATGAACTAGAAAGAAAATTCTGTATCTTTATTTGCTTGTATTTCTTGTTGTTCCATTGTTACTTACTGAATGTTCTTAATTTTATATTAGGGTTGATTGCACCTTAGATGAATAAAAATCAGTCTGTGGTAAACAAATCCTTTCCTCAAGCAAAACCTGGCAGAAATATTTTAAATACCTTTTGAAATACATTTTGAAAATTCTGCTTATGCAGTAAATTTTAATTATAGAAAAGCATCTGCTTCATATTTTTAGAATTGCTTTGTAATATGAAAAAAAATGCCTTTCATTGTTCTTTACATGTTCTTTACAGCTAGCCAGTGCTGAAAAACTGTACATTTCTGTGGTCAACCTATCTTAAATATATATGTATATTTTTTGCCAGTAGGTTTTTAGAAGTGATCTCTCTAATTCTCTAGGTACTCAATTTATACATAGTAGCTCAGAATGAAATGAACTAGAAATAATGAAGATATTTAAAGTTATCAAAGTATATGAGTCATATTGCTAAATTTGGAAGCTTTCAAGAGCGTAAGCCATTCCTAACAATTTGTATACAGCTGAAAGTATTCATGTCAGCTCTCCTGCAGCCAGTAGGGATTCAAAAAGATGGTTTGCAGGGAAGAGATAACCCCTGGGAAAGACAAAAAAGGTGATTTTACATTGCCATGACTTGGATGATTGTATGATTCACCATCATATTCCCTTGACAACTGCAGCACATACAATGAGGGTTATGAATAGCTTGTGTCACTGCAGCTGTGCTCTAAGAAGGCTTTCCAGAGCAGTGGTGTAGGCTTGCTTCTGCTCGCTTATTTGTCACAGCTTGTGTTTTGGATTCTTATGGTTCTTTGGATCTGGGTCAGTCTGGGTGAAATCCTGCAGTCAAAGCCCACACGTAGCTGATTTTGCTGAGGATTTCCACATGAAGATGAAATTTGTGACTCCATATATTAATTTTCAGTCTAGCTTCAGTGATTTCTTGGAAGAGAGTTGATGAGGGTGCAATTAATAGTGAAATCCTGGTCTACACAGCTGAGATGTTTCTACAATCCTTGGAGCTTCTGCTCATATGAGGGAAAATTTGAAACTTGTATCATGCTTGTAGTTGAAGAGTAACGCCTTTATTTTTATTTAAGATATTACCAAATTTATATGAATGCATAAAATGTCACAAGTTTTTATTAAAACCAAAATAAAATCTGTTAGTCTTGGTCTCTGACCATAAATAGGAAACTTCAAAAGCAATTTCTAGGTGGCAGACTATTGAAATAGAGGTTGGAAATCTTAAATAATTTTCTCCATCTCTCTTCCACAGTCCAGACTTTGGGCAGACTTTCCTTATTTGGTGGTATTTAGACATAATTTCTACAAATTCTGCTGCTTTTTTCAGCACACCTATCCTAAATTGCTGCATGAATGATCTTGTGTCTTGATCAGAAGAGAAACTGCATTCTTTAGTTTTGTTCCTCTGTAAGGAGAGAGAATCTATACGCTGTGTATGAGGTGCTTTGTATAGCAGGTTCCTTGGAGAATACGTACAAACAGGCTTTAAAATATTTTATAGCTGCTGATGGTATATCTGTGTGTGAAATAGGGTTAAGGTATGGAGGAAAAGATAAGAAGGCAAGAGATGAACAAATGTGTCTCTTGCTTTGGCTGAATCTTGGCACATGCATCAGTCAGCAGAACCCAGCAAAGTGAGCATGCTTTTAAAGTGCCTTCAATTGTGGCTTAGTTCTAATTCCCTTATTCACATGTGAGGACTTTTTTTACTTCTGAGAATGCAGTAGAGGATCTCTAGCACAAAACAGAGAAATAGGTTCTTTCATGTGACTGCTTGACTTCAAACCCACCAGTAAAGCTGTCTTTCAGTGAGCTCTCAGGAAACAAATTATCTTGGGCTTGTACAAATATACACAGAGTTCAGAGTAGTTCTGGTGTTAATATGAAACATTTGGGGAAGTTCTTATCAAAACAAAGCTGAAAATTATCTCCCCAGCAAAAGCTGACTAAGGTAGAACGCTATCTCTTTGTAATTGCTTGTTTTCTAGGCAGAGGTAGGGGGTAGGATGGATTGCTGTGTTGGACAGTCAGACCTTATGCTGAAGATCAGTTTTTCAGCTTAAAATTTTATGATTTTAATACACCTCAGCCAGGTTCAACATGGTTTGTAATATTTGATTTATGTAAAGAAATATATTTTTAACATCTTAAGCTAAAGAGTATTAGAAAATTAATGTTTATCATGGTTTTAAAGTCCTTTCTGGGAACAGGTAATAGAATGATATTTTATTCCCCAAATTTAACAAAAGATGTGGAGCCCTTTTTTAAATCAGCATATAAAATGTCATAAGTAGGACCAATCAATCCAAATAAGACTCTTCGCATCCTTTTGAGTAAAGATGCACTGATGTGTGGAACTGCTAATTAGTACATGATGTAATTCCAAGAGACTGAGAGACTGGCTGACCTTGAATTTGGAGTGTCCTTTCTACATGCAATGTGGATGGCAGGAGGGGGAGGGGGGATGGACACACACAGACAAATTTTTTAGATTTTAGTTGATTAAGTGGTCAAATTGTTTTAAGTGGCCATTGAAGTGAATTGAACGATGAAACTCATTACAACCCTCTTCCATGTGCCAAAACACTCAAAAACACATTCTGGAAGGGATAAATCCCCTGCATCCTCTTTACTCCCATTGCCTCTGGGGAAAAAGGTTTTGTAGAGGGACTACTTGCTTTCTCTCACCTGGATTCTAAGCACTGGGATAGGCTGCAGTTGGTCAGCATTAATTTATGATACCATATTACTAATTTGAGCATGCAAATGAAATATATGCAAAAGATTTTAATTGCATCGCAATGACAATTAATAATTTTAAAATATATATATTGAAAAGGAACAGATAATTCACAAATATAATAAAGTAAAAGTTAGTTTAACTTCACTGCTATTTCAGGAAGCAATGACAGGACCTTTGTATTATTGCTAGAAAGGATATTCTAGTAACGCTGCAAACATGAGACTTTTTTAATATTAATTTTTGCAAGAAGCAAGAGACACTCGTTCTTCCAGACTACCTTTTCACTGGAGTTGCTAGAGGGCAAGCTAGCTTGCAAGTGATGGCTTCTTAGAGAGTGTTTAGAGACTTGATAATGTATATAGAGACACAAATAACAGATAGAATCTGCATCATCTGCAAATCATCTGCATCAATGTAAGGCTCCTATAAATTAGGACATAGGTGGATTAAGAAGTACCATGTGTTAAATATACAACAGAATAAAACCTAAAAATTTAGACTTGCTGACATTACCTCTCTGTAATATGCAATCCGAACAGTAGGACCAACTTGTCTCCCAGAAATTTTTGCAAAGACCCTGTTGGTCTTTTCGATCCTGGAAATGATAAGTTAACCATCTATTAAGGTTTTGTTGCAACTGAAATAACACATTCTAATGTAATGTTGTTCAAATGACAGCAGGTTCTGACGACAGAGTTATCTAGGCCAGGAATATGAATTCCACTTTATACCGATCACTAATGAAAAGTAAACTACCAGAAGTATAATCTTCTTGTAAATCTTTATGAGGTGTGGCAAGGGCAGAGAAATCACAAAAAAACATATTTTGGTCATGACTTTGTGGGTTTACTGTGTGATTTTGTGTCAGAGTTTACTGTAAGGGAAAAAAAATCTCTCCACAGATAAAAAAAAACCCCAACATCTGTTCTTCAGTGAATAAAAACCTAAAATTTGCATTTTCAATCAATTAAAATATAATGTAGTTTTTGGAAATAGTGAAATTAAGCAAAACAATTCCACTCTCAAATGAAAACTTTTCATAACAAAGAGTGTACAGATTTTGGCTGTTTAATAAATTTCCCTTAAAAACAAATTTTGGTGGCAACAATGGAATATCCACTCTGTCAATATTTTTCTTATGTTTGCACTATCTATATCTCTGTCCATTGAACATGTCCAGCCTTGCCTTTATTACATAATTATTATATGAGGCACTGTTAAAAGTAAAACTGAACTTCCAAACAACCCCAGAGTGTAAGGTCTTAATCTGTCTTCTTCCTCATTTCTGGGATACAAGGCTACCAAAGGAGGCACTTGAAAATTGTGAAGCTTAACTGCTTGTTTGGATACTATTAAAGTATTGTAAGGGTTAACCATGTATACAGACTTGTGCATGAATTTTTATGCTGATGGCCAACACCTTCTTTTGTGCAGGGTTGCAGATACTGCAGAGGGATGTAGCCCCAGGAGGCTGACTCAGGACATGAGCTGAGGCGTGGAAGCAGCCTCCAAGCTAAAAATGGGAGGACTCTGTGGTCCCTAAAGCGAGTGCTTCCTGAAAGAAAGCACTGGAAATGCTAGAAAGTATATGAATCAACACTCCGGGTCACAAAATTGTCTAGATATGGTAAGGAAGATCTCTCCATGGGATACTCTAAGAACCAGAATGGATTCAGTTTGCAGGGCACTTATTTGACTTTACATTTTTATGTAAGTCAGCTTTCTTCAGGTAGTGCTGAAACATCAGCTTTGATTTTAGTGTGTTTGAGAACAACAGAAGCTTACCAAAAGACCTAAAGCTCAGAAGATGCTTTACCACAAGTCTGACATCACAAGCCCATCTAGACTCAGTAAAAAATAAATATGAAATTATGATACATTCCCTAAGACTATATACCCCAACTATTGCAAAATTCTCTCTCAAGAGGGGAATTTTTGAAATCTCTCAATTATATTTGGACTTTGCTGTTACAAGAGCCTCACACTATGAAGGTGCCCTGTGGACACTAATATATTCTGTCACTCTTAGCTTTGCAGGGGTGTATTTTGAGTCTGTTGTGATGCTGTTCATTTTCATTAAAGTGAGCTGGAAATTAGTAAGGCACAAGGCTAACTAAGGATAACTATAAATGCTCATGATACTAAATTTTATATAGTTTTACAAAATTAAATTTTATAAAATTTATACATTTTAACTTGTTCTGATGGTAGCCTTTCAAAATTCCAGGGGAAAAAAAATCATGTTAAAACCATTGGAGAATGAACAAATTCTTAAGTCTAATCTTCTCCTCTCTCACTACTCTTGCTTTGTAAGAATTTTACCCATTGATAGGCTTTGCCTTCTTAAATGAAAAAGCACAATCTTTTCAAAACCTCTTCCATTCATGTCCCTTCAAAATATAGGAATCACCAGACACATCTGGTCTGACATACCAGATTTCAATTTAATATCATTCAAATGGAGATAGTGCTGAAGACAGAAATGTTTAGAGCAAGAATACAAATTCAGCTTTCCTATACATACATCTGCTTCTGTCTATAAAACCTGTAACAAATCGTTAATTATACTGCTTGACTATTCAGAACTGCCACCTTTATTTGAAATAGACATAACTTTGCTGAGAATAAACTCTCTTGATGTCAGAGATTAATTTAGAGCTTGCTCCCCCATTCTATTTATACATCCATTTAAAGTGACATTGCTGCTGAAGCACTCTTAATCAGGCAGGAGTTGACTATGACATTGTTTCTGGCATTTTCTAATACTTCCGCTTTGGATGAGGTACTAAAGATATTAACAGAGAAAAACCCCATCACATTTGGCATGGAATTTTATAGCAAAAATGTGTAACTCCTCTTGGTTTGACAATTGGAAAATTATTTAAATATGTTCAAGAGCATAAAAAACTTTCACAAATTCAATGTTTTCCTTGGAAATTTATGGATTACACCTTACAGATCAATGATCTTGTTGGGGTGTGTTTTTAGGTTTCTGTAGAAAAGTACTAAATGCAAGTGTTATACAGTCTCTAGTTTCTTTCCCTTCAGTCAATGAAAAATGTGTATGGAGTTTTATTTGGTCTGACTGACATACTTTCTTCACTAATGATTAGTGGTAGCTAATTATCTTAAGTTAGTTGGAAAGGAGTGTGGTTGGCAATTTAATAGATTGTCTAATACATGGCATGTTGTTTCTCATGTTTTCTGGGATCAGTTTACCTTATATTCATAATAAAGGGAAATACACAATTGAAAGAGATATTTGAACTCAAGGCTTTAGGTTTCACTTCTTCCTGAGATTTAGTGCAAGCCAGTGTGACACGGTGTTACCTGGTATTACAGTCCTGGCTTCCCTGACCCATAGTCTGGCTCAGGCCACAAATAACCCAACATTACACAGTGCATGTGTGCAAGTTTGTGTGGAAGTGAGCAGTCTATGAAGAACTCAGCTAGTGTTTATAGTTTTATCACTTGTCAAGTAAGACTTTCCAGACATA
The DNA here is from genome assembly GCA_027575645.1 of Cossypha caffra. NCBI lineage: Eukaryota > Metazoa > Chordata > Aves > Passeriformes > Muscicapidae > Cossypha > Cossypha caffra. Next base: position 211,844 of record JAODLH010001951.1, read on the forward strand.
GGCTTTTCAAATTACCACAAACAGGCATTTTGACGAAGACATTGGCACCATTGTTTTAGCTCTTACCTCACATCTGCTTCTTCACAGAGTCTAATAATGGTAGAGTTTGATTCAGCTTTTTTGTGGCAGTTTAACTGTACATGTAGGATTATCTTTGACAGATGATTGGTGTCTTGAAAAAAAAAAAGCAGAGACAATTGAAGTGAATGAGTTTTTCATTTTAAATTTAGTGAATGAACTTTCCTGGTTTTTTTTCCAGGCTTAGAAAAAAACACGCTAATTTTGATCAGAAACACAGAAGTATTCCTTGTTTACAGAAAAAAAAAAAGTGATCTGACAAATTCTAACATCTTGTCTAGGCCTATATTTAGATTTCACAGCATGCCCATTTAAATATTGCACCTCCACATAACGTCTGAAATTACTAAATTTGAACCAGGATTTTGGAAGAAACATATGTGAAAAATGAAGTGTACAAAAATGCTTGAAAATATACACCACTTTTTAAAATTTCTTATGTTCCACATTTGTTAAATATCCACCATCAGAATTTTTTCTCTAAAGCAGCTTCATGTAAGTGATCACATTGGAAAGTCTTTTTGATTTTTAACAGTCTGCAAGGCATTAAGCCTTTTTTTTTCTCTAGGAAAAAGATGAAATTGTGTTACTAAGATACCTTCAAACATTTCAAGGAGTGACGCTGAGAGCTGCAATGCTAGCTCAGTCAAACCTCTGATATTTGCTGTTATCTCCATGCATGTTTACAGCAGCTGACATATGAAAAGCCTGGGAATAATTTGAGTTTGCAGGCTATGAAACAAGCCCATTTTGGATCTGAATCTGGCTGTCAAATCACTTTGTTGGGTTAATCTGACACAAAATGAAAGCACACAAATGAAAGCAACTTTTGGCAAGCCTGAAAAGATGGGCACACATCTGCAAGGCGAGTGATTAGCTTACTGGTGTCCTTTCAAAAATCACCTAGGAACCCCTTCCCCCATCTATACAGAAAGTAGTCCTTTTTGTTCTTCAAATGTTTATTTATAGGATTATAATAGGGAAATGAAGGAGAGAGGGCTTGGGACTTTGATGATAGTGAAAGTCTGTACACCCCAAAGGTGGTAAAGCAGATAAGCATTATAGGATTAAATGGGCATGACAAATTTGTGCTTCAATTGGGGACACCATTTCAGGCAGAGATTTTCCTTTGGCTGCAAAGTACAAGATTTAACTAATATATTCTGCAAAGGAAAAAATCAGCAAAGGTGGGAGGTTTTTCACTGACAAATGATTGATTGCCTTTGGAAAACAAAGGAAGGAATGGTGTGCCAGGGGGTGCTCCTCTGTGAATGCCTGGCGGTCTTATGTCTCACACTGTTATTTACTTTTGCACAGAGCCTCTCAGGCCAGGATGTGCAGAACACTGTATATCAAACAGATGAGCATGTATTTGGGGGGTTAGAAGCATATTCTGCACAAAATTCCTTTCTAGCAGTAAAAGGTTCTTTCTCAATATCTTGCTTAGTGTTTGAAAAAAGCAGAGAAGGCAGAACAGGAGGAGGAAGGGCAGGTGCAAACACATAAAGAAGACCATGAAATTCAAAAACTGAGGGCTGAAAAGATCATATTGGTAACCTCAGTTATTCTCAAAGATTAATCTTTCATTCTGTGGCTATGAATTGCCACGGGAGTGATAAATGTTTTGCCCTAAGTAAAAACCAGTGTCCTAGTCCTGAGTTATGCACATCAAGCATCAGCCTCCCTGAGACACTGGGTCCATGCCACACCTACTGCAGCAGAAAGCTGCTGGACCGGAGCAGAGAATCTGAACAAACTTGCCTGTGTTTGATAAGGTGAACTATTGCACCGAAGCTGTGGTCAGCTTTTGGAAAAGCAGGACATACCAGAAACACCCTGTGCTCTGTGTCCACCATTTCCAGTGCCTGATGAGAGATAAAGCAGATATCATGGGCTGCAGCAATTGTAAATTAATTCAGCCGACAGTATACACTGAGTGGGGACTTACATTGCCTACCTTACTGCTGAATTAAGTTTGGCTGGTTGTCCTTCCATATAACAGGCAGACAAAACAGGAAAAAGAAGAACAGCAGAGTAGATGTTCTGTACACCCTTCAGGTGGCTTGGAAATATGGGCAGAAAAGTACCCATATTTGCTCTCCCAAGTTCTGGTTTTACAGCAGAAGAAAATTTTTGTTTTTTACTCTCTTAACAAATATGCTGTAAGCCACAAAAAACCCAAAACAAACCAAAACACCCCCCCCTCCAAAAAAAAGGAGAAAAACAAAAAAGAAATCACTTAATCAATTTATTAATTTCATAGTATTTAGTGATATAAATTTTGTCTGACTTGTGTCAGGTCCCTGTCAAACTGAAAGTTAAAAATTACAGAGTATGCAGGCTTTTCTGTCTTACTCATAAATAAACCTCATTATATTTTGTTCCATGTTGAACAAAACGTTTCATGTTAATATCAAATTCTACAATTATTTTCTAGACTTTCAGTTAATAGAGATAGTGGGAAAAGGAAATAGGTTTAGCAGGCCTTCTTTTGACTGCTCACCAACTGTACATAAGAATCAGATGAACTTTTGTTTCAACAGATTTAGTTATTACAGCACATTTCCTCACACACTATTACGACTGTAAACCTTCCTCATTCTCTGGTTTATGTGGCACACCATCATTTTGCTCACAAAGACATACTGCAGCTCCAGTCTCACTCGAAGATGAATTCCTAGTACATTGGATATGGCGCAGCTGAAACCATGCTCAGTACAAGAATATAACAATGTGCCCATTGTTACACGGGTTACAGCACAAAACCATGCCTAAAGCATTAAACAGAAAAGAATATACCTCCCTGAACACACTAGATAACAGAAAACACTAGAAATAATTGGGCAGGGGTGTTTCAGGAGAGAAACACTATTTTTTTAATCGGCTCTTCCTTCAGATGTTTTTCTGCTTGCTTTCCTTTGTTCGCTTCACTGGGTGTCTTGCTCTTGCTGTCTCCTGTTCCATTTCACTTGCTTTTGCTGGGTGAAATGGGGCAGGCAAAGAAATGAGGATAAAATAAGTGGTTTTACTTTCCATGAGCATTGCTTTAGGTCTTGGCAGGGGGTCTTACTAGCTTTCTGCAGAGTTTTTAAGCTTCTCTTAACATTGTCTTTTAAAGAGGAAGTGTGTGCAAAAACTAATATAGACAACAAGAAGGGAGAGTAAAAATTCAAAACAATGTATTCTGATTTTTGAATGTTCTGTTTGCAGCCTTCCTGAGGAGATATATTAGTGGTTGTTTGGAATTTCTCTGTTTTTCAGGAGCAGAATAAAATATCTGAACTGTGAGCCATAAAACATGGTCAATATCATCTAAAATTTACATGCCTATGTGTCAAACAGGATTACTCACATTTCTGAGAATTTTATCATTAACTCAGAAAAAATATCAGACAATGCTCTGAGCATACAATTGGAAGAGAAATGGAGTTTAACAAATGGTTTAACAAATAAGTTTATCACAAAAGGTAAGCTAGTTACATCTAGGACCCTGAGAGAACTTAATTCCATCTTATAGTTTTAAAGATAGAAAAGCACACACTCTGCTTTCTCTGCTTTTAATGGAAAGATTGATATCCTGTTTTGTGGCCAGTGATGGTATTAATAAAAAATAAGTTTTAAATTCTATATCTATAACTTTTCTTAGAAAAGCTATTATCTTGGCTAATTTTAGCAAGGCTTTATAAAATTATCTTTGAACAGCTCCATATGCTTCAAGCAAGTCAATTTGCTTTTTCATCAAAACCAGTGTTTCAGGGTGTGTTCTGAAACTCCATTTTTCAATAAATAGGGTTTATTGGAAACCTACTTTGGAAAAATAATCTGCAAATCACATGCCCTATTCCCTTGGAGACCCTGATCTGTAAGCTGAGTTGACATGGGTAGCTCCATGTCAAAATTCAGTATCTAACTGGCTGTAGTGTGCTTTCAGTTCTCAACCTGAGACAGCACTAAGAAGCTGTGTGCAGCTTTGCATGTGAATAGGATAAATAAATTAGTGCACTAAGGCATACCTGTCAGCTCTTGAGAGCTCTACTGTAAACAGAAGCACTTGTCGAGGAACAATACATTTTAAAATGCTCTTAGAAGTTGCTGGACTGGAAAGGCTTCACAAAGCAAGAGAATGGGAAGCCTGGGAGGGGTGTAACACAAACAGGTGTCACTTTCATATGTCTTCAAACTCACACTTCAGTAACCTTGTTTTTCTGATAAGCCTGTGACCCTAATGCAAAATAAAAAGCTAGGCGCAGAGTCATAGTGTTGACTAATGTCTCAGATACAACAGTGAATTTTAGTTTCTTCAATGATAAAGAAATTGAATGTCTTTGAAACCAGTGCATAGTCAATCTTGCAATTTATTCTTTTGACTGACTTTTGAAGCTAAACCTGTCAACATATATCACCTTACTGTCAGGAAAAGGAGGTATTAAAAAAATAATAATGTAAGGAAGACACACAAAATAAGAAAACAAAATTGCAGCAACAGACACCCATGGTTATTAACCCATAACACCCCCCAAGGTTAAAGTGACTTCTGCAACTTTACACAGTCAATAAATTTCCACAAATCAGTCATGGCCAGTAGAAAGCTGACAATCTTTCTATCAAAAATCCTCTCAGACCTTGCTTTCATGTCAAAGCTGTAATGCTTTGACCTGCACATAGGAAGCATGAATATTTGCATACAGGGCCGTCTGTGCTGATAACACAGATTGTGCCAGCAGCATTTGATTCAGGACAAAGGATTCCTGTGAGGTCTCTGTCCTCTGGAGAGAGTGTCCATTGGATACCTCCAGAAGCAAAACCACACTTGCTCCTGGATGCCAGAGCAAAATATAGCGGGGAAAAGATGGATCCTAGAGAAATAAGTATAGTATTAGGGTTTAAATGGACTAAGAATCTGTCATTTATGTACAATTTTTTTTTTCTGCAGAGCCTAGCAGTTGTTATTTTGGCTTGCAATCTTATACCAGATATATCAGGAATGAATGAATGAAAAAAGGTGGTGTATGCCTCAGGGCAATATTTAGGGTATGTTGGAGAATGCAGATTTGTATTGGACACCTTCCACTTCACTGGCACACAGTCAAATCATTGAAGATTTCTATCCACAAAGATATGAGGAGAGAACAAAATTGTTTCAGATTTACTGTGTAATCAATTCATTAAATGTCTCTTCTCATAAGGACTATATGAACAAGGCTAGAAACAGAGCATTCATACTATGAGAGAAAAGACTGTGTGGGTTTCATACCTGCAGAAATTGAGTGGTTAAAAGATATTTATTTTTGTTTTGATGCTCTTGTACTCTTCCCACACCTCCACTAGATGAACTTTTAAGTGTGTTAGAGCACTTAAATTTACACTTACTCTCATGGTTGCCTCAGGGCTAAATCCTTCTGAAACATATTCTCCTTCTTTTACCATGACAACATTCCAAATTCAGCCAGCAATGATGTGATACAAGTTTGAAATTCATAGAATAAGTGCCAAAATATTTTAATTTTAAAATTATTTTTGACCCTGGAAGCATGAGTTTCTTAAGTGAGACTAATATGGTAACAGCAAGCATCTTTCCTTTTTTAAAGGGCAAAGGAAGAATTCCACTAGAATGAAGGCTTGGATTATGAACAAATAAATTGATATTGACTTTGTTTGTGTTGAATATTATGTAATAAACTTAAAAACAAAACTTGAAATGTGTAATGCTAGAAATACAGATTGAAGAGAGCAAAATGTAGTGTTTGAGATTTTCTTCTTGATGTATAGCTGATTTGTATTGAAGCAAACATGAGACGATGTTTGCAGATGCCAGACCAGTGAACAACACTGTATGAAAATCTAAGACGATGTAATGCCAATTAATAAGATGGGAGCATTGCATTGTGTTAGACTTTCTCCCTGGGAAAGTCACATCACATCTTGTTAATGTCTAAAAGAATGCTGCACAACCATGAGCTGCACGCTTTTCTATGATCAGGCCACATTTTGCAACCCAGAAAAATGCTCCTTCTCACCAATCTGTTTGCATGATGTGTGCTGCTTAGCACCAAATCAATCACCACAGTAAGAAACCCAAAGTATAGGCAATTTTCTGAGTGCAGGCTCCAAAGAAACGAGTCAGGCAAATTGCACAAAAATAGAGTGTGGAGAAAATCTACTCCAGAGGTAATCTGCTGTCCCAGACAGGACGTTTCCAGCAGGAAAACTTTACCTACCATAATTATTTTCGTTCTCTGTACATTATTAAGGCTTATTCATTATACTTGTGGAAACATTGTAGGAAACATTGTCGTTTGATAGTTTGATAGTGCAAAGTGTAAATCTGTATCTGCCATGTATATCTGTATCTTAGAGAGACCATAAATATCATTAAAAGTGATAAATGTCATGTTTGCAAAGCTAACATCTGAATCCAGGCTATTTTTCTCACAAAGTATCTAAATAAATATACACAGAATACAGCAAGATCTTCCAAATTCTCTTTTCAGAGGATACTGTATTTCAGGTTGAACTTCTGGAACAGTAGACTTCTTTGTAGTCAAAGTAGCTTTGACTTGATGTGACAGGAGCATGTCCTGACTCTCTTCTCTTTATGTCATCCAGATGAGGAATGTGGTGGAAAAATACTGACATTTGTCCTATGGGCCTGGAGCTGAGCAGCACCAAGGAGGAGGAAGGGAAGTGAATGGTGCAGCTCATATGGGGATTCAGAAACCTTAACACAGCACTACATATGGATGTGGGATATTGGATTAGGAACTGCATTTTGTGCCTTGTCTTCATATCAACATTATTTTCTCTTTCCAGTCTAGTTCTGTAATGTGGTCCATTTATCCAAAGTTTTCTGGTTTTTAACACATAGGCAAGTAACGAGCAGAAAGTTTTCAAACCTGATAAATTACTTATAGCACAATAAATGTTGGAATTGTCAGCATGAAAATGTTGTGAATACATGCTTACAATTACCATTTCTATGTTAAAACTGTGATTCTAGAGCAGTTTCCCTGGGAATTGGAGTTTTTACATATATATAAAGATTTTTTACCACTACTTCAGAAAGGAGTTAGTTCTGGAGCTACTCTGTTTTCAGAGACATGTGTCCTTGTGTGGGTGCAGAATACAGCTATGCTCACTGAGTCTTTACTCAAATTTCTCTGTGGAAAGACTTCTCATCAGATTCTTGATGTGACGTGGTGGGAAACAGTACACTGGGTGTGCAGGACTTCACTCTGAGAGAAATAGAGTTTGACAAGTCTCATATCCACTGCTCCATGAAGAATATCAATATCTGCTTAACCTATTGCAATTTAAGGTTTCAATATTTTTAACATTAAAAAAAATCCCTTTTGACTGACTGATTTTTCTATAACAAATTCTTTCTCAGGGGAAATCTTGAATGCAGACTTTGTTTGGAGAAAATTTATATCTCGTAGTTGCACAATTCTCAAAACAAAATCTTGTAACAGTAAGCCTGACAGGCCTTTAACTACAGCACAGCGGTGCTGCCAAACACAACACACATTGCTGCTTTCCTCTGGCAGTAAAACTGATGTTTTAAATGAGTCTTACAACAGGATTTCGCTACTAATTGCAGAAATAGATAACATGTGCCTTGAGCAGCCATTATTCACTTGACAGTAATTTTTCTTCAACTGTAAGTGGCATTCTGCTTCAATACTGCTCAAGTGCATGATATTCCCAAAAGAAATGTTAAAACTCTTCCATTAAGGAAATCACTGACTTGTGGATTTGGGCTTTTAGAACTGAAATTACCTGAGGTGCTGTGTACTTGTCTTCTTTTAATCAGAAGCTCCCATATGCAAAGGCAATACTTTCAGAGGCTTTTTTTTCCTCCTTTCAGAGTATTTCCTCCCGTATTTAGCCTGGAACAATTATTTAAATATAAAGGTCCATATTAATTTTTTTAAAAGTTGAATTTTTTCAAAGATTGAAAAATTATTCTTTGATGGGAAATGAATAAAAATATGCTCTGCAGATGGGATAATTTGATCCTGTTGGATCCCAGGAGCAGCAAGATCAACTATCTTGGCTTCTGAAGGTAGCCTCAGAGGTAGAAGAACTCTGTCTGGTGTGTGCTGCATCAGCCCTTAAGAAGCAGATGATTTTTTCTGCCCTTGAATTTCAGGCCTCTGATTGCTATTGCCCAAATGTGATCTGCAAGACCAAAGTGTTGCAGATCAATTTTTTATCTCCATCTTTTCAATGCCTTTTGCTTCATTGCTTGTGTGACTTGAGCTGTTATATCATATATGTTAAGAATATGAAATTTGGGTTCACTTGTTTACTCAGCTAAGAGCTTGAATTTTTAAGCAAGCAGATAGAACATAAAAAGCTTAATGTGCATTAAAACCCAGTTAAGAGAGAACCTTTTTAAATTTTGTCTCCCCATTTAAAGAGAAGAAGACTCAATTTGAGGAAGACATAGATCTGAGTATAAACTGCCAATGATTCTGTGAAACACTGTACGGCTCTTCTATCAAAGGTATGAGATGCATGCAATAAAATTAATTTAAAATTAATCATAAATGACAGTTCAGTAGATTAGGAATAGAAAACTTGCATAAGAAAGTGCTACAGGGGAATTAAAAGTTACATAAAATAAAAAGAATTTGAGTCAGAAACCACCATCTCTTCATACAAAAAAAATTCCTTTTTGGTTGATCTCCTAGCCAATTCAAAAGATACATTTATATTAACACTTGAATCGTTGCTTAAGAATGTAATAGGGAAGAAATGTTATGTATGATAATTAATATAATTTACATGAGGGATGATTAAATTATCTTCACTACAGCTCTAGAGAGAGACTGACACACTTTAGAGTTTTACATTGTGAATAGTGAAATGCTGCATTTCAGGACTTCTGAATGTTATTAATTGGAAATGTAGTCATAGGATTCCACGTGATAACATCCCTATTTGAAATCAGCACTAAATAAATTATGATTACTTACAGGAACAATAGGTGATTAAAAGTACATTTAATTTTTTTTGCTACATCACTTCAAATAAAGCTTCATGTTGGAATAATTCTAGCAATGTCAGTTAGTCTTTAGCATGAGAAGCTTGAAAAATGAATGCAGCATGAAATCTCTGAAATAGAGTTTGTCTTAAAGTAGTATATTATGAAATAAAACTAGATGAAAAAGCGAGTAGCCACATGGAAACCAGGGGAAAAGACGACCATGCCATAAACTTTCAGCTAACTAGAAACACATTTTGAATATGTATCTCAGCAATCTCAACACAATTAAGAAAGGACGCGAAAACGTGTTTTAAAGCATGACTTGGCAGATAGGTGCCTCAATTAGCCCTGTATCTGTTTAACCTGCATTTCGCCCTGGCAGCTGAAGCCCTCTGTGCAGAGTGCCATACAGCATGCACAGAAGGATGGTCCTTGTCCTAGAAAGCTCATAACTAGAGCAGAAAAGAGATGCTCCAGGTTAACCACTGAAGTGTGTTATGCTAGACTGAGAGAAAGATTGGGGTTGATTTAGTGTGAAGGCTTACAGGGCTGGCCACCACAATGTCTGCTGGAATCAGCAGCCATCAAAGCCAGTAACAACTAGTATGGGAAAGGTTAAAACCTGGAAGTATGTCTCTGTGGAATACATCAAGGAAATATTTTAAATTAGCACAGCATCTGCTGGATGAACAAAAACAACTTTAGATTCACACCCTTCTGGAAGCTATGCCTCTTTCTCTACTCAACAGAGGAAGTCCCTGCTTGAATTTGAAGAGAGGAAATCCCCTTCTGGACTGTCCTTTGTCCCCACAAGGCATAAGAGAGACTGACAAAGAAAAGCAAATTAACAGAGAGTACACACCTATTACTACATATTGTAAAAGAGACAACTCTGAGACAACTACATTTATAAGAAGTGTGAGTGAGATCT
>JAODLH010001951.1:234088-247426 GCA_027575645.1 Cossypha caffra
CAGTGGTGGGTCTGCACAGCAGTGAAAATTAACTAGGCCTTCTCTCTTTTTTATATACTTGATGAACTCAGGTTTTCTATTTCAATAATTCTCCTAGGATTTGGAGGTGTAGACAAAGCAATGTCTGAAAAACAACAATATATTTTAGTATGTAAAACAAGATACCCAACATATTTTTTTGCCTGATGCAAATTTTAGCAAAGTCACTGGTGATATTTGTCCAAGATGGAATGTAGAAGACCTCCCAGGAGAGTGATTAGTACTGACAAAGAAAAGCAATGCAGATCCTTTATTTATTCAGAAGTGCTCAACTTTGTGCTTCTGGCCTAATTGAAATATAGCCATCTGCCTGTCTGCTCCTGAATCGGGATTGGATGCTGGCTTTTGATGTGCAACTCGTGGTATCCTTACCAGACCCCCTTTTACTTTCAGCTCAAGGGAACAGGGACACTCGGGTCACCAGTAACAGTCTGTCACTATGGGGCAGATGTAAAATATAGCTAAGGCAACTTGACTTGATGTTAATGCTGACAGTCAGCACCTAAAGGCTCCTCTACCTCAAAGATATCACAAGAGTAAGAGGATAGTTAAGAAGAAAGGAAGAGACTAAATGATAGGAAGAAAGAGAGATATACTCCACAAAGCAATAATGAGTTTTACAATTGTCCAAAAGAATTTCAGTCAAGGATGATGGATTCAGTAAAGGAGAAACTTGGAAAAGAAGTGGGTAATCCATTTCCTTTCATTTCTTTTCCTGCTTCCTTTCTTCTTTTTAGTTAAGGATGCTCCACATCCACTTATGTAAGTCTAGACAAAAACAGAGGCAGCACTTTTTTTCCTCAATTTGTAATAATCCTCTTAGACCAAGGACTGCCCAATCCTCTGAGCCAAAGGACTGTGAGGGTGGGAGCAGGGACTTCTCACTTGTTTTGACACTAAGTTTGTCAGAGATCAGCAGTATCAAGTGAAATTTCACATGTCCATGGGGCCTGATCAGAGTCAACCCAGAGAACTGAAGGAGCCAGGTGATCTTATGGAATTCTCTCCGTCAGCTACCAAAGCTGAGGAATCTGGGGTATTCCCTGCTGTTTGAATGGTGGCCCATGTTATTCCAATTTACAAGCAGGGTATAAGGGAAGACCCAGAAAAACACAGACCTGTGAGTCTAATCTCAACACCTAGAAAAATTATGGAGGAGACATATAGAGACTGGGTGTCATCAAGAGCTGTTTAAAGGACAACACAGCCATCAGGCACAGTCAACATGTGTCCACAGAGAGGAAGTCCTGTTTAACCAATCCAGGATCTTACAGGTCATCTGCCCAGTGAATTGAGAGATGCAGAGGATCTAGGTTTTTTTTATTTAGTGATGCTTTTTTTACTGTGCCTCACAGCTCCCTTCAGTAGCAGTGGCCCAGCTGCGGGCCAGTGGAGCGCTGGGTGGAGAGACACTGAGGGGCTTGGCCAGCAGGCTGGCCGGTGGCCACCAGCTGCTCTCAACCCTCCCTCCAGGGCTGGGTAATATTTGGGTCCATGATCTGGATGCAGGAGTTTAATGATGCATTAATGGCTCTAGAGGAGTCAGCAGTGTGCTGTTCCATTCTCTTATGCACTAGACTCTTTTCAGGAGAGAGAAGGCTGATCTGTATATTCTGGGCTCCACCAGAATCTTTCCTTTCTCTTTTGCCACTGCCTTTACTCTTTTTTTTTTTCTTTAATTTTTAATTTTTTTCCTAATATAAGAATGATGCAGATTCAGCAAATTGCAAGAAATTGCTAGAATTAGCTTTGATCTTGGCAAGCAGGTTTTTAACCAAGCAAAGATAGCTCAGTATAGTTTAGACTTCAGTTCTCTCTATATCTCAACAATAATTGTTTGATAATACTGCACTACTGACCCCATGGGAACATATTTCTTTGTACTAAGTGCCTTGAGTAATTGATCTTTACAGGCTACTTTCACCTGGTGTGAAAGCAATTCCTTCGTGCTGAACATTTCCTATGCTTTTGTGACTTTTTTTTACTCTCCTCTGTAACCAGAATTGGTAGAGGGTGAGCAGTAATTGAGAGCTAAGGTGCTACAACTTGTCCTTAATGACCAACAGATCCATTCTCACATCTCTGAAAAAAAGAAAATATTGCTGCACAGTCCCAAGATTGGTTATTCTGACATTACACCAGTTTGTGTGCCTCTACTCTTAATAAAACTTTCTTAATAAAAGGAAGTAAAGGTAGAGACAGGTCCAAGTCCAAAATCATTCAATTAAGCCAAAGGAGGGAAGACTTATTTTGACATCCTTTTTGACATCCAGAGGAATACTGCCTCTCTAACCAAAGAGAGCCAAGAAGACAGGGTTATACAGCTTTGGGGCACTTATTTGCAAGGTCAGCAACAGATTCATGGTTTCTATTAAGGCAGTGTTGAGGTAATCCTTTTACTATCACCTATCCTTACAAGATAGCTCCCATTTCAGTTCTCTTTGATGCACTGCATGGCCTTGCTCCAGTCCTTGCCTAGTAACAACCCAGCAGCTTCAGGGCCAACAGGTCCTGCTAAGAGACTCAGTGTTTTGCCACCACTACTGTATTATGCTGACAGAGCCTGGTCACTCCAGGCCAGAGCTGGCTAACATCCATCTGAGAGCATGTGCAGGGGAAATACATCTCTTCTTGTAACCTTGTGTGTAGATGTAACCTTATTAGCAATCTTCTCCTTCCCATATGTCTCTCTTAAAATAGAATGCTTTATGCTGCACATAAATTGTATTTAGAAGGTTATTCTATGAACATTTATTTTAGACTCTAATGACTTCAGAGAGGGGAATGTCATTTACTATCAGTTTAAATAGTGCTTAGCAGAATGGGGCTTTGACCTGCTCTGCTCCTTACAGCTGCCATATATAGACAAATAAACATCTCCTGGTTTAATAAATGTCTGTAAACCAGCATTTTCAAGAATAAACAGAAGTAAAAAAACCCCAAAAACATAAATAAGCTCTTTCAATGAAATTAAATAACAGTGTCTTTTTTCCCCTTTAAACCTCCTTTTGGATTTTGGGAAAGGACAATACTTCGGTTGCTGGTTCTGCCAAAAGGATTAACTCTTCTTCTAAACAAGTTATTTTCTTTTTCCTAGTTATAATTCATGGTGTAACAAGAACAACTCATTGAATTCAGTTTTAGAGGGGAATAGGAAATTTTACTTCCTCAATGATATGCCCTCAGTTCATAAAACAGCATACTAACATTGTTTTCTGGTTGAGATCTCTATATCTCAATAGGGCTAATTAAACAGAAAACAAGGGGCGAAAGGCAGTATCTGCAGAAAATTTTATTCTGGGTAGCATTTCAGCATCTTGGAAAGATTTTAATAATTGTTTTTTTACAGGTCCAGCTGTTTACCATGCAGCCTGAGGGGAAGTCCTTATTTGTGAGAAGAACTCTTCACCACTGATTGTAATCATGTGCAAAATGGTCTTTTCATCTCATGCTCATGAATACATCTTTGTTAAACTAAGCAAGACCTGCTGACTCAACATCTGCCCTTAATGCATGCAACTCACCTTTTGATCTCAGCATCTATTTGGATGGCTAAAGGGAGTTGGTTCTTTGAGGGAACATTTCCAGTAATTATGAGGACAATTCTTTATTTTTTTCTGAAACAGGAAGACAACTTTTAAACAAAAATGCTTTCCTTTGATATCCTTGTAAGGCACAACACTTAATATATTCTTTCATTGAATTACATTTTCTGTAACTTATTAGAAGCTTTGTGTTATGAGTGTTATATATTGAAGGCAATGAAGGGTGAGAAAACATCCAAAACTGTAAGGAAAGCAATAATTTATTGTATCCTGTGGGACTCAACGGCTTGTTATAAATTAATTTTCCATGTAAATGGGCTTTAAAAAAGGTTAAACTTGATGCTGATGCTGTAATTGTTATTCACACAAACTTCAAACAAATTTCATTCTTTGGCTATTCTTTAATGCTAATGTCTAGAAAAATCAATTTTTGTTTCTTCATTTTTTTCTTTGAAATAAACCTAAGCTTATGGCAACTAGGGGATTTGGATTATTGGCATATTTTGTACACAGAGTTTTAAAGAGGTGACCTCCATTTAACTAAATATTCAATACTCAGTAGTCTGCTAACACACCTGACTACCTCAGGTAATTCATATCACACAAAAATTAAGGAAGATACATTGAACACTTGTCCTAACATTATTCTTTTATCCATCGTCTGCAAAGAGAAAGTCTTCAGGAAGTAGATTGATTTGACCTTGTTCTATGGTCACATCAGGTATGGTCAAACTCCTTCCTGTGATCCAAGATGCAAGTCTGGACGCAAAAGTCACACCAGGCTCAATGGTCAGAGGAGATGGTGGAACCTGTGCAAGGCATTTGTCTCAGCTCCTGCTGAGGTGCTGGAAAGGAGCTGGATACAAAGCACTGTGTTCTGGGCTTGCCCACTTTGGCATCCTTTCCTTCCATCTCTTGCTTGATGGGAAATCTGCGCCGTGTAGAGCCAGCAAATGGCAGTCAGCATTCTCCCTGCTGTGCACCTGTAAAGCAAAACCAGGACATTTTCTCAGAGACAGAAAATAAATGCATAACCTTCACATTTAGAAAGTCCTCTCTTCTTACAGGCTCGTGATATTCATGCAGGGTAAAGGTAGATTATCTTGACTAAAAGGAGTTTTCCAGAGCTGCTCTTTTCAACTTAATGAATTCATAACATCATCTTAGTTGTCAGCAAAAGTAGCAACACATTAACTTTGATTATTTAGAGGACAATAACAGGGTCAGTTGTGGCAAGATTTAGGAAGTCAGATTTGCCAGCAAAGAAGCACTGAGAACTGTACAAGTTTGCTCCTCAGCAGCAAACTCTGAATATTTTCATTCTCCTGTAAACTGGCTGGAGTTGATATTAGAGAAAAAGTGGTAACAATTTGCATCCCGCTTTTTCGTGAACTTGCCAAATGTTTGAACTACATGTTTTGGCTTTTTTAAAGGAAATATTAAAATTCCAAGATTTTTTTCTTCTACAAATGAACAGAAAATAAGCAGTGCTCACATGTGAGATTTCTCAAATCCTTGCATATGTCTCCTCCCAAAAAAGAATCTTCTCATAGTTTCTTTGACTTTACAACATTGTGAATTCTCAAAGGACTATAATTTTTAATGAGCTAGAGGTTGGTTTAGTATAGTTGTTCTTGATTAGCTATTTTTTCAGTATCTTTCAGTTCACATGCATCCTTGCTAGTTGTAATGAGGCGTATCAGAGGTCATGCAAAACTGGTTGAGATGATTCATCTTTGTCTTGATCTGTGTGGTTGCTTGAAAAACCCTGGGTGTTCCATTCCACGCTTTTGTTATTCTTAATTTATGAACTATCAGCTATATGTTCTCAATTTCCAGATGTTAGAACAGGCAGCCCATTTCAAACTACTGCCATGCAACAGTAAGAAGGCTAATTATATACACAAAATAAAGTTTTTTCAGGTGTCAGAGCAGAAGCCATTAAAAAACGAGTCATGCACCTCCACAAACACTTCTAAGAGTATATTGCACAAAGGAATTTTGCAAAGTAATGTAGGATATGGCCAGATGGTTAAGGTCACTTGTGCTATCCTTATATGTTTCACTGTCTAGACTACATTGGTTTTTTGAACAGTAAACTCTTAAGATGTATACTGAAGATAATTTGCAATGCTTACCAGCTGTTGGTAATCTGTACCAGTGCAAACTCCAAAATCTAATACTTAAAATGCTGTGAATGGAGGAGACATTTCTACAAAATGTGTTGAGGTTTACACACACAGTAGACACTTTCTATTTATAATTTACTAATAAGAGAGCTTTGTTACATAGGGGACCCTTCTCAAGAAGGGAATGATTTAAGAAGGAATTCTCTCTGTCTTTTGGCACAAAAAACCCCGTAAAAGCTGAGATTCAAAATCATCCTCAACCTTTAACAGCAGAGGATCTTGTTGTATTTGTGGTAGTCATTTTTCACAGGATTTAAACAGCAGTCTTAACAGGATGAGGTGTCACGACATTGCTAGATTAAAGACTTTCAGGTCAGGTCAAAGATACTCCCAGGGGTTCTTATTTTCTAGAGAAGACTTGGTAGACTTTTACAGTTGTTATAAATACTACAGGTATACTCTGGGTTCAAAAGTCTCTAAACATTCACAATTTAATGCATCCCAGTCAGCACTGAGAAGAGGTGCTTGACACCAAATGCTTGGTGTATTCTTGTAGGTCTGCAGACCATTATAGTTTCTATATTTTAACTGGGATTCTTGTCCTAAGTATATACACACAGATGATTTTTTTTCCACCTGGAAAAGAGACTTTTATTGTATATGAGGTCAGATTTGAAATGTACAGCCACTCTTCCTCCTGTGCCTCCTCTAGGCTCATGTATCATTGAGCAACCAGCTGGAAATAGCTGCGTAAGCACAGAGCTAGCTGAACCATTCAGTCGGGATTCAAGGATACAGGCAAGGGCAGGAATGCATCTGATTAGGTCACAAATGATGACAGCCAAGGTCAGCAGCTCCCACGTTTCTGGACTTCATCACTAGATTACTATTGCCACATTACTAATATATATTAAAATTGTGTGAAATATTTGTCTCAGAAATTAATCTAGCCCTTTTGATCTGGTTTTTCCACAGCAAGGCAGTTTTTCACTCTTGGCTTTAAACAGTTATGTATCCAGTTTACCTAAAAGGAAACATTATTTGCTGTCTTTAGGATCTTTTTACAGTAATTTTCATTGAATTGCTTAATGAACGCAGTAATAACTAGTTTCTCTACTTATATGTGCAGGAACAAGAGCAATTTCTTTCTGTGAGGTGGGAGGTAGCACTGGTATACTACGACTTTCAAAATGAGTTCAAGTTTAATCGAAATTACAAAATTACCTCAAAACTGAAAATAACAGAAGGCAAAATAATAACCAGATTTATGTGAATTGAAAGTTAGAAAAAAGATTTCAAGTATTGTTCAATCACTTTCATCTATCTTTAGGGGTTTACAACACTTCTCACATTACAATATTTTTCTCTCACACCTGATGAAAAAATAAACTTCACATTTTTCAGATAAGGCAGAGTCTTTTTGCCTCGCAAGGATTCTGACCCATTCCCATTATGGTGGTGAAAATAACTCACAGAGAATGACTTGGCAGGTTTTTAAGAACACCTTCTGAGATTCAAATACTAGGAAAATAGTTGATATTTAAGTTGTTAACCTAAGGTAATATGGTTCTACTGCAAAATATGATTCTCAGAGAAATATAAACTATACAAATGGAATTGTAATCTTTACTGGTATTTTCCCTTGTTTTAAAACTGTGTGTTTTTTAAACACTAAAATGTTCTATATGGTAGATACTTTCTTCTGTAAAACATGTATTTTGATAACAGGGAGTCAATATGATGCAGAATTCAGACATAGAAACCCAAATCATGTAAAAATAATGTTATCTCTTTCTGGATTAGATATCTCTTATATCTAGCCATACGTGTTATTTAATAGAACAATGATGTACACAAAATTCTGTAGGGTTTAATAAGATTGGGTTTTGTTTTAGCACTATTTTTTTTTATTTTAATTTTTGCATTAAGAAGTGCTTTCTTTTAAGATTTGGTCAGCAAGAGACAGAAATATTTTTCTTCATAAATTAAATTTTAATTCTACCAATGGCTGTTAAATCTTTACGCAAGCTGCTGGTCATACAATTTTTCCTTTTTTTTTTTCCTTTGTTTAATGTCTCAAGTTAAAATGCTGGCATTTGCAAACTGTATTCACTGAAGCCATTTTTTAGGTGGAGAAGCTCTCAATGTTTCTTCTTGCATATATTTAGCAGTTTTGGCACTTCTGAGATTCAATTAACTTCAGTTCTGGGGAAACTACATTATAAGCAAAAATTTCCCTTATAAACATATTTTATACAAATAATATTTTTGAACAACTGTTTCAGGAAGGATAGAGCACTCCGACACAAATCCATGACATAAGTCTTTATTTTATAAGCAATGTTTTTCTAGCATGTTGTTTCTTTTTATTTTTCCTTGTGACACAAAATGATTGTAAAGGCTAAATAAATCTGTAAGGGACAGTAACCTTACAGATTGTTCGTCTCTGTTAATTCACATTTCCCAGCATAATGACAGATATTTTTTAAAAGATGGCAAAATTAGCAACTCTTGGGCAATTCTTGTTCTTATGACTTATATCTGTTCTATTAATCCTGTAGAGTTTTTCAAGACATAAATAAGAAAAGCCGGAAACAGGTGAATTTTAACTTGCTTGCTTTATCCCAATTCATCATGGGTCAATTTTGTTGTCATATATAACTACCAATTGCATAATTCTATTATGTCTTGCAATTAAAAATGAGAAAAATTGCACTATTAGGAAATAAACATCTATAACTAAAACTTAAGTTTCTTTAAATTTTTCTCTAAAGATGGACTGTAAAAAACAACCCCTTCGAATTTTTCCCTAAAGATGGACTGTAAGAAAACCCTTTTAAAAGCTTTAACTTCCCAATTTTCATTGAAATATTAACACTACTTCCTGATATTCTGAAGTGAAAGCTGAAATTACAAGTCTAAACAAAAGCAAACAGGACTGAGCTTGGTCCTACCTGTTTCTTTTATTTTCCACTTAAAACAGTAGTGCAGTTGTTGCCCTAGATACAGGATGCTCATAAAAAAAACACAAAGTGAGGAATGGAAAAATCTCCCACCTCTTCTCCACTTTCCTAATTTTCTTCAAATATAAAAAAATTGGGATCATGTTGATGAAGGCACAGGAAAGTGTAACAGCAGAGGGTAAATACAGGACCCCACCATCAGATGTGGTAAAAGAACAAGAGAGGTCAACGCTTCAATTGGAGCTGAAGCAGGTGAGCAGAATAATAAAGCTAGCACACTATTACCATGACACGGGCAAGAGCAAATGTTATCAAGAAAGAAAAATATCTACAGATATTGCTGTTGCAATAAATAGAAGCAAGAACAGTCACTGCCATCATGATCAGGGTGAAAGAACAAAAGAAGCTGGGAGAAAGCATCAGTCTTGCTAAAAACTGCAGCAAACAAACAGGATCTTCTCTCTCTAGCATCTGCTAGAGTCCTTCTGCTACTGAGAGAACCAAACAACTCATGGGAAGTGCATCATCTAAGTGCTACCTACAAGAATGTGTGGCATCATGAGAAACCAGCTACAGTGATTACAATAAGCTGTCTTTGTATAATCCAAAATCCTCTGAAATCAAACTGATTTTTTTTTGTGTGTGTATGGATTAACAGATTTTAAAGAACAGAAGATCCAACCATAACAAAATCGTTTAAGTTCAGTGCTGCAATAAGCCTTCAACCTATCTTAATCTTGGTTTAGACATCCCTCACTTTTACATTCAGAGACTTCAGGAAAACTCAAAAACTGGCGATGTTCAGGGAGAAGAAAAATCTATTTTTAATCTATACTGGATCTACCCTAGGCTGTTTTACAAGGTCTGGTGGTTGCGTGGTACCCTGGAAGCTCAGGGCAGGCATAGGATTGTCTATTCTGGTGACTAATATTGATTGTATTTATGCAAGGAAGGAAAATGCAGTTGTTAGGAACTTATTTTTCACAAGTCCTGTGCCCTAACCCTAGACTTGGGAAGCAGTCTGAGCTCCATCTTGACCTTTGCTACAGGGTCTATTGCAGGCTGACTGAGTCCTTTGACACAGGAGATTACTCAGCTGTAGGTTTGAGATGTGACCACAACCCTTTAAGTTGCAATTCAGATAAGTATTTTGAAGCATCTTTTTTCTCTGTGAGGGGGTTCTCTAGAATTGCTAGTCCCATGAAGTGCCCATTTATCATTGAAATTATTTATTATTTGAGGTTATCTATATAATAGAATTAAAATTCTACTGTGCATTGGGACTCATTTTTGGGCTTTCTTGTTAAAGAGAAAACGTATGAAATATGAACTTTAATATTGAGCTATAACAACTTTGAAATGTCCTTTCCTCTCCTTGAGTTCATTAAGCCTCCAGAGAAACTTTCAAAGCCCATTAGTTAATTTCAGCTTGGGTTTCTCATCTCAGTCTTAAACAGCAAGAAATAAGATTTAATGACTTTAGAGGTCATGACTTCTTTGTCATATAGTGTCTTGGTTTGGTGACCTGCTTCATTAGGACCACAACAGTACTACTTGTTTATTCCCCAAGCACTGAGACTTAAATATTCTCTTTCTCACTCTCAAGCTTTTAAACACAGCATTTTTTATTAATCATTATGAAATGAAGATGTAAGCTATTTAAATACTTTGTTGAAGTTCAGAGTATCAAAGGCGTGTTATACTGTGTGATTCAGTTTATAATTTAGATCTACAATCAAAAATGTACTCACTTTGCTCACAGCCTTTTCTGTTGAAAATGTGCACCAAGGTAATATATAATCTGACAGTCAGGTATCTCCATTAGAAAAGAAGGAAACTGTAACAAAGTGCCTATTTGTTAAAATAGTTAGACAAAAAATCCATCTAAAAACTTCTTATTCTATTGAGAGGCAACCTTATGTCAGAATTTTGTGCAGATACATTTCGTAATTTCCCCTGCCTTACACAGTCATTAGTAAAGTGCACGTCTGCACGAGATTGGTGTTCAAAAGTGCTTGTTATTACTTGTTACAGTAATAGGAAGAAAAAGGTAGTTTGCCTAATTCTAGGTGTTTTGGAGAGAACTGTAGCTGACAATATCCCATGACTCACAGAGGTTCCACTTTAGCCTCCTAGGCAGTGTGAACAAGCAAGTTCAAATCTATTTTATTGATTGCCCAGACTTATGTGTATATTAGATTCATCAGCATGTTCTTGCCCCATCTCTGGATGCATCCTACCTGCACTGATCAGCTGCCTTTGATCCTGATCATCAGGAGAAAATAATTGCTCACTCTTCATAGCTAGAGTACTAGTTGGTATTGCCATTGATTCAATAGGACCACAGAAAAATTTAGGCTGAAAGAGGCCACTGGAATTCAGCTAACCACTCTCCAAAGCATGTTTAATGTGACAGGTACATCAGGCTGCTCAGGGCTGTGTCATTTCAAGTTTAAAGTCATTTCAAGTCTCCATGGAATGAGATGCTTTAGCCTCTCTGGACAACCTATGCTTAACTGCCTTCATTGTCCAAGGATTTCCTTAAAACTAGCCAGAACATCCCCTGCTGTAAACTGTTTGTGGTGCCTCTGGTCCTTTAGCTTTGTAGATCTGAGCATAGTCTGGCTCTATCTTAACCCAGCTTTGTGCAGAGAAAGGCTGTAATTAGCTGGCTCCTGGGCCAAACAAACCCAGTTTCCCTGTCCTGTCCTCAGATGTCATCTGTCCCAGACTCCTATGGCCCCAATTTCTTCACACCAGGAAGTCTAAAATTGGATTCAAATTTTTCAAAGGCAGCCTCATTAATGTAAAATAGAGGGAAATAATCACTTCCCCAAGCTGTCCCAATTCATCCAGGGTTTACTCCATCCTAGATCTATTATTCCACCATGATCACAAACTTCACACAGCTCTTTTTAGGCCATTCCTCCAATTTATTGCATGTAAATTGCTTTAATGTCCTGTGTTATTAGCTCTTCCCTAAAATCTGGCATCCAACTTGATAACATTCCTACAACGGTCACTGAAGATGTTCACATTTTGAAATTTTGAGCAATATCACAAAAAACTACCAGCTATGGTACTCTCTAGACTCAAAATTCACTTGTTTTTCTCACTTTGTATCTCTTTGAAATAACTAACTTATTACTTTACTGAAACCCTTGGTAACATCAAAGTAAAATAAATATTTTTTGTTCTCCATATTTTTTCATAAAACTGTAGCTAAATTGTCTCTAAACCAGGTTGACCAAGCACTATAGATCCAGCTATTTGATCTATTTTTGGTATTGGAAAATCCAGTCCAACTGTTTCTAATTGCCTCCTTGTCCTTTTGTGTTTAGAGATGGCTTCTGTGAGGATCTATTTCTTTATTTTCCTCAGGACAGAGGTTAAACTGAAGCTGCTGGGCCTGTGTTTTCCATGATTCTTCTATTGCATTTTCTTTCTCCACTCATATGGGATTTTTCCTGACAAAATTACTCTTCAAAGTTAATATGAAATAGCCTTTCAGTGACTAGGGGAGCTGTATCAGCGCCACTGGATGAACCCTGCAGATGCATATATTAATTAAAAAAGAAATACAATGAATGTTCTCTTTACTGACATCCAAAAGGCAAAACAATGAGCATGATTAATGTAAAAGTTTAGTGAATGTAGCAATAGACATTGAGAGAGCATCTTCCAGTAGTGTTTTCCATCTTTGGAAGCCAAACAAGCTTCTTCCCTGCCAGCCCTTGCTCTATTTACATAATTTTGTGTACATTCAAAGGGACAGATGTGAAAAAAAAACCCTCAGTCTAACCCTTTCCTTACTCTTTTAATTCATAGATAATCTAAGTTTCAACTTCTTGTTATTTTTAATTTGGATTATTCTTGGTAAGGTATTAATTTCTCCTGTTTCTGTCAGTGAAGCAACCCTCACAAGACTGTGAGTCTTGTCTATGCCCAATTACACAGGCTTGTTCAGAAGCAGCAGTTAACAAAACCATGTGTGTTTGGGACCCCAAATCCCACAGGCTGAGCCACAGCTGGCTCTTCCCTTTGTCTAGTGAGAAGAGCTGTTCAGGCTTTGCACCTTTTTATACAAGAGAATGAAAATAGTCTTTCAGACAGCCAGGAATAGCTCCTGAAGGAGAAAAAATACAACTGTCTGAGTTCATTACAATTGACTAGTCCCCTTATAACCGAGATATTTTTGATTTGCTTGAACTCCGGTTGAAAGTCTCAAGAGGAAGCAAGGTCATAACAAGGGTTTCATTTTATTTTAAAATTAGCTAATTAATGCAACAGCTTCCTGGACTTTTCAATACAGGAAAATGACATTTTAAAAACAATGTGATCTCTAAAATGATAAATGCTTTTAAGAAAAACTTTTTGGTAATATAGTCTTCCATGGACTTTATTAATATATGAATAAACCTCCATCTGGATCTTCAGCCATAGAAAATTGATGGAAACATGATTTATTAAAATATACAGGGTATTGAAGGATACTGTTTTAAATAAAGTTCAAAAATTGACAGAGTTTTGGAATCTTAAACTGAGCTTCAGGCAGAGATAAATATTATGATGAAGTGTTTTGTAAATGGGGGGCTGGAGCAGCCTGGGACAGTGGGAGGTGTCCCTGCCATGGCAGGGGTGGCACTGGGTGAGCTCTGAGGC
>JAODLH010001951.1:262044-275562 GCA_027575645.1 Cossypha caffra
TGGTAGCAGTCCCATTAAATGGTGGCTACAGTCCTCCTGCAGTGGCAGATGTGGTTCAGCTGAAGCAGTGCTCCTGTGGAAGGGTGCAGTTTTCCTCTGAAGGTCCAGGGATGATGTGGAAAGGTCCAGCTTTCCTCTAGAATCCAGTGGAAAGACAGTATCTTGGTGTCCAAAATCAGTTTTTTATCTAGGTAGGAAAGGCTTGGCTCCTGCCCCTGGCTGGAGCATCTCCCAGTGGAATGATGTAATTTTACCAGTTACACAGAGGGACTCAATGGCCCATTAACAAACAATATCTTCCCGGAGGGAGGATGGGTTGTGGAAAAAGATAAAGATAATTGCCCCACCTGGTTTTAACAGATGGCTCATTAGCAGAGAATATCTCCCATGGAGACAAGGATCACTGCCCCACCTGTTTTCAACAGATGGTGATAAAATACATACTTTTGGTCGCATGTTGTATTGCAACCTAAGACAAGGCTGACACAATGTGCATCTGCAGCTGTCAGGGATGGCTGGGGGCAGCCAGACTCCTTGGGCTGTGTGCTTGTGGTGTCTCCTCCTTGCAGAGATTTCATGTGAGCCTGCCTTGAAAATGCTGCCACAGCAAAGGTGATTTTCAGGATACACAGATAAAAGTGCCCTCCTCAAAAAGCCCAACACATTCCCACTGTGACTTCATGTTATCATCCAAGATTTGTTTGACACAGATTCTTCACTTGTAATAAATATGACAATTATGGCTTAGACTTTGTCTAAGGTTCTGAGATCAGACTTAGAAATCATCAAATAAATTGTGTTCATGTTATTAGGCATAACATACAGCTGGGTACCCTAAAGCACCTGTAAAATAGAACTTTTGCTTTTTTCAAATTCAGAAGTTTTAAGACCAGAAAGGATCATTTTACCACCTGTTTATCCATCATATTTTATCTGTTTCCCAGATGAAACATTCCACTCAACAGAATCCATTACAGGCTTTCTTAACCGAGAGTGTGCTCACTTAGTTAAAAATATTTTACCTACCTCATTTGTAAAAGCCATCATACTCCACAACTAGTCCACTGCAACACCTTGGATTTGCCACTTTGTACCACATTTGCAACAAATTGGTCTGAATTCAGGATTAGTTTGTACGTCATCACACCTTCCAGCTGAAGGCTCATTATTTCTCTAAATGTCCTACATCTCACACCTGCAATCATATGCAAAAGTCCAACAAAACATTTTCCAGAAAGGAATAACTCCTCACTCAAATATAGAGAACTCCTCACTTTTATTGGTAGACCATTTTACTAGAAAATCAGCATCATTTCAAAATGTTCTGTATTAGTCATTTGAATGTGACTGGCTCTAACTTGCAGCAATTCGCTCTTGTTATGCACTTCACAGGCAGTTTAAAAGGCTCTTTAGTTTCAGGTAGTTTGTCCCCCTAAAGCACTTGCACACCATAATCAAGCTGCCTCTTCACTGATATGATGAAGTAAATTGATTAAGCTCAGTATGTTTCTCACTAAAAAAACAACTTCTTTTGCTCTAGACTGTGATTATTTGCTTTCTCCATTTTTCCACTTATTTTTAAAGCAATGAGGAAAAAATTCTCTACATGATATTTGTGGGCAGTGATGCCATATTTCACACCTAGAGGTTTATGTGCCATCTTCTTCTCTCCTGACTCTTTATTTCCCTGCTTATACATGTAAATATCACCTCAGAATTTAAGTGACAGAAGTCCACACAAAATTTTTGTCTTCGATGACCTTTAATCCTTCCAGATCATTTTTTTTCCCCTAGATATTTTTCCCCTAGATATTGTCTCAGGGATTGCTGAAATTGTTTTGTTCTAGTAACCTAAGTGTTCCTCTGCTGATCTGGTTTGATTTTTTAGATCTCTTTCTGGACTTGGGTTTATAAACTGTGTGCAGTATCTTGGTGTAGACTAGTGAGTGCCAAACCAGTGGAGAAAATCCTGTCCCTTATTTGACTTCTAGTTCATAGTCCAATTGGCCTTCACAGCTGCCAGAACACACTACTGGTTTCTGCTCAGCTTCCTGCCCACTCAGATACCAAGTCCTTCTGCCAGAGCTCCTCCCAACCAAGCAGAGTGCTGGAGGGGTCGTCCTCTCAGGGGCAGAATTTCCATTTTTCATCATTGAATTCTTTCTTTTAAACTTCCCCTAATTCAGCATCAGCTTCAAGCTTGACATGAATACAGAGCCTCTACTCCTCCAGGTTACTTAATCACAATAAGGATTTATCCCAGTACAGATCCCTGCAGCAGTCCCCTTGACACTGGCATTAACCAAAATCCCCCGAATCCAACATCCAGCCAGGGTTTCCTCCATCTGGTAGTGCACACATGCAGACAGTAAAATTCTTCCTTGGATTTGAGAGTACTGTATGAAAGACAGTCAAAAGCTTTGCAAAAACTGAAGAAAATACCAACTGCTCTCCCCTCATCCACAAATCATCCTGTCACATTATCATATGAGTAATTATATTGGAGAAGCATGGTTGACCCTCAGCAGATTTATGCCAGCGATTCTTCAACAGTTCTCCTTATTAGTGTGGCTAAACTTCTGTTTGAACTAATATAAGGCTAATCATAACATCTGCCTAAATGACTTTCTTATTTTAATATCTACATTGAGGAAAAATGGAGCCAACTACACCCTTAACACATTTTGAGACAAAAATTTTGGAATGAGTGGCTGAAACATGAGAAGGCTTTGTTGCCATTCAGATAAAACTGAACAAACCTGCCAGAAAATTTGGAAGGAAAGGAGCCACATGAAATTAAACAAAGAGGCATGAAAATTTCTGCATCCTGGGAAGAATAACCTGGCCACCAGTAAATACAAGGAACAGATGGCCAGGAAGGACCATGGGAAGGCTCAGCAGGGAAGGACCTGGGCTCTAGTGGACAGCAAGCTGACCATGAGAAAGCAGTGCTCCCTCTCTGTAAAGAAAGCCAGCAGCCTCCAAGGCCAGGGAGATCTATCTTTTCCCTATCCAGCACCTGACATACTGACTATGGTTCTGGCACCCCAGTGTAAGAAAGACATGAACTTGCTGGAGAAAGACACACACAGGGCCACAAAGAAGTTTAAGAGACTGAAGCATCTTTTCCATAAGCAAAGAAGGCCATTAATCTTTACCCTGCAGAAGAGAAGGCTCTAAGGAATCTTGTCCACATGTATGTATATTAGACAAGAAGGAAAGGAGAGGAGGAGCCCAGACTCTTTCCAGAAGCACCCATTAACAGGACAGTTAAAACATGCTAAACTATATATGAACATGAGAAGATACCTTTTTCACTGGCACAGATTTTCTAGAGAGGTTGTAGAGTGCTTTTCTTGAAGATATTCAAAACCCAGCTTGACATGGTGCTGCACCACCTACTCTGACTGATTCTGCTTGAGCAGAGAGATTGGACTGGAAAATTTCAAGAAGACCCTTTAATTTTAAATCATTTTGTGATTCACCAATTTCAGCTTAAATTTCCATCTTCTAACATAAATAATTATGTATTCTTTGATTTATAAGTATTTTCTTATCAATATTGTCATATAGTGTCTGCCTACAACTTTTAAATTGGCATTACCCAAAGGTGGGACTTTGTTGGTAGTTTATTCATTTTGAGAAGCGCATGGTCAGAGCTGAGGTGCACAAAGGCTTGGGGTTAAGCACTTTCAGGTTATAAAGACTGGCTATGGCATTTCTTTCACAGGTTATGATCTTTTCAAAACAATACTGACATCTTCTTAAGCATATCTAATCTTCGTTTTCTTTTCCAAATTAGTTTTTATTCATGTAAAATGCAATGGGCACTTCTTAGTGGGATGGTTCTTGTGTGTATGTGGTTTTAGACCCAGCATTAATTTTTCAGGAATAGAGTTGTTAATTTGCAGTTTTTATTAGATATAGGCATTACTACCTGAACACATCACTGCTCCACAGGGGGAACAGTCAGACACAAGGCATTCGGCAAAAAATACATTATTCCCTATGGGGCATTATGCACACAGATGATCATGGCTATTCAGCTGTATTTGTTCAGTTATTTAGAATTGTTTCTGCTCCCCACTGTATCCTGTAGATCCATTTTGAAAGATAAAAGGAGGACTATAAACACCAAGGTTGAAACTCTTGAAGCTGGTGAGTCAAGATATGTACCAGATTATGAAAGAATCTGAGTATAAAGGGAGTATTTTCTGATTACTTAAAAGAAATCCAAACAAGCACATCTACTTTCAGAGTACCTCCAGGTACATTTGCTTGACTCATCTTCCTTTCAGCTTCAATCTACTCTCTGTAAACATCAAGGTTACAGCTGACTTTACAATCCTGTCCCTAATTGCTCTAACAGACACAGCTTCTAGATCTGTTTGATAACCCAAGGTAATGCACCATGTGAAACCCCAAGCTGAAATCCAACTGACCTCCTCTCCTTTGCTTTCCATGTGGGAGCAAGGCAGTTCATGTGATTTACAGCACTGACTTCCCTGTTCTGGCTGCTGAGCGACCACACATCCTTTCCCTCCTCCTTCTCTATTCCCCACTCCTGGTCCCAACACCCAGCAGCACTCAGCTTTTCCCCCACCTGGAAAGTCCTCCACATGCTTAATTGGCTCTGTGGGTCTCTAAATTTCCCATCAGTGGAGCTATCTTTTCTCCTTGTCTTATAACCCCCCAACCTTCTCTGTAATAAAACAATAAAATCCTACTTTCAACTTTCCAAGTGCTCAATCAGGCTCCCTTGCACTTTGCTATCCTCTTCACCCTTGCTCCATAGCCTGCAGAGGCCATTCCTTTTATATATCTAATGAATGTCTGAGAGTTTGTAAAATTTATATAAAAGGTACTAGCTAAGGCCTGATTTTCTGCCTGCTGTAAAAGAGAAATTTGATGAATCTGTTTTGCCTACTTTCAGAATAAAAGACTGTCAAAAAATGTTTGGTAAAATTGACCATATATTGCATATATATTATTAAGTGTGCAGATATATATAAATCTTTCCACCTGTATCTGCTTTTTCTGTCTTATTGATGGGCATAGAGATGATCCAGGTTCAGAATAGCCACAGGAAATGCTGATCTTTGTGAAAATGTTCATCCTGTCTTTGCTCTCCTACAGTGCAACGGCAGTGCAGAATCATTTTGTTTGATGCGCGCTATTTCAGCCTTTACAAGGCCTAATACCTTGTATAATAATATGTAATACCTAATATCTTGTGCCCTAAACCACATACCCTTTAGAGCAGGAATTATGTTGAGCCATGCCTTAGTTTGAAACGGGATCTACAGGCTTGGTAAGGGTTTGATGGGGCTTTACCCACTATGTACAACTCATAAGAAAAAACATTTACTGTACAACTGAGGCATTTTACCCTTTAATTTTGTGGAAAGTTTGATAAAATTAATTTCAACTTTCCAGGTGTATTTCTCTCAAAACATCTTGTTGTCGAAACAATGAAATGTTTTGCAGACAACTGTTGGTTTGTTGACCATAGACTGAGAGCCACCAGCAAGGTGGCTCTATCAGACATCTATACATATATATTTTTGTTTCCACTATAATTAATTTTCAGATGTTTTCTGACAATACAAACATTTTAATTTTATTTATTTATTATTCCAATGAGTTTTTAAAGATACAATATTTTAATATTTCCCAAACGGAAAATGGAAGTTATCCCTTTGGCTAGACCATTTCCTGTTCTAATTACTCCATTTACTTATGACAGCCAAGGAGCAGGAAGAGTGCTGAGCAATAAGGAATACAACATGAAGCCCTCATGGAATATTTTTGAAGAAATTCTCTAATGAAGATGATACCTCCAGAAAAGGATATTCGTTCCTTAAAGTCCAGCTTTTGAGTGCCTGATTCCTGGAAATGTCATCATGGCCCAAGACAAAGAGCCCAGAGGAGTGAGCTTCCTGAGGAGTTCATGCAGTGGAGCCCACCATGCAGATGATGACTCCTTGCCTTGGCTGCCCAGGAGAGCTGCAATGCCCTCTGTGGAAGCAGAGCACCTTCATCTATCCCAAAACTAATCCCTTGTCCTTTTTGAAGAAAGAGGAAAACATTTCCTTGAGGGAGCCTGGCACTGCCTGGTCTTCCCTCAAAAGAAAATCACTGTCAGTACGGCTGCTGATGGTAACAATCCTCTCTGTCACTTAACAGGTGGGTTTAAAGTGAGTTAAAAATTCTTACAAATCCCTCTGCTCCAAACAAAGCAATAAACAGAACAGACTTTGGATTAAATAATAAATGTATGATTATGACAACTTGGAAGAATATAAAATTTGTGGTGTTGCAAGAACATCTCTTATACTTGTCTTTCAAATAAAGCATAAACTCAGCTACTTTAACACACTTATTAATAAAAGTATAGTTTTAAAATTGAAAGAAAGAAGAATCAATATTGTTAAAGTAAAAAACAGATTTAGACTTCTAGGATTCTCATTTACAACTCAGAAGATTGCTCCCTTTTTCCCTGTATATCTGAAAATCCTTATCTAAAGAAAGTGTTTTATACAATCTTCATTCATTTCCTTCTCTGCCTACAGTCATAACCCCTTTTCTAAAAGTCATAATCCCATTTCTTTAAGTAACTTAATTAGCAGGTCACTCAAACAAACAAGCAAACAAAAAGAAACTCCAACTTTTTTTTCACTTGCTTTGAAAGTTTTCTGGAGTGCAGTGAATATCACTGTGATTGTTTTTCTCTTTCAATTCACTCTGATTGCTGAAAGAAGTGGAAATCTCCTATCATAGAAATATCTGGACACAGTGATGCTGCAATCTGTAAAGCAAGATTAATTCTGCAGTGACAGAGGGAAGAAATTAGTAAACAAATAACTTTGACAATGTATTAAAAAAATGTGTTCTCAGAGCCCCTTTATTGCAGCACAGAATGAAAAAAAAGCGATAGCCCCCAAGTTGTAATATGACAGGGAGAAGGGGGAAAGTGTTCACCATGCAGGCTGTAGCTGGTCAAACAGATGGAAGACTCCACTGAGTCCTTTACCAGCCACATGCCAGCCTCTAAATGACAGCACTAAGTCTGGACTGCCCCTTAATGGGACATCTGTGTCTCTGAATTTATAGCTGCCACGCCACAAGATCACACACTGGCGTAGCCTGACACACTGCCTGGACGCATACCTGATCATCATTGCAGTATTGTTCTCACATGCCAGAGCTTTAGAGGGAAATGATTAAATGATATTATACACCCACCACTAACTAACTGCCCATGGCAGAATGGGGATTTTTGAGTGGCTGGCAGAACATGATTGTAGTCTAAGTGAAACAGATTTGGTAGAATAGTTTCAATTACGTACCTAAAGAAAGGTTCTAGGCTGAATACAGCCTTATCAAATGCAGTTCACTGAGTCTGAAAGCAGCTGTAAATTCAGTGGTACTAGGAACTGCAAACCATGTAATTTGAAAATGTTCATCATCCAGTATGCCCTACAGAATATAGACAAGGCCATTTTAGTGAAACAAGCAACTCGGAAATGTCTCAAAGTGATGGCTATTCAGAAAGGGGTGAAACAATTGTTGTTACCTACTGCTTTAAAAGCCCCACAGTTTAGTTCAAACACTTGCAGTGATGTGAGGCTGAAAGCTGAACAGTTCTCATTGTATTTACTCCCGGGCTCCATAAATTTTTGTCATTGTAAGTGGTGGAAAGGCTGAAATAGATGTGATGAAAAACAAAAATGTGTAAAACCTGCCAAGCCCTCTCCCTTGCATACAGTTTTTCATGGCTTATTCTGAAACATATGCCATTGTAAAACTGTTAGGAGTCTCTTAAGATCCCTGAGTCCAGCAAATTAACTGCCTGCACCACCCCTTGAATATAGGAATATGCAAGAGAGTCCTATAAGAAACTGCAGAGGAATGAGCAGTAGGAGTGCAGCAGTTCAGGGGGAGTTCACAAGGAGAAAAAATCTCCTGCTGAGGTTTGCAAATACAAAGTTTTCCACTAAAATCACTGTATTCACCTAGTGGTAAAAAAGGGCGCTGGAAAACTCCCACAGATGTCTCCTAAATACTCTCTTTGTTTTAATTCCAGGAGGGAAGCTAATTTACAGTGATGATAGGGCACAGGTGAACAAAGATTTTCTGGCTTACTAAATGGAGGGAAATTCAAAAAGACTGCATACCTCGACAGAACCTTCTTTGAGGCCTTAAATGAGGATAGAAAGTTTCCAAAGCTAACTGTTCAAGTGACATGCTGGGAAACACATATGTGTTGCATTTAGAAATATAGTCAACCCATTCAGCTCCTCAACTTCAATTAGGCTCGAATCACTGTAAATCAGTGTTCTATGGTGACAAAGAATTGATTTCTTCATAGATGTACTTTCAAGTTTGTTAGGTATTAAGAAATTCTATGACTAAAGAAGACAATCTACATAAGGAATTTACTGCGACTTTTTTTTTACGTCTAAACTGGCCTTGCAGTTTAAAAGGAGCAGAAAAGGGAGAAAAAGAAAAGTATCTTTCAGCTTTCCTCTTGAGAGTACAAACTTGAGTTCCCTGTATTTTGTCAGGTCTGACAGGTCAGTATAGGATAGAGGCATAATGTTACCCTTGCCTTCCCCTATATATTTTCCTTTATTATTCCAATCTCCAGACTCTTTCGTTAATGATTTGCAGGAAGACACAGGAATATTAACAATCTACAGCCAATTACCCAGACTTGCTTTACTTCATTGTATTTATCAGGTGCATAAATTCTTGGGTTATTTTTCCCCAAATAAAAAATTAGACAATGCTTGATTTAATGTCAGTACCTTTTGCTAGTCCAGTTCTTCTCCCAAGATTTTTAATTAATTTTTATGCGATATATTCAACGCAACTCTCAAAGCATAATAAAACTCCTTTTTCCTGATTACATGTAATAAAAGGGAAGGCTTACAGACCTGTTGAATCTTTATGCCACAGCTTTATACTCCTGCCCATTGCTGCTTCAGAAGTCTTTGCTTCCACATGTGACAATCCCAAAGACAGTTCCATTGGGAACAGGAAAACTGAGAATTCAGAAGAAGCTGCCTGACTCTGTACTGGAGTCATCTGCAGTCAGTGCTTATGTAAAACAAAAACAGGCACCTCCTGCTCATAGCATGTAATCAGAGGAAATTAGAGATAATTAGATGTCCATAGTAATAAAAAAAAAAGGAACTTCTCTGTTCTTGATAGTACTGTAAATTACCTGAACAATTCATGCACTATTATATTTTACTGTCAGCATGCTATTTTTAATTTTTTTTTTTTGAGAAAGTACAAATCAGAATTGTTATGTGCTCATTAAAAAAACAAAACAAAACAAAACAGAAAAAATATAAAACCCCAGAAAACTTGGTGCCTATGTTTCTCATTATAGCACTTCCTGCTAGAGTAATCCATATATTGACTTGTGAACTAATTGAAAGACAGACTTGCACAGGTTCACAGTACCTATAAAAGTCTTTTTAAAAGTGAAGGGGTTTACGCTTTGGGATATTTTCCATGGGCCTTTAGGGAGCTGGTTCAGAAAAAAAGTTGCAAAATATCTAAGTGTGAAAGTAATCTGAGAACTGCCTGAATGGTTTAGAAATCCCTATTTCTGGAGGTACTGTTTGCTTTGTACTTGTCTCTTCAGAGTCAGGGGTCCAAAAGATCTTATCAGGAGACTTCTCAGAGCTGGCATGAAATATTTCAGCAACTGAAGTGTGAAACCTTGTGGTGAAGAAACCTTGGTGGTCCTGCCACAGAGGTCATAGGTACATGCAGCACACAATTCCTTTTTTTAGGTTTTTGTGCATATTCTTGACCTCCAAGTGGCAGATACCCCCATAGCTCACTGTATGGCACTAAATGAGGCACTGGCTGGTCTGATTTTAATTTGTCAAGAGAATATCTCACATCAAGCTCAGATCATTTGTTTAGTGGAAATACACTACAGTGAAACAAAAAGGCTTTTTTTAAAAAAGGAGAAGTGTTTCAGAATTGCTGTAGCTCACAAATAATCATATAACTATTTGTGTGTAAAATTAAAATGTTTGTAAGGAGTCTGGAGAACAGGAGTCAGGAGTTTCAATCATAATTCAAGTGGCTTTCCTATTACAAACTGCATGTCTGACCCTGATGAATTTTCCATTGCTTGAAATTTTGTAGCAGGGTAGGATTGCAGCAATTTAAAAACCTTCAAGAAAACAGATATGAGGAGCAATAGAATAGCAGTTAAAGAAATTAAAATAACAGACAAAGATACAGAAAAGTTAATTTTGCCAACTAGTTTAAATGCAGTGATAAGTTCAGAAAAAGGTTATAAATTCTGATACTAACATCAAATCAATAGAGAGTACTAAAATGCAGAGTGCTTTTGATTTAGATGATAGATTTGCAGGAGTTCTTCCTTTAATTCCTTGCATGCCATGTGTATTGAGGTCAGAACTCTTATAGTGCAGACCCTTCAATCCACCAGAAGCTCTCAAAAGTCATTTATAGAGAGTTCACTTACAGATCTCCTTGTCAATTATATGCACAGTGGCTAAGATGCATTTTTGCATCATCCTCCTCATCAATATCCTCCTCCTCCTTCTCATGATATTAAACAAAACCAAGTGAACATGATAATGGCTGAGTTTTGCTAACAGTTTGGTTTTTTGTGACATGAAGGACTATGGAAAAACTCAGTGCATTGTTTCACTTGTAGTATTACACACTAAGTCAGTATGATAAATCTGCTTAGTAGAGTGAGGTAGCTCAGACAAATCTCTATACCCAAAAGAGGTGGTATTCTCCCTTATCTCTCCAAATAGATCAATTTTCAAATCAGTTCATTTTATCTGATAAAAATATATTAAAATTTCAAATTTCAGTCCAATGTGCCCATAGGTTCAGAAGTGGTTAAAAAAACATTTGATATAAAAAAACTGGGATTAAAATGCCAGATATTTTGTCTAAAATAAAATGGAGATTTTCAGATTTTCACATTAGTCAGACTTGAGACAGTAGCAGGTTTTATTCTTGACTAGGAAATACATACATACATCTGCATATATACATATCTATGTATATATACATATACACACACACACATACAAACACACACATGCACACACACATTACTCCTCTTCTGTTGCAAGGACGATCTAAATAAATATGATCTAAAGAAAGTTTCTCTGTGACAGAACTGACAAAAATATACTTTAAATTTTACCCCATAAAAATAATAAATATTTTTGGCTTCTGGAGGGCAACGAGAGTAGATTAAAATGTTGCTTTTCTATACAAGCCCTTACTGAGATTAGGAAGATCCAGGTCTGGAACTGTTGTCAGTTCTCAGAGACACAATGGGGGATTCTAAATGTCATTTGTAAAGGGGAACAGCTAAACTACTTGGCAACATGACCCTAGAAACTGCTGGAGAGGGTTAGATAATTGCCAGGGAGATCCCACTGATGGCACAATGATTACATCAGGTATCAGATACTTAGAGGTATGACAGCCTGAAGAGTAGGGAGATATGGTTTGAATGATAAACAGAAAATGAAATTATATGTACTCAATGTACATATAATAAAGTACTCAAATGAACTGATGCTGGTTTAAATTTTTTCTCTACTTTTCAACTGGAATCACAATTTATTCTCTAGTAAAAATAATAAAAATGTTTAGGTATTCCTCATGTTTGGATAAATGAATTCTGGCAGAGAAAAATAAATGGTTTTATTTTGTTTAGATTGAAACACTGTGGATATCCTAAAGCTATATATATAAATGCAAATACTGCCTGCAGTTGCATAATTTCATGTTACCACAAGTAGTACTCTCCCAATAAAAATAATAGCTGATTGTATGTTTTGGAGACCTGAGGTTAGAATATAATGTTATACTGGTAATTTGTAAAACCTGATACCTTTCTCTGCCTGCCCCCTGAGGCCCTCCACAGACAGCTGCTGTTTTTACCAGCCAAGCCAGCCACACTGTCACTCCTCTCTCTTTCTCTGCTCATGTCTGAAATGTTTGCCAAATCATTGCCCAGCATTTCTCTGCCATTGCAAAGAAGCTAAAACTTATTCACTGAGTCTCTTGGGTAGCACATAAAAATCAGACGTGGAAGTAGTGAAAGTTAACATACAGACTTATTGTAAGCATATGCCACTTTCATTATTCCCAAAATCTCTATGCCTAATGCAAAATGCCTGGTATAACCATTAGCACATACCAAGTGCAGCTTTGAAGTGTAATAAAGGTTAAAAATTCCACTGCTGAGCATGCTCTTACAGAAGCTTCTAATAACTGAAAAGGTAATAAAATATTATTACAGGATTAGATTGTTTACAGCTACTTTAATCTCTGCAAAGGAGATGGAGGGAAAAAAAGAAACACCTGTGCTTGCTGCCTGTGTTATTTCATATGGAGATGGTCACAGAGGTAAAGAAAAGGGTACAAGGTGTTTGTTTGTGAGAGATCTTACTGGGTTTTGACAACTTAGTAGAGATGAAGTAGTATGTACAGAGTTTATTTTCAAATGGAAAGTTTTATATTTGGTTTCACAAAAATATTCAGTTTCCACTCCTCAAAACACAAGATAATGTGTCTTTAGATTAGTATACACAGAAGATGTTTCTGATAAGGTTATTTCCATGTGAATCACCTGGCAACTTTTTGTAAACTACACAGATGGGCTCAGTGTGAACATGAGTCTTGGTTGCTTTAATAATTTTTTCTACTTCCAACCTTAAACTTTGCCACGTGGAGAAAGTGTGACTCACCTCACAAACACCTGCATATTGTAGAATTTTAGCTTAACTCTTTCTGTCTTTAATTTTTGCAGCAAATTTCAGTTCTGAGCTCTTTCACTGGGGCCAAAAATCTGATTCTGTAGATTAGGCATTGTTTCTTTAGTAGCACCAACAAAGACTGTCCTGATTTTCAAAACTTGTGCAGCAGATCTGTTGAACCTGTTAGAAATTTATATGGGCACTATATAACACTTCTTATGCCAACTTTTGTCTTTAGAATTCTTATGAAAGAGCATTAGCTCAGGTTTTAGAATTTAAAGTGCTCTTGTATCAAAAAGACAACAATAATGGGCTGAAGAGATATGGTATTTGGAGATGAAATTAAAGTGTTCCTGGCAATTATTATAATTGAATTGGTCTGCTGTGACTAGCCCTGTATTTTGGTCTATTGTATCAGTCCTGGGTTAAAACAGTTTTTCTTCTTTTCTTTCTCCCTTGAATATCACATGTAACAGGTTGATAGTTTGTTGAAAAAAGTGCTTTCAAAGTGCTGGTATAGTGATGTGTTGGGTTGATGTGGCCAGAAATGTGTATTCTATCACCATCTGTTGAAGCCGGGTGGGGTAGTGATTCCTTATCTCTGTGGCACATACCATCTGCTAATGGGCCATCATAAGATAAGATGGGGCAATCATCTTTATCTTTTCCACAACCCATCCTCCCTCCAGGAAGATATCATCTGCTGCTGAGCCATTAAGTCCCACTGTAT
>JAODLH010001951.1:275662-290773 GCA_027575645.1 Cossypha caffra
AGATGTACTACTCTGGGAAAAATTCTGGGAAGATCTGGCACATTAGATGGTGAAACTTGCTCTAAAGGCAAGGTGCTAGACATACTAATAAGGGCTTCTTCAGCACTTGGTAGAAGAGTAGAATAGTAGATATACATTTTGGGAAGCTGAGGGAAATTGTGGAGAATTGTGTAGGGTTGATGTGGCCAGAAATGTGTATTCTATCACCATCTGTTGAAGCCAGGTAGAGTAGTGATTCCTTATCTCCGTGGCACATATTATCTGCTAATGGGCCATCTTTAAAACCAGATGGGGCAATCATCTTTATCTTTTCCACAACCCATCCTCCCTCCAGGAAGATATCTGATGCTGAAGCCATTAATCCCACTGTATGACTGATAAAATGACAACATCCCATTGGGACATGCTACAGCCATAGGGAGGAGCCAAGCCCTTCCTACCTAGATAAAAAAGGAGCTTTTGGACAGCAAGTGATCCTTCTTTCCATTGGATGCCAGAGGAAAGCTGGACCTTTCCACATCATCCCTGGACCATCAAAGGAAAACTGCAGCCTTCTACAGGAGCACTGCTTCAGCTGAACCACATCTGTCACTGCAGGGGGACTGTAGCCACCATTTAATGGGACTGCTACCAACACCCTGACTGACGGGGTGTCAGGTTATATTCTGACTCTGTCAGTGTTTTTGGGATTGTTCTTTGTAATACTGTATTTCTATTTTAATTTTTCTAGTAAAGAACTGTTATTCCTATTCCCATATCTTTGCCTGAGAGCCCCTTAATTTCATAATTATAAAAATCTGGAAGAAGAAGGTTTGCATTCTCCATTTCAAAGGGAACCTTCTGCCTTTATTGGCAGACACCTATCCTTAAAACCAGGACAAGTGATTTTACTGTTTTTTTACATTTTCATAAATGAACTGTCCTCTAAACATTTGAAGCAGTAAGTCAAGATAGAGATGCAGATACTGAGATTAGCTCAGTTGGTCAGATCATAGTGCTAGTAATAATGGCAAGTTTGTGGATTTTAATCCTGTATGGGCCATTCACTTAAGAGCTGGACTCAATAAGACTTGTGAGCTCCTTCCAATTTAGAATATTCTAATATTTCTGGGAATATGGCATGTGTTTCTTCCTTTCTTTTGAAACTGGTGCTTTTCTATATTTGTGTACTAGAGATTATGCCTATACAAGGAAAGAAAAGTTTTGTGAAAATATTGGTAATAAAACTGAGCTAGATGCAGGTGGGATTTGCACAGGCAGCAGAGCCCAGGTGCCAAATCAGTCTCCTGAATGTGGGTCAGGGAGCTGCCAGAGAGAACAGCCTGTCTTAGTCAACAAGTCATTCAACACTAAGCTTCAGGTCACAAATTTTTAAAAACTTGGAAAATTTAAGTATTGAAAAGGTGTACTTCAGGGACATGGTGGCCTTTTCATCAGTTACAGTCTCTTAGTGAAAGCAGGATTGCTTTCAAAACTCTATCCTGTAGTCGTAGTTTTGACGAAGAAATTACTTTGTGGTTTTCTACAGTCTGTATTTTGAGCCTGTATGATCATAATTGTCCCCTCTGGCCTTAAAATCCATTACACTATTCTTGACAACAATTTTGCCTAATGGCATAAAGTAATGAAGGAAAATTTAAATATCCCAAATCCCTTCTGCATTCCCTGCGGCAGTTTTACAGATGCATGGCTCAGCTTTAACATTGCAGAGTCACAGAATCACGGAATGAATGAAACTGGGAGGGACCTGAAGATGTCATCTGGTCCAACCTCATTGCTCAAGCAAGGCCACCTAGGCCTAGTTGCCCAGCACTGTGTCCAGACACCTTCTGAATATTCCCAGGGATAGAGACTCTAAAACATCTGTGGAAAACCTGTGCAAGTGCTGGGTTACCCTCACAGAGAAAAAGTCCTTCCTGGTGTTCAGAGGGAGCCTCCCATGTTCCAGTGTGTTCCATTACCTCTGGTCTGTCACTGGGCAGCACTGGAAAGAACCTGGCTCTGTCCTCTTTGCACCCTCCACGCAAGTATTCAGATTTATTAAAAAGACTCTCCCTGAATGCTCCCTTCACCACACACAACAGCCCCAGATCTCTCAGCCCTTCCTTGTATTAGATATGCTCTATTCCCTTATTTTTGTGACGTTGGTCATGCTTTCTTCAGTCCGCCCATGCTTTTCTTTTTTTTTTTTTTTGGCTTAGGACCCACTGCTGGGTACAGTACTCCAAATGTGGGCTCACCAGGGCTGAGTAGTACCTTGAGTGTTTCCAGGGAGGAGGCATCTACCATGTCCTTGAAAAACCCAGTGTTCCAGTTTTTCCAGCCCCATTGCAAAAGACTTCTTCTTTATATCTAATTGACATAAAGCTTCTCTAGTTTAAAAAGTCAGGGAAGTTCACTATCAACATTAAGCTGTTTTTTCTCTCCTGTTTGCTCAATCAGCATGAACCTAGCTGCTTGCTCTGCCTGCTGGGTTTATCTGCATTCACTGAAAGTCCTGGTGAATGTGGCTGCACAGGGGATAATAATATTCAGGTATTTGTACCTATATCCCTTGGGGATCTAATGACAACTGGGTATTCCAGTATAGGGAAACATCCTGAACATCCTTACAGTAACAGCATATTCAGCTACTCTGATAAATATCATTATGTTTTTAGCCTGATGGTACTTGAGAATATCAAGGTGTTTTAATTGTATTAAGTTGCCTAATATTTTACAATTATCTTAGTTTCAGATGGAGCTGAGTCATTGGTTGTATATTTAGTTACAATCTATCTAACATTCTGGTACATATAGCAGGTATGTCATATCTGTCAGGTATGATATGTCTTGCAGGTATGTAGGCGCTGTTCTAATGTGTATATACAGAGAAATACACACAAAAATATGTCAAATTGTGTGTATCTGGAATAATGCTTCCTCGCAAATCAGGGTACAGATAACTTCAAAGAGCTTAATAAGTTAAAAGTGCGGTTTATGACGTTGTAATTTACCTTAGATGTGAAAATACACACTTTCAAGGAAGTAGTTTTGTTTCGCAAGTGAATGGCACCTGTTTCACCAGCTGAGAGATTAAGTCATTCTGAGACAGGAAATTTTCAGAATTTATCTGAAAATGCCTCAGGCAAATGATTCTCTTTCACTTAATATGTAGGCACTGACTTTTCTGACATATGTTAGACCAAAATGCATCCTGTTCCAAGGAAGCTAACTGGGGTTTGTCACAGCAGCAAGCTAAGATGGATCAGGTCCCCCCAAAAGGAAATAGCAGCATGTTGGTCAAGAATGGCTTTTCACTTTTGCCTCTGTGCTGGTCAGGGCAGGTGGTCCCTTACCTGGCATGGAGCCCTGGGACCTGCACCCTGCACCCCACAGGAGAAGGCACCTGACCATGGTTCCCGAATTTCCTGACATCACTGGACTCTTGTCTACCATACCCAGTGCT
The DNA here is from genome assembly GCA_027575645.1 of Cossypha caffra. Classification (NCBI taxonomy): domain Eukaryota; kingdom Metazoa; phylum Chordata; class Aves; order Passeriformes; family Muscicapidae; genus Cossypha; species Cossypha caffra. The sequence goes on from JAODLH010001951.1 coordinate 279,111, forward strand.
TGCAGGCAAATAAGAGAAGACTTTGGGGGTTTAATGGCACTTTAATTTGCTGGTATATTTCCACTTTTCATTCTAGTTCTGTTGTTGGCAGGGTAGTCCTCCTGAGAAAATTAATATTCCTGCTGTAAATCTACTGTGTTATGCATGCAGGAAATATATGTCTTGACCTCCAATATGAAAACATTTGCTAATAATAATAATAATAATAATAATAATAATAATAATAATGATAATAATATGGTTTTCAGTCTTCTTAAGAAAAAGGATAAGTTCACTGTCCCAGGACTATGCTATCATGGGGCAGCTGCTGCACTTCTATAGCCTGTTGAAGTTGTTGGGCTACCTAAGCACGAGTGGCTATGCAAGACATAAACCAGTGTTTCTTTGCTATTACAAAGTAAGACACAATTTTGGCCAGGCAACCTGGTGGGCCTATTCTTTCTCCTACAAGCAAGTGGCTGCTGATTCTTTTCTAACACGATGACATTGCAGTCTGAATTTTTTTTTGAAGAAACAATCTTAGTTGAATACTAAATGAGGCAGAAAGGTATCTTTAACAGTGAATTTTAATTTTTTAAAAAATATTTGCCCTTTTGCTTTCTTATTTTTATAGAAGCTATTTTTTTACTGGAACTTAATCATTAAATTGTGGAGTGGTTTATCAATGCTCACAATTTTTATCTTCCGGTACACCAATGGGAAAAGAAGAAGGAAAATAAATGAAGATCTTGTGCTCTTTTCTGGCTGAAAAGCATGTATTTAAGCAAAGATTTACTCTTTGATTTCCCAAGTAGACAGTCCAAAATTAGTCATGTAATACACAAAATAGAACAAAGTTCTCAGTGGTAGTTGTACAGGTGAAATTTCACCTAGCTCATACATATCAACATAATCAATTTTTAATATCTCTCACAACTTAAAATTGCTGAATAATTCAGATGGGGTCTCTAGGTGTAACCTGCTGCTAACCTGCTGCTCACAGCAATACCAGTATTGAATTTAGACCACATTGCTCAGAGCAACTATTCAAGGATGGAGGTTGGACAGCCTTTCTGGGTAACCCATTCTATGGGGCAATTATCATCACTGCAAAAAAACCCGTTTTAATTAGTCCAGAACTCTAAGACTTGAGACATCTTCTATGTTCCAGTGGCACATATACTGGAAAATCTTCACCTTAAAAGCAGGCCTGTGTAGTGCTATAATATTTGATAAACACTTTTTAGTTACATAAATTCACTTTAATAATGGAGATCAGATTTACTTACAGATTCAGCCAATATTTCAAAATAAAGTGTTCAACTTTTTATCAGATATCCTGTAGATACTCCTCTGTACTTCTAGTAATTGTTAATTTAATGTCATGAGGCTAATATGAACTAGTCAGATAAATAAATGACAAGAAAATCTAGACTCTTAAGAACTTTTTACTTTCGTTTATTTATTTGCATCAGCAAATTCTGGTACTCTGCTTTGGAAAAAGCTCATTTGGGTTTATTTCATATAACCTGCCTGTTTTAACATTTTCTGTAGCAAAAGGACACTTACAGGAACAGAATTTTCTTTGCCACCAGCAGTCACTGCAGGAGTACAAAACCAGTCTGAAGAAAAACAGTCAAAATGAAATAAATTCAAATAAAGAAAATGCATTGGCTGATTAAATTCTTAATTTTCAATCTCTGGATGCATATGAAATGTAAACTTTTCTTCAGAAATGAAAAGATGATAATATTGAAAACCATTCATAGATTCTTTCTGACTTTAAGGCTAATCAACAATATTCAAGATTCAAGTCTAGAGTCTGTCTGCCCATTTTTCTTCGCCTCTCATTCATAACTTGATTGCTTTCCACTGAATGTCTATTTATTGACAGCTGAAAGAGTGCAGATAATGATACTGACAGGACATGTGTAAAGCACCTTCTCACAGGTGAAGAAACAGGCAGAGTCAAATGTTGACACATGGCAACACCTTGTCTGTGCAGGTGGCACAGAGGGCCAGGTCCATGTCCTGCATGATTACCATTCTCCATTGCTCACACAAAGTCACAAGTCACACCACCCCTTCCTGCTCTGGAAATCAGCAAGGTTGCAGACTGGTTACAAAAATCTGTGATATTTAAAACACAAAAATCAGGTGCATGCTAACCTTGCTTCCAAGAAAAAGACTTGGCTGATTCTGTACTGAAAGGATAAAATGCATTTTTGCAGGAACCAAAGAATTTAGGACTGTCCTAGGAACATTAAGCTAAATGAGCTGAATCTATTCTGGAATAATTGAGAGATAGAAATTCCTCTTACAACATAATGAGTTCTTTTTCTTTAGATTGCTTCACTATGCCCTCTCTCCTATTTAGTTCATCTGGTCCATTTCCAGGAAATGCCTCTCCTCTCTGATTTGAAGACCACTCACATTCACACTTGGGAATCAGGACAAAAGAGGGATGGGACCTCTTGAAATGTTGATATAAGCTCACATGTATGTCCAGGGCATTAGGAGTGTCTTGATTACACCCAAATGGTCCCAAAACACTTTGGATAATCAGGTGGAAAAACTTTTTGGCTTGTTCATTGGATCCTTGATGAATCCCTGTACATTGGGATACTGACTTCCTGCAGTTGTCTTCAGCTGACAAAAACCCGAAAGTGAAAATGCACACTAAATATTCTTTGAAAAATTCTGAAAAAAAAATTAAATGGTTCAATGTTTAATGTTAATTTATGTTTTATTTATCTATGTTTTAAAGAAAAGACGTGATGTCCTCAACGGTGCAAAATTTCTAAAAGTATTTACTGCACACATAACATAACTTTACAAAAGTAGAGATTAATTCCATGGTGGCCTCTTTTGCACGATGAAATGAGACTAAAACATCTCAGAAAGAGCTGGACCTTCTTCATATTTTATATGGATAAAATACTCTATATTCTAGCCTGCTGAGTCCGTGTTTCTGAACAACCATAAATAACTCTGTGGCTGATGCTTTTCTGTACAGGCAGACATACAATGACTGTATGAAAAGCACTGGTTCAAAGAACGAGCAGAAGCTTTCAACAGGTTAGAAAAGTCAAATAATACGAAAGGTTCAGCACTAGCAAACTGTATGGACCTACCAAAACCCCCAGAAATACTGCATAAGGGTTTATGCACACAAACCAGCCATAAAAAGGCTCTAGTTAGTACCAAGGCATCATCAGAAGCATCATTATTCAAATAAAACTCACTGATGAGATTACGTACACACTAATCAAGCTTTCTAAAATTTACCTCTAAAACATGCCAAACAGATCAGCCATTCCTGGCTAAAGGAAGTCCAAAATCTGGCTTGCTGTCATATAGCAGAGCCTAAGTGAATATAGGCTAAAATCCAGGGCTGGATGGGCAGCCCACACTGCAGTACTTTGCAAAGACAGCTAAAAAACTCACAGTTTCATAAGAATTGCTTTGATGAGGTACCAAGGGGATGCCGTAAGAAAGAAAGGAACCATTTCTTGTTTCCCAGATGATCCCTGTCCTGTGAATCCGTGCAGTCTAGCCATGCTGCCCTGCAAACACAGTGTGGGCTTGGCTGTGGTGGGACACCTGCACCTGCTCATGCTCACATGTCTAAACCCAGTCCTCCCCACAGTACTTTCTTTACTTTGTCTTGCACTTCATAAGGAGAGGACACAAGTGAATCAATGCTTTCTGCACCCTTAGGAGCCCACAGGGCAAGGAGAAATGTGAGGGAGGGCTGCTCCCACCAGCACAGCCACAGCTCCCCAGTTCCAATTTCACATGAAAGTCTCAGAGCCAAAAGACCTGCCAAGGAGGGCAAAGCAAAACTGGAGAAACATCAAACAGCCTGGCTGGTGAATTGAAGGCCCATTGTCCTTTTCTACTGCTTGTAACATGATGAAAAACATGTTCTAATTGCCTCTTGTTTTTTCCACACACAAAATGTGTGGACTCAGATTCATTGTAAGGGTTAATCTTCACTGGTCCTGTGCTCACTAAGTAGTTCTTATATTAGCAATATCTCTGCTATTATAGCCTGTGCCAGTCTGTAATTCACTCTGTTTTCTTTCCGTGTTTACTATTTTAAATTCTGCCAAAGGGAAAAAAAATCACATATATTTACCTATTCTAGACAAAACATAATAGGGAAAATAAAACTATGCTGACTTTTCAGAGAAAGTAGTGTTTGGTTGATGTATTTCCCTGTCTGGTGCAGACTTCTGTGTGATGTGTGATGCAGACTCCTTGAAAATTAATTTAATTTTGTTTTGGACAGGGATTTGAGTGAATGAGGTCAAGATCTTATGGACTAGTACATATATGAATACTCTGTAGTTAAAAATCCAGAAAGAATCCATTGCATTAATTTATGCAGAAGGAAACAATACATTATGAAATCTAAACTGATATAGAAAAACAGAGTTCTTCACAAGCAACAGCTTGAAGGGAAAGGTAATTTAATTTTCTTAGTTCAGAGAATACGGATAGAAAACCAGAACAAACCTTGGGATGCAAAAGCTCTTTTTCAGGTCTGAAACAGAAGACGAGTAAAATACTCTCCTATCATTTTAGATGCAAGTCTTTATGCTCAGAAAGTTGCCCTGCTTGTCTAACAGATGGGCTTAGCTCTGTCTGCAAATCTCTTCTGCTCATATCAGCCCAAATTATGCTGCCACTATCAGTTCACATGGGCAGACAAAAATCCAAAACAGCCAACTAAAAACCAGCTGTCAGATATGATGCTGATAGAATAATTTTAAAACTAAATGGGAAGGTGGTACCTTCTTGATTTAGAAATGTCTCTTAAAAGAACTACCTTGGGGGTATCAATACCCCTCAACACCTAGAATTTCGCCATTTCTTTTACAAAAACTTTCTGTAAAAGTTTTTGTTTTATAAATGTGATGACAAGTGCCTCTTTAGCACTGCAAAACATTTCAGGATTATTCTTTCTTTTAAAGAAGATGATGATTTAGTGTTTGGCCAAGCTGCATGCTCTGCTTCTACCCTACATGTTCGGCTTTGTTGTCGCATTAAAAATTAATCATACTTCACATAATCATCTTGAACTTAGATTTGGATTGCGAAGTTAATGCCATATGTGAATATGAGTATCTGTGAAGGAGCTGGAATAACCACTTATAGGCAGTTAGTGATTTAGAGAAGTGATTCTTCTAACTGTAAGGCTAGAGGCTTAAAGGCTTGTTTTCAGTATTTGATTTTGTGTCTTAGTCTAGCAAAAATAATCTCTTCTTGCCACTAGCTGAATATCAGCAGAGAGATAAAACTTGTCAATGAAAAACAGACAGATTACTAAAACAATAAGGAATCTAAAAGCTTCTTATTAAAAGCATATTTTAAAATCAAAATGTGAAAAGTATAAAATGCACTTAAAATATCAGAAATAATTCCTCTTGACAGTTTGATAAGAATTTTCTTTTTAATTAGGTTGTAGGATGATCTGACAAAAATGCCAAATATTTTTGATTAAAACTTTTTTGATCTCCAATTATGGGTTAAGAAAATGGATATAAACCTTGAGTATAAATTTCTTGATTCCTGTCAGAGCTTAAAGAAAATGAATTAAGCATATTAATGCATATAAATACAGTACACAGAAAGACACAACTCCTCCATGGATGAACATGCTCAAAGTGGCAGAAAGGTTATAGAAAAAATACATGGTGTTGTAATCTAATTCTGTTTTTTGTGGGTTTGGGATACATAGGCTATCCCAGGATGACTGAGGGTATTGAATATCCCTTGGTCCTTCTCTCTCACATTTTTTATATATTCTGCATATTCCATAAAAATGTGTTTAAAGATGTTGTGTGCTGATTGACCCTCTCTGCCTCTCTGGCATAGCTCTCCTTTTTCCATCAGAACTGCACTAATTTGCTTAGAAGTTGCAGCCTAGGAACTACAAGCCCTTTCACAGTAAAATCGTGCTTTCAGGATGATTAAGAATTAACTTCAGCTATAGAATAAATTCTCTCCTCTGATGCCTCAAGAACATAGTCTGCAAGAAAAAACCATACTGATGGAGTACAATGATTCTGATGCAAAAGGGCATGCAGTTGCCTTCCCTATTGTTAGAGGTGACTGTACATGACCTAAAGGTATTTCCTACAAATTGATCCATTTACAGAAAGACATGGAGTTTTGTGTGGATTAGAAAAGAATGTTTATTGCTGTTTCCCTGTCTGGCCTGTTTATAAAGGCTGTAGTTATCTGTTAAAGGAAAGGACAACAGAACATGAGATAGTGAAATAAACAACAGCAGCTGAGAGATTTGAAAGCTACCCCAGAAGGTATCTTGATGATTTTTAAAGACTATTGTTAAAGATTACTGTTAAGACATTGTTTTGCAATTTTGTTTTGGCACGCATCCCCCTCAGTGCTGTGGCCATATCCCTTATTCAAAGTTATCTGCTATTTTACCACCTGCTCACTCCCCTGGCACAACTGAAAATGGCAGGAGCAAGATTAAGGTGTTGCTGCACCTCATGGGTCTTGCAATCATCCCATACCAGCTCTGAGTCCAAACTTCTTTCCAGAAGGTGAGTTATATTCCTTTTTCATGTGCCATATCCCAAAATAACCTGATAGCAATCTGTAGTGGCACTCCTCATTGAGAAACAAACCAGTGAAGGAAGACTACCAGACCCAATTACTCCAAAACCAGGAAAAAATGCACAGGCAATGAAGGGGTAGCAATCCTCTTTCAGGCAGCCATTCCTCTGCTGGGGGCAACAGGATATGGTCTGGACATGGCTCTAGTAAATGCAGGTAGAGACAGAATAAAATTTAAGCGGCTAGTCAGTTCAGTTTACCTGTATGATTGGAGCAAACATATAGATATTTGGCTGAAATTCGATCTTTTTCTGCTTTTGAGCATGTAAATTTTGGAACACATTTAAAGTGAGCTGCAATAAACTCTGAAATGCTACACAGCAGCAAACGTGTGTGTGTATTTGTGCTCTATGTGCAGACTGCAGAGTGGCACCTGTGTGAAGAGATCCGGGGCTGCTCTGTGCCAGACACAATCATTGTGTCTGCAGCAGACATGTCACAGCACAGAGCTGAGCCCATCAGCCAAGGGACATTCCAGAAAGATCAAAGCACACCAGCCAAGTGAAGGGGAGGGGGAAAAAAGGGTGAAAAAGAGAAAATGAGGAAAAGAAGAGAGAGCACCACAAGCAGATAGGATGCTCCATGGTGAGGGAGATACCCACACTGCAGCCTGTGGGGAACTCTCACACTGGAGCCAGTGAATATTTTCTGATGGAAATGCAGTCTGTGAAAAGCCCAGGCTGGAGCATGAAAAAGGGTGAAGAGGAAAGGGTAACACTAAGAAACAATCACATACTTATCATAATCCCCTATTCACCATTCACTGTGAGCCTTTTGATGTGGGCGTAAGTTGGGAGTGCAGCAGGGAAGCCAGCACTGAGAAAGGAGACAGGGTGTCTTTTAATCTCTTTTTAAAAATACGAAAATTTTTTAAAAATATTATTAATAATATTTTATTATTGTTTCTAATAACACATTGCTATCTAAATGTAATTTAATTGGAAGTAAATGTAATCTAACTTCCCCCAAGATGACTGGTCTGTCCAAGACAGCAATTAGTAAGTGATCTCCCTATTTTTATCTCAGTCCACAAGTCTTCTTATCCTATTTTCTCTTCCTGTCCTGCTGACAAGAGGAAGTGAGTGAGCAGATGAGTGGGCATTTGACTGCTAGCTGAGGTTAATCCATCACATGTGTCTTTTGAATACATATCCACTGGTGTCTTGTAAAAATTCGGACAGAAACATCTTGGTTTTGTATTAATGGCGACAAGGAAATGGATTTTACTCTTTATCTATCAAGCTCTTCCATGCTCATGATGTCAGCACGCCCGGATTTTCTCACTGAATACAAATGCCACAAGCTCTCAGTTCCATTAATTTTTCAAATTAATCACATCAAGATTTAGTTTTAGCTTTACTATCCTTGTTGTCAGATTAATGCGATAGCAGAAATTATTTCTTTTACAGTCTCAGATAGCTGAATTAGGTTTTAAAGGCTAAAAATAGGAAACCACATAATGCTACATAATGCATGAATAAGAAGTACCTTAGTGATAGGTTAATATTTAATACTGGTTTGAAGCTAATGTTTGGTTTCTAATTATAGTTTGAATTACTAAAAACAAGAGTTCAGCCAGGTACCAACAGCTGAACAACTTTTTTTTTTCATCTTACAACTGGTAAGAAAGTGTTTGGAAACGGCTTTGTTTTAAGTACTTCTTACATTTGCACTGGAGAGCACTGCATAGGAGTGGTCATAATTTTATATAATTTTATTTAACTCTTTATATAATTTATTTAACTCTATGCTAGCTGGAGATTAGGAACTGGTTAATTAAGGCAGTTTTCTAGTACTACATGTTCACAGTCACAGCCTAGAAGGAGCAATTTATTTCAAATGAACATGCTGTGTTCAGAAATGGTAGCCTTGGTCACCTCTTCAGTGGTTTTAAATCTCGATTTTATTTGGCAGAGTGTAGGGCCAGAATTGCAGTGGCAATTTCTTATGCAGAGGTGAGGCAATCATAATATTTGGAGATTCTCCCCTTCCTGACCTGATGGATGCAATGTTCCTCTCAATGTCCTTGTGAGATCTGAGGCTATTAACAACAGATGAAGCAGCAGCACCAAAACAGAGCCATTCCAGTCTACAACTCCCTATAGCTCAATAAGTTATTACATTTGCACAGCATCAAGCTAATGTGGACTTAGTGTTCTAAGTTAAATTAATCCTTTGTGCAGCTGATGTACAGCAACTACAAGCTGCTGTTTGTGATCAGAGGACTGAAAAAACAAGCTCTGCAAGCAGGCTTCTTGTTATTTTTGGTGCATTCCAATATGTACTTCATAGTGAAATACTATTCACAGCAACATAAAATTATTCTGCAGTATATCTTACTCATTCTTTAGAAGGATATAATTTACAGAAGTGTATTATGTAGGATTTATTCGCAATTTCATTAGCAATCCATGTAAAATAGATTTTAGGCGGCAAATAAAGAAAGACTGACCAAAATGAAATCCTGTTTAAGAGAAAAACTCTTGTCTTTCACTATCTCATTTCATAAAAAATAAAACAAACTTTCCCCATCCCATTCCTTTCCTGAAGGGCTCTATCTGATGTATTATAAATGGCCTGCTGCTTTTTCTTAATGAATGCTGACAATTTCTTCAGATTCATATGTGAACCACTGCTGCATGTTCAAGTGATCATTCTGTCATTACACGATCTCAGACACGAAGTTCTGTTGAATAACTTTCCTAAATTTGAAGGTTATTTGAAAGAAAAAAACTTTGAAGAATGAAATAAAATCTCCATTAATAAAATAATATCCATGTGAAACAGCACTGTCAGCTTAAAAAAACCCCTAGGGCTTAAAATTGTACTATCAAGTAAATCAGAACAAAAATTACTTACCTAGAAAAGTAGGACTAAAGTTATGGAGGCTGTGTATATCTTAACACATGCACAATAACATAACTGTTGAAAGAATATGAGCAAACGATACATTTACCAGTAAAGTCCAAGTTTTTGAATAGCACAGAAGGTGTTAGGATCAAATATTAATTGGCCTTTCCCTTCAGTCTTCTGTCTTAATTTTATTTTTTCTGCTCGATACTCATTATATACAATAACAAATTTAAAACTCCTTCATTAAACACCATAATTGTCTTACTGCAATAGAAGGTGAGACAGTAAAGTGTAGTATTGTCAACACTATCCTGTCTTCCAAACACACTGGTGTAGAAACCTAAGCCCCTCTAATTATATTGTCATACTCAGTCTTCAAAGTAAATCCTATGAGTTGTTGCTGCAGGACATCATCCCCCTGTTAGTTAGAATGAGTGATGGCACAATTCTGCTCTTGCATGGGTGCTGCACTCTATCTTGTGGAGCAACATGGGGTTTACAGAGCTGAAAAGCACTCTTATTGTGTTGGGTGCAGGACTGGGCACACATTGTTATAAATACAACTCTTTTATCATAAAATAGGGCAACTGTCACGATTCAGCATGTTGGTTCAGTCCTTCAGGCTCACAAAAATCACAGACCTCTCTGTTGGAAGCGACACCAGGGGTGTCCATCAGTGCCAGGGATGGAAATGATTTGTGTGAAGCAGACATCTGCCCATTAAAAGTTGAACTAAAACAAAGACTTGTTTAGCTTTTGGTCATTATTCGCTACTTGTTACTCCTATTCAAGCTCAAACTGTTGATGAGTTCTCCAAACTCTTGTTCTCTTTCCATGTGACTGGTTAGATTTCATGATGTATTTTCACTGCAGCACTAATGGACCTGCCTCCCTCTGGCTACTGACCAAAGAATACAGATTTTATTGACTTGCATCCCAGAATATTGACAGTAAAAATCAGTTAAGCTTTGTTTAAAATCAAAACAATTCCATTTTCCATCCTCTGTTGTTGGTAAGGCTAAAGTGCCCTTTGTGGAAATTACTTTTGTGGATATCAGGTTTTTGCACAACATGTTAGAATTTTGTATCAGATACTTAGCAATGGTACCTCAACTCCAGAGGACTGACCTAGGGTACCAAGACTCACTTGCTATGAGTAAGATGGCAGATTTTATGGAAAACTTGGGCAAGCATTAACAGAAAGCCTTCAATAGGAAACTGCAGATCCAGAATTTTTTTTATTTTTTTTTTTTCATTTAAGAAGATTAAAAAAAAAAAAATAGACTAAAAGTCATTTAAATGAATCAAGCATTTTTACAAAAAAATCTAACTTTTGCAGGGCAAGTTAGCTTTAGTGACATTTTTAATAGAACAGGAGAGTTTTTTTGTTTGGTTTGATTTACTTTTTATTTTAAAGTCATAAATTTTGGGAACACTGTGTCCAATAATTCTCGTAAAGTAGCTGTGTTATATGGAGTCTGGTGATTTTTCACTCATCTTTTGGCATCATTTTGGTTTATCTTAGTGGTCTCAGGTGAGGATTGAAGAAATTTGTTGGCTGTGTGTTTAGTAATGCTCCACCCACTTCCTGCTTCATGGTTCATATGATCTGTAGATTAAAATTTTTTAAAAGTCATCAAAGTAACAACCAATGGAAAATATTACTGTCAGTGAGAAAGCAACTGCAGAGTTGCATGAAAAACCCAAAGTGATTCTGCATATAAGTTTGCAGGTAATCGTTCTGGAGGTTTAATTTGGAGTCTGGTTATAAATTCAGATTTTTTCTTTTTTTTTGTCTATTTCTTTCTGTTACTAAATGGTACTTTTCAGGGATATACAATGAAGCCATTAGATACAGGATTTAGCCTATAAAATAGGTTCTTCATTTTAAAATACCATACAGGTCTGGGAATGACGTGAGGAGTCCCAGATGATATAAAGATTATTTGGTTTTGTCTTTTTTTCATAGCTGTAGATAGCAACCATCCCAACCTGGGAGGCAGAAAAGGTGATGGCCCTTGTTCCAGGTGCAGCTCTTCTGATTTTGTAAGGCAGGGGAGTGAACTGGAAAGTCTTGAAATCTCAAGTGCTAGATCCTGCTTCTGGCATTCATTACCAGCGTGAAGCATTAATTGGCATTTTCCAGTGCCTGCTCTGATAATGAGGGGGGTGCAGGGGTG
>JAODLH010001951.1:314058-337682 GCA_027575645.1 Cossypha caffra
CTTTGGCAGGAGCCGCAGCCTCCCAGAGGGTGCCCTGCCCAAGCTGTGGCTCCTGCCTGCAGCTGGGGGCAAGCAGAGCCCCTCGGCATGCCTGGGACCACCAGGCACCTCCTCTGCCAGCGGCAGGGTTTCCACCGGGGGACAGAGTCCGGCAGCACCCGGGGGCCTTGCAACCCAGGCAGTGCGGGTGTGCTGGCCTGTTTGGCCTCTGCTTCCGCAAGGAAAACGGGCAAAGTCCTCCTCCCTCCTGCTGGATCAGCCCCTGCAGGGCTGTTTGCCCCTGAGCTGGCTGAGAGGGCTGGGGGTCTGAGGCTCTTTCCAAACACAACTGGTTAAAATAGCAGGCTGGAAAATGAACCCAGGATAATCAGTGGAAACTGTCAGCTTTTTTTTTTTTTTTTTTTTCCCAAAGATTTACCATCACCAGTATTCTCAGATTTAAATTTTTTCTATTTTTAAAAAAGTACTCTTTTTTAGATCTGTTTTTCGCTGGTTTTTTTTTTCAAGAAATTCAACAATTTTCAAGAAACTGAAAAAATCAGTGTTTACTAATTCCTTTCCTTTGTCAGCAGAAAATACAAGCATTCCCATTTTTTGAAGCCTAAAAACGTCTTTGACATTTTCAAGATATTTTGAAAGCAGCCTTTCAAATCCACGGTGCACTTTGGTCGTGGTTCTACTTACAAGTCCACAATCTCAAATTTCATTGATAAATGCAATCCCTAAAAAGATAATAATTCCTTTTTATATTGCATAGCCAAAAAAGAAAGAGTTGCTCCCATCAAGCAAGACAGATGAAGCAAGAGATAAGCATATCAGTATGTCCTATTCCCAAAGGTCATTTTGCCACCAAAACAGAGAAGAAGGTGTGAATAAGCACCCATTATAACTTTTTTTGCCTGATAAGGTGATACAGAGATATTTCTGTTGACTAAATGTCACCACTTGCTTGAAGAGAGGGAGAGAAAGGGAGCACTCCATAGGACTCATGGACTAGTTGTTGTGCACTTTTTATGAAAAAGCTTAATAAACAGTGCTGTTTAAGCTGTTCAGGCTGTCAAAATTAATTTTCAAACATCACATTATAGTTTCTCTCTTAAATTATATAACTAATAATTCAGTACTCATATTAGTTTTTTCCAGAGATACGTTCTTAAATATAATTGATATAATTTTACTTTTCTCATTATTTAAGTACAAAAAGTCAATCATATGTTAGTTTCAGCTGTAAAATATACAGTATAATTATGAATGCAATTACAGCATAGCTGAGGAAACACAAGAAATTAAATATCAGCTGTGCTTAAACTTCAACAATATTTTTAGGCCCATCAATGTACGGGAAAAAGGGGCTAAGGACTTCTGTAGTCACCAGAATAAAGCAGTGTTAGAAGAGCTTAAATCCAGCATGAAGCTTTTCCCCTGAGCCATGAATATTTTGCTCTTACAAGTGTGCATAATAATTACAATATTTTTAATTCCATAAAATTATTAAAAATTCATTGATTTATGCAAAAAAGTATATTTAACTTAAATCATGCTACTAAATTCCGCTGTGGCCCATAGGATGTGAACAAGCATTAAGTTTTATTAGTTAATAGCTCTCACTTAAGTCATTTGAGACTGTTATTTAACATTTTGTTAGTAAGGAGAGAAGGAAAGAAAAAGCAAAGCTGCTTCTAAGGTGCTCAAGACCAGTAATTTTTGGTACCTTCATTCTACATGGCTTAAATGTCTTGTAAGAGAAAGGCCTGCAAAAATGAACAACACTACACAAAGAAAGCATTGACTATGTCTTGCACAATCTTTTTAGGAAGTGCTGTTTTGCAGCTGATCAAACCAAAATTAAAGTGATCTATTTGCATTATATATGAACTAGCAGCAAGTTTTCAATACATTAGTACATTTGGGATGAAAAAATATTCCAATTTACACAGATGAACCCAGCAACCCAAGGAGTACAAAGGAAGTGAGACAAAGGCTGTCATATTTTGGGTTTGCCACTACGGTTGAGGCAATTCTAGTTCTCAGAAAAAAATCAAGGCATTAAGGGCATGAGGCCAACATAACTCCTCTCCCATTAGAGGTGCAAATACTCTCACCTCCAGGATGTCTCATTTCCTAGACAGGAAATCTTGAAGAAAAAAGCCCTTGTGGTAGCTCTACTGAAATTTCACATAAAAAAAAAAAATAATAAAAAAATAAAAATCAGAAAGGGTATTTGTCTCTGGAATCTTATAAGAACAATGTTTCTCAGAAAACGTTGGCACAACCCAATGAATACATCCACTGTTTATACAGGTGGGCTCCTGCTGCCTTTGGCAGGGAGAGGAGGGACACTCTCTCTCACACCAGCTCTGATGACTTCTGGTTCTTTTCAGGTTTACTGGGGGAGGAAATTTGAGAATCAGATCAGGAAACTTTTGTTTGTCAATCAGTGTGAGACATTAAATAGATCATTTGTCAGCAATTCAGGTACTCAGAGACCTTGCTAAGGGAAAATTGCAAAACTGTAAAACTGTGAAGTGTCTGAGTAGAATAGGAACAGTTTTACTTTGTGCTGTGATAACATTTAATTGGCATAAATTCTTGAGGCACAGCAATAGTTCAAATTTCATAAAAATTCATCTGTTATGTTAGGAATAAAGCATGTAGTTCTACAAAGCTTTTCCCTCCCTCTCTCCCTCTCTCTCTCTCTCCCCCCTCTCTCTGACACTCTCCTCCTTCCTAACAATTGCCACTTGGAAATTTTACTGAGGACAGCTAGCTCTGAGCATGACATGCTAACAGAGAAATGAGAAAGCAGCATCAAACCTCTGTAACAAGGAACAATGCTTTGACACTTAATCCTAGGTCTTCTACCANNNNCTGCACAAAGCAGAGTATGCTCACAGTGATTTTTATAAATTCTTGACCTGGTCCCATTCTATCATAACTCAGTTTGCTCATTTCCAGGACACATTACTCACAATACAGAACTAAGATTTTGCAATATACGTTATTTCCAGAAATCCAAATTTAAATGAGGCAAACTTGTCTTCTTTCAGTTTCCATACATGTAGGTTTGGATTCTACTTGCTTTTTCTCTCTTTGCTCTTCTGAAAAGTATTTCTGGTAAGACAGGAGGTTCTTGAACCTGTCAAGACACTTAGTCTGAGCAATTTGCTCAGAAAAGGCAGAACAGAGCAAAGATCCAGCAGCTAATGTCATAGCCAAGGTCGATGATACTGAACTGGAAGTCTCATTAAATAATAAAGGACAATGTAAAATGCAATCAGATTCAAAATTACTAGAGTCATTTATGTACCTTCATAATAGATTGCAAATGGACTTCACTGTAGACTCAAATACATTAAGGTAATTTCTAGAATAAAGGAGTATAAGATAGGAAAAAAATAACAACACATGTAATAAACCAACAGAGATAGAGATTTCAAGTATAGGAAAAGCTGTACTAAAAAATATCAGGCTGTCAGCTTCAATGAAGAAAACAGCCAGGAATATTTTCTGGAGAAAAGCTTCATACAATAAATCCTACAAAGGGCATAGAGTTCTTCTCACAAGAATGCAGTTATCTGTCATATCATCACAGCTTCCTTGATTCGTGGTATGACAAAACACAGAAACTAGAAGCTATTCCTGCTGGAGAAGAGCAAGAAGATTTTATAAGGTCCTAATTTTATGCCTTTGGAAGTGTAAAGGGATTGATAATATTGATCCCTGCTGCACTTAGCAGTTATACTTCTGCCTTGGAGAAGTTTGCAATCTCAAGAATAGTAAATCATTAAATTTTATCAAAGGCCCTAAGGTAAGGAGAAAGTGAGATCCTGGATTGTTTATTTTTCAGGTGTGATAGAATAACAGATAACCAGAGGGGTAGACTTAGTAGCTAGAAACATTTGGGACAGTTCCAAATTTACCACTAAAAATTTCCACTAGCTTTGCTCTCTGCTGACACTTGGGCTGCAGTCTCTGAAGTGCTGGGGAGATTTACATGTGGAATTATGCCACACTTGTGTAACACTCTACCTCCAGTCATGGGACAGATACCACAGGAACATTTTCCAGGGAAGTTCCTATAGACTGTTCTATGCAGACACGGGTTACAAGAATATTCTTTCCTTTAAAAAAAGAGAAACTTCCAATCTCTTCACCATTTTAGATTTTTAAAACCCTACCTGATCATCATTTTAGATGATGATCAGGTAGGATTTCGAAAAATGGTTTGCAATTAGAGGGCTGCAGTCAGGATGAAGTGATAACTTAAAAATAGGGGCAAAGGTTGCAGCCAAGATTACATCTTTAATGTGCCATGGGAAAATTAATAAAATTAGGGCAAAGAAGGGCAGGCTTGAAAATAGAAGACTAGGAATCATTCTGAATAAATTATTCTGGTTATTTGGGTGGACACCATGGGGCAATTATGTGTTCTAGAAGAAGGACAGCAAAGGAGTCAACAAACACATCAGTGCATATTTTATAAAATATTCAAGAGCATCTTTTTCCTTTATTTGGATGTCAGAAGCAGTACTTCTGTGGTTAACCCTATCAAATTGCACCCAACTGCTTTTCCCTAGTTGTTGTCTTTCAAGTTGCTTTCAGTTTGAATGCCAAATAGCAGGATCCAGAATTTGAATTAATTTTCAAAAAACCTAACATTTGGTAAGATTATGGCAGGTAGAATACACTTTAGAAATTTGCAAGGATTTGTGCCAGTTTGACAGAGGGTTGAGCTCTGCTACCAGCAGCTGGAATGGGAATAATTTTGTTTCAAGTCTAAAATGAGACTTCTAAGAAGAGAGATCTTCTCATACATCAACTTGTTACAGCCATCCAGAATTAATTGTTTTCTTTTTGCTTGTTGGATATCAGGTTTCCCCTTTGCAAACCACCTAATCATCAGTGGAAATCCTCTCCACATTGACATGGGGCTTTATAAAGTGGACATGACATTTCCTGGATTAGTGATGGAGTCTTGTGACTCCACTGATCTTGTATTAGTTAGAATGAAGTCCTTGTCTAAAACTAGGCAACAAGCTTGTATTCAATAACTGAATATACAGACTTCTTTTTTTTTTTTCCTGAAATGCTATTGTAACAAGTACTTACTAGAGTGGTAGATTAGACGGGGTCATTTTTGTTGTGTCTCCTTGAAGGGTCACTGGCCACTCCATTATCTTTAGCTCTCTAAGGATACTAAATATTTAGGTATATAAGTGTAATAAATCAAGTAAGGAAGTATTCATGGGGAATTTATTTGAAGATTCTGAATGAGAATGTATCAGCAGTAAGGTTATGTATGTAAGAAAAGTACACGTGTTTGCCTGGAGTTACATTTAGATCTTAATTCATGATATTATGAGACAATAAAACTATATTAGTACTTTCTTGGAATATAACAGTCTTTTTCTTTTTTTGCTGTTCATGATATTTCTTTTCCTAATTCTTATATATAATGACAAGAGATGAACAGTTATAAAGGGTAAAATCCCAGTCCTTTAAAAATACTTTATTAAAGCATTTCATTCTTGGATTATGCTGGTTATATTTTGGGTAAATATTCCTTAGGCCCATAGTAAATGTTCTTTTTCTTGTAAAGACCTTTCCCCCCCGTTTTTAATAATGGTAAGATTTGCTAAGACTTAACTGTCTGAACCAGTATTATAACCATATCAATTCAAGACAAAAAAGTAAAATAATAACTGTCTCAGCTTTTCAGATATAGTGTTACACCGCTGGCACCTGTTCAAGTTCAGAAGGAATAATGAAAGAAGTGGTTCAAACTTCAAACAAGAAATACACTTTGTTGTATAAAAACCATGAACAATCATTCTGCTAGCCATCAGCTTTAGGAAGTGGAAGAGTCATCATTCATAATTTTAAAAATAATTTTGGTATCCAAACACTAATTTTGCTGTCTAATTTACTTTTATTTTAACAAGTGAAGTAAGTGTTCTACTTCACAATTACCATTAATTCTTCTTAGAATAAATGAAGCATAGAAACATATTTTTTGAAAATATTATACAGATTGCATTAACACAATTACAAATGGCAAGTGAGGTGTCTGAGTAACTCAAAATATGCAAGGACAGACACAGGGAACTGGAATTGTTTAGTCTGGAGGAAGGAACGGAGGCTCAGGGGGAAGCTTATCACTCCCTACGACTACCTGAAAGGATGTTTCAGCCAGGTGGATGTTGGTCTGCACTCCCAGATTACAAGCTGTAGGACGATAGGAAATGGCCTCAAGTTGCACCTGGCAGGTTTAGATTGGCTTTTGGTATAAATTTCTTCAGTGAAAGGCCTGTCAAGCATTGTAGCAGTCTGCCCAGGAAAGTGGTGCAGTGACCATGCTTGGTTGTGTTTAAAAGGTGTGAAGATGTGGCACGGAGGGATGCGGTTTAGCTCCGGACTTGGAGGTGCTGGGTTAATGGGTGGGCTTGATGATTAGAGGTCTTTTCCAACATAAATCATTCTGTTCTACTATGACTATTTTTTCTGAGTGACCACTGCTTTTAGAACTAGATTCATGGATGGAAAAAAACTGTGTGAATGGATGTTCTTTTTGTCAGCAGAGGGTTTATGTCCATGATGCTTGAAGAAGAAAGGTCTTGCAAAGATTTTTCATGGTAAAGGAGAAGGAAAAAAATTAAGCATGGGGGCTCCATTTAAATGAAGAGATAATTTGATAACTATCTAGTACTAACACTGAAAATGGATTTCCGTGTAAGTTGCTGTTGTGTATTTATTTTTATATAGTAATAAAATAGCTATAGCAAAACAGAGAACAAACTAAAAATCAGTGAAAAAAAATTGATTCAAAACAAGAGTAGGAAACTCCTCACTAACATTAAGACTCTGGTTTTTGGTTTATCAATCACGCTTTCCAGTTCATCAGCTCTCAGAAAACTCTTTCCTCTGACCTCAAATCATTATGATGCCTTTGCATCTAAACTTCTTGAATATGGGCTTGTAGGGGTCTTGTTTAGAACTAGCTAGGAATATTATTGTGTTTTGTCTAGAACGGCAGAGTTACAGGCCTTAAGTTCTTAGAAACAGTGTTTAAAGTTTCCAGGTTGTTCCATGTTCCATGAGCTGTAAATCAGCATGATTTCACGGATTTCACAGTAAATCATCATTATTTCTTTTTTCTTCAGTTTTTTTGATTGTTTTGTGATTTTTTTTGCTGTTGTTGTTTTGAGCTTTTTGTTTATTTTTGTTTGTTCAAGTTTTTTGAGCTATCTTGTAGCAACGAAAGACAGAGAGATCCAACCTCTACATACCAGGTACCAGGGATCGCCACAGTGCACTAAGTATGACTTCATACAAAAACATACTATGACTGAAATAAGCTTAATCATCCATCTAACCCAGTGTTCTCTGCTAGTACTAAGTACATTACTTTGTTGAAACTGATGAAACAGTGATTATTTACATCAATCAGTGACATTTACCCTGTATCTGAATGTCTATGTATATTAGAGATTAAGAGAAATCCCACATTCAGAGGCTGTAGCTTTTTTAAAAATTGTTTAACTAGAATAATCTTCCAATTTGAGCTTTTTGGTGAAGGGAGATAATCAAAGTCATAGTCTATGATCTCTTGAAGGCCTATAACTCTCGCTGCCCATGATTGCTTTTTTTAAACCCTTGAAACCTGTGTCAAGCACTCATGACAACTAATTATATTTTCTTTATTTTTTTTCCTGTCATTATTAAGTAGTTGTGGGACATTTATTTTGAAATATTGACCTTTGATATGAAACAGAGTCCCCAGAAAAGGACGTTTTGAGAGAAAGTTGAATATTAGCTATAAGACACTCTTGAGATGATGAAGACCAACCGCATATATTAGCAAGAATACAAAGAGTGGATGATAGGAATCATAGAACTGTCCCTTGAAAGGGACTTCAGGAGATCAGGTGCAACTTTTCATGGGGAATGCAGCCTAGATGAGATTATCTGCCACCCTGTTCAACCGAGTCTCGGGGAACTGCAGAAGTGTGGTCAGACAGAAAATGTAACAATGATAGAGGTTTAGGAAACATGTTCTTTGAGGAGAGGTTGATGGATGCTTTTTATCATTTGCTGAAAATAAAGCCTAAGAGAGAAGTCCATGATTGCAGGGGTTCTGGTTTAATTATTTTGGGGTTTGGCACTAATTTATGTAGTGGGCTTAGCGCTGGTCAAATGTCAGTGCACCTACTAGAATGCAGTGAATTGAGACAGTATTCCAATACAGAAAAAGTGGTCCCAGAATCCCCAATTGTTTCCTGAGAATAAATATAGGAGATATAGGCTTGATTTACGGAAGAGACTGAGCTTAGGCTTTACAAATACCCAACTCTTAAAAGGTGAAACAGCACATTCAGAAGTTGAGGATGTCTTCCACTGAAAAAATTTAACAAAAAGCTTGGCGTAACCAAACTTTTGCAAACCTGTGCAGTGGGTTATGCTCATAAAAGTGGATGATGTTCCAGGTTGTCCTGTTCTGGCCTTCACATTTCTCTCAGCCCCATGTGTTTATGAGTATGTCCTTTCCCATAATGTGCTCTGTGGAAGCTGTCTATACTCTCAGAATAGTCATAGAGCCAACAGGCACATATTATTACTGTGTATTTTGATGATGAAGTTAGAAATATCAGTGCAGAATATATTAACTCCATAAAGATTTTAACAACTGCCCAGACTGTACTATGCTACTATCTAGTAAACTTAGCAAGATTTCAGAACAATCTCAGTGGCCACCACAAAACAAATAGTATTTTAATTATTCAGATGTTTCACACAACAGCCTAAACCATCTTATTGCAGCATTTGACAGCAAGATTGGCTACCTATGCTCAGGAATATTGTATGCTGATCCAGCACTGTACAAGTGAAAAAGTGAAATTTTTAAATGTTAAGATAGAATTGGAACAATTTGAACTTGGTTCACACTTGTAGCACAAGTATCAGAATGACACACATATGTTGTAATTTAAAATAATTTAAATCTACCAACAAATCTTCCATGCATTTCACCCAGTTAGTATAACGTAAAATTATATCCATCTATTTTGAAAACATGATTTAAATCTTATAACTCTCATTAAATTACTATGATTTCACAATTAAATGAAGTTTCAAGTTATAGTAGAATTTTTCTTAGAATATTTGCTTTTAATCAAAAGGATACACACAGATGTGAATTCATAATTAATTTCAACACTACTTTCTCACCTAATAAGTGATTGAAGTTTGTTTATACAAAGTTTAACTAATTTTCCCTACTCTCCTCCTTCTTGTAAATGTCTATCAGCAACGCTGTGTAAAATGCCCATTTTAAATAACAGGATTTGTAAAAGATTGTGGAATTCCATGGAAATATTTAATCAGTTTAGATGTGCCTTTAATAAAAATGTCATAATTTAATATAAGGTGACCATTGCCAAGAGGTAACTTATTTGCATTCACAGTGCTCCAGGCAGTTTTTTATTCCCATTTCCTAGGAGTGAAACAAACATGACATTCAAAATTGCATGCCATATTGTGATTATCTGAGGAGATAATTTAAGTCATCATACAAATATTAATTCTGAGCAGAAACTAGGTTAACAAGGCCAAGCAGCACTTTTGTTTTGGAACAAAACTTCTACTGAGTGTTCACAGCAGTGCAAAATGCAGTATTAAATACTACAGTTGCAGGCAAAATTATATTAAAGAATATCATGCAGGTTGATCAGCCTTCCAGAACCAGAAAATGTCATCTTTTTCATCTCAGACTGTGAAGTCTGAATCATCAGCTTTTGTATCTGCTTCAAGAGAAGCATAGATTTGAGCTTTAGGGTAATGGTGCCAAGGAGCTGTGGGTGAGTGATTCATCACAAGCCCTTTCCTCTCCAGAGGTGGGGGCACGTGACTATCCTTCTGTTTCCATTGCTCCATATTTTAATGACAATCATGACAATCTGTTGGCAGTCTTTCTCACGGTTGTAACACCTATTATTCAATTTATTGTGCAAAAATATTTGGTTTTGGATTTAGGGATTTTTTGGATTGGAAAACTTCCAAGGTGTGAATATCAATTAGGATTATTAATTATAATTGTTTATGTCAGAAATTACTCTAAACATTGACATGCTTTGTGCCTTAAGACTTTTCTGTGCTAGATTTTTGTCTTTGTAACGCGCTATAATTCTGCAGAAGTAGAATCTGCTTCTGCTGTTACTTGTGTAACACATACAAAGTTTAAAGATGATAACTCTGATAACAATATTTTATCTTTAAAATTCACTTCTCAAAGTAGTACTTTATGGTAGTGAACATGTGTATTTTACCACTAGCTTGCAAAGAAAATAGGAACAAGAGGTATTTAGTATGAGGATATGAAAGACTATATAAGGAGCTATGTTTGGTTTATTGAAAAGGAATTTCTTGGCATAGGGTTATACATCTCTTTTTAGAAATCTCTGTTTTATTGAAATCAGGTATTAACCTCATACCTTTGACCCCTTGGTTTCTTGTCCAAGAAAGGAGTAATTTCTAAGTCCAGTACCTTAGTACAATTGTCATTATAAATCAGGAAACCAGAGCAAGTCTTTGAAAGAAAAAGTGAAATTAATTTGGCAACTGAGGCACATAACTGGCACGAGAGAAAAAGGCATAGAAAGACATAAACTAATAAATGATTCTGCATGGCCATAGGTGCTCAGTAAAAACACCCAAAGCCAAATGACAGCATAGGACTTTACATATAGCAATAGCTAAGAATAAACTTCTAATTAGGTTGTTTACAAATTGGAAGACAAATAAGCAAATATCCAGGAAAAAAATAACTTCCCACTATTTTAAGTTAATTATGAGCCACATTAACAAAATAATTACACATTTTTCAGCAATGTTTCTGAGTCAGTGCATGGAAGGATAGTGAGAGGAGAGAGCTGGGAAATAGAGAGCTCCTTTTATTTGGAACCAGTCAGAGTAAAGCATCTTTCTAAGAGCAACTTTTCACTCTGGATAGGTTGTACGGGACTATCCAGTCTAATGACAGTAATTTTCTTTTATCTGGTT
Organism: Cossypha caffra; assembly: GCA_027575645.1. Lineage (NCBI taxonomy): Eukaryota > Metazoa > Chordata > Aves > Passeriformes > Muscicapidae > Cossypha > Cossypha caffra. The sequence goes on from JAODLH010001951.1 coordinate 325,114, forward strand.
ATTGCATTGTTTCATCTTTTCTCTGCCTTTGATAGCTTATGTTTAACTTTGTTTTCTGACATGTATGTTAAAACAACCTCTCAGTCACTGTTCTTCTTGCTTTCAGTCGCAGAAATACTGAGGCCCTATCAAGAATTTTTCTCAGGGTCTTCATAATTCCTAGGAAGGAATGGCATTATCAGATTCCTACATAGCACCAGAGATATTTTTGCTCACCTTTAGTGAAGGACAAGTGATTTTATGACGGAAGGTATTTTCAGGGTCTTAGAGTCTCCTGTGTACTTAAAGGAAGCATAGCACTAGGAGGTTTGGGCTGACAGGGACTAATGTCCTCTACCATTGTGATCCCTGCACTATTCAGCTTTGGTACCAAACAACCTTTGTGAAAAACAGTTCTTTAGGAAAAAAAACGAACAAACTTGTTGAAATGTAAGTGCAGTGTGGAGACTACTTCTGGGGATAAAAGATGAGGTCTTTTTTCTATTTATCTTCCAACCACCAACCATTTTCTCCTCATCAAAGATTGCCCAGCATGGTGTAGATTAGATTTTCTTTGATGTTTTCAAATACTGAAAAGAAACTCCTTTGTCTGAAAGCTACTTGGTTTGAGGTAAAGAGAAAAAGCTCCAACCTGTGTGAATGCCAGTTAAAGTCAATTATAACCCGACTGATTTTTCTTGGCATTAAAAAACAATGACAAATTCAATACAAAATACAACTCCTCCACCAATTTACCTCTAATTCTTTAGTGTTTCTAGCTGTGTTCTTAACTGATAATAGGCATGCCAATGTGGGAGAAGGAGGTATTTTATGTTTAAAATGGAGACAATAATTGTGAAAAACACTGATCTTTAAAATCTTGCTAAGACAGGAAGAAATATATAAGCCTCTGCTCTGCCAGGTGAAAAGTATGAAACGGACTAATTATGTTTCAAGCACAGTTTGGATTGCTACTTTAACGTGTGGCTAGAATACCTTCCCCACAGCTTTGTTAAATGGCTGATTTTTATGTTAAATGAACTGATTTTTCGTGTGTGAAACATATTGCAAATGCCCTCTAGCTCTGATTTCACCAAAAGCACAGAGCTGTGGGGCAAAAAAACCTTTCCATCACCATATTATACATATGGAAAGAAGTGACTGTCTTTGTTTATACAATCATATAGCAGAAAAATCTCAGTTATCTGTAGGTGGTATTAATAGGGGACACACTGCATGCAACTCAAAATCATTTCCAATGGAAATTTAAGCACAAATGATGCTTTATAATTAGTTTGCTAACAGAGAAATGAGAAAGGCCAGAAGAAAGGAAAAGGTATCCATGGGCCCTTCTGTCTCTCTCTATCTATACACATATATATATGAACACACATATATACACATATATGTACGTGCACAAGTAGCATATATCCATGTAAAGTTACTAAGGCATGCATTGCAAGCAAGGGCTTATGACAGAAAATGAAGAATGTGATATCTACTTTGTACAGAGCAAATTGTAAGAATGAAGACAGATGTTCATTAGATGACTTTGTTAAATATAAATAGTATGCTTTACTCTAGGCTGTTATTAAAGCAATTACTTTTTTCAAGTGCACAGTAAAAGCTGTGCTTTGTGGTATTCTAGTGAGCATTATTACATTAATATAGTGAATTTACCCAATCTATCTTTCATTACCAAACCTCACAATGATATTCTGATTAATGATGCATACTGTAGATTTTGCAGATGCCAGCCAGATGTTCAGAGAAAACCAATGTTTTTGGCCTGGGAAGTTAAGTACAAATCATATACATATACTGACACACCTAATGGAACAAATGGAAGGCATTCCATAGTGTATTTTCTATCTAGCTCCTATTTATTCTTAGACAAGACACACAACACCACACCCTTCAGCCTTCTAGATAAAGGAATAGATGAGAGGACAATGCAAATAATTAAAAACAAATTTGACCTCTATTGGAAATCTCTCTTCCACCTCTTCCAGCTGTCTGCCTCACAGGACAGGAGCCTAAACACACAGCTCCAGATCACAGCAAGGGAAAAAGGAAAGGAGGAGCTGCTGACAGCAAGGAGTAGGGTCAGGCAGGTGTCTCACGTCCATCATCATACCCTCTCCTCTGCCCTATGTTTCTACTCATGTATATATGTATCTGCTGCTATGAAGGGAAGACACCTGCTTCTTTTTCTGCAATATTATTAACCTCAAAGCATGATTTTTCAGCCTTCATAATAAGACCCTAGGATGGTATGCCTGCATTAGCATGTTAGTCAGGAGACAGGAGAAAGGAGAAAGGAAACCTGAGTGCAGCAAATCTTAATGACATCTGTGAAAAAAAAATGTTGCATCCTTATCTGTCTCTAGGGTCAGTCCAGATACTCATAGCAGTTTCCATATCTTGTTTACCTTAGCAAAGGAAATGAAACATAGACCTCATAAATGTCTGCCTGGTCACTCTGTCCCTAATTACAAATATGTTGCTTTCAAAGACAGCAGCTGAAGAACCTTTGCTCCTCTCAGATATGGATATATGACCAAGAGCTTAAGTTTAGGGGCAGGCAGAAAATAGCAAGGGGAAAGGTACAGTGTGTTGTGTGCTCAGCAGTCCTCTGATCCCTACCACTTTTTCTGCTCACTGCTCTTCACTGCTTCTAGAGCATCACAAATGCATCATGCTCAGCTACTGCTTGAAAGCTTTCTGCAGGGTACAGATTTTTAGTCACACTGCATTAAACAGTGAAAGTGAAGCAGAACTGCCCTGTGCAGAAGCAAAAGAAACTAATAATGGATTTTCCACCTAGCCAAACAATAAAGGTTTGCTCAATTTACATCCAGTCTTTTACTCAGGGTCTGCAAATGGTGGTCTGTTGGGTGGAGTGTAATGCAAGCAATAGTGGGGATTTTAAAGCAAACATAATTATTGTTGTCAGATCCTGGTCTTTGATTTGAATTATATCAGTTCTTTTGATTTTTACAGGAGATAAGAAAGCAAGAAGACATACAAAATTGCTTATTTAATCTATTGCATCTATTACTGTTCATTGCATTGTTCACTGAATCTGGGCAGTCTGTCCTTGATTCATTTGGACAGGCCATAAACTACTGAAGCTTCCCACTTTCCAGTGCAACTGCCAGTGCTGATTTTAGCTTGTCTTTCTCCAATTCAGTGCTAATGCTGGACCTAAGTGTTTGAAAGGGCAAGTGTTTGCCTTTTACTTCTGTTCAGAATAACATAATAGTGGCTCCAGTGTGTCAGCAGATTTATTATAACATTACAGAAATTAATCAGTGAATTTAGGTCACTTTTTATAGCTCTGCACTGCTGTCATATGATCATGACAATTTTGTATCTCACATGGGATCACAGACCCACAGAAACACTTGTTGGAATTCCAAAGTTCTGCTGAAAGCAAGACTATTACCAGCAGTGTGCTTCCATTTTATTAAGTCTTGAATAAGATGGAGACTTCACTATGCCTCAGGGCAACAAGTGCTGCAGTATCCTTCCCAATAAAAGGTTTTTTCTTGATGTTCAGTCTAAACCTCCATAGATGCAATTTGTTCTTTGTTATGATATCACCAATACTGAGGAGTTTGACTGTGTAATGTCTGTAAATACTCCAAAGAAGTTGTATGGTATTAAATAACTCTGAACTCTTTTTCCATCAGGCTGCAGAAACCCCTCTCTTGTTACTAAGTGCCAGATAGTGAATTTTGGCTATTAACATTAGAGTGTGTTATTCATTCCAGATGAAAATGCCACTGGAGATTGTGTCAGAATTTTACTGAAGTCAAGGTAACTTCTATTTGCTACTGTCCCAGGTTATTCAGGTATAATTTTGTATTGACAGATAATTATAGTATCTGTACTGTATACAGATTCAGTTCCTGATTTCTGTATTGTCCTTCATGTGTATGTCAATTTATTAAAGAACAGCTTAACATATAAACTATCCAGAAAACTTAAGGAAAGCCAGCTTACTCATTGACTCAAAACATATCCTGCCTTTGCCTTAAGATGTAAAATCAAAATGCAGCAGAGGTTATACTGATCTCTGACCAACAGGAGAAAAGACTGTTTGTTAGGCCTCTCAAGGATGCACAGGGAAGGTTTTGTGTCCTGAAATTAATATAAATTAAATATCAGTGCAAATTATCAACCACAGATTCACTGAGCAAGACCACTAGAGATCTTCTCCCTGGTTGAACTGTTCTCATTCTTCAGTGTTTGACATTTAGGACTTCAGGGAAGCAAGATATTCATGGTTTCATTTGTGCCAGGACATGTTAACCTAAATGATTCATGTTTCCATGCATTTTCCTCAGGCAGATAAATACAGAAATCCATTTGTTCTAGTGGGTGAGCAGAGTGGAAAAGCAGGAGAATGAAGTATCTTTGTTTTGCACAAATTGTTTTAACTAATGTGTAGGAATTAAAAGTTATTTTTGCTATAACTGTTCCCTAGCACATGCTGATCAATTCCCACTACATGTTATAGATATGCACTGAAGCTTTTCAATCTATCACAGAATATGAAAGATGTTACCATGAAATCAAACTAAACTTCAGTGCATTGCAGATTTTCTTTTTGCTCTTTCTATTGTCTATTCCCGCATAATAACCTTGGTTGTTTTTTCAATTTCAATTTCAAAATTTGTGAGAAACAAAGGTGTAAACTCAAGAACTTAATCAGCTCCTCCAAAAGATTCTCAAAAGGGCAAACATTGGTGTCCCAACTGCTGCGAAACTTCCCCACTAATCTTCCAGAAAAACAGACAAATGAATATAATGAACATATTTAATTAATCCTTTTTTTCATTATTAAAATGACCATATTAAGACATTTGCCTTTTAGCCTTGTACAGTGAACACAATAGTCCTGGTCTTATTAATATCTTTTGGAGAAGAGAAAAATATACCATTTGAAAGACTGGTGCCTTGTACACTCTTAAAAGTTGTATTTATTGCTATACCTGCACCAAGACTATTTACAGAGCTATAGATGTGTGAGGCTTGTGCTCCCTGAATGATGAGCTGTGTGAATATGTCTCCTTCACAGCAGCAGGTTGAAGAAATTATGACTTCCTCTGGTCCTGTAAAAGGGCAGCCAGAGGAGATAAAATATGTTGTCAGTCTTGAAAGACTGTCAGATTCCTTCTTGCTGCGAGAGCAGCCGGCGTGGAGCGAAACGTGCGTGCTGTGCAGCACTCCTGGGTTTCTGCCTAAGTTCATCCCAGAACCCACCTGAAGCTAAGGTGCCTAAGTCATTAGTACCTCCTCTCCGTGGCACTGGAGCACTCTCCAGCACTTCTGAACCGTCCAGAACAAATGTATGACTGCAATTCTGTCGAATTAGGCAAAGCAAGACACGGAGCTCATCCGGCACAAAGGAGCCCGCCCGCACCGAGTTAACGTGTCAAAATGTTTTGACCAAATTTGAATTGGGTGGGTTTGTATCAAATGTTCCGTGGGACGCAGCTGCCAGCTGCTTGATTGGATATTAGGGGACCTAAGAATGAGTATTTCTGACAGAAGGTCTTAATTCACAAGTGTTTTTTCAACATATTTTCATATAAAGAGGCAGCTTTTAGATTTAAGCTCTAATTCAGTTGCCTCATTAAGCTCTGCGTAAAAAAACATTTTTTATTTCCTTATCTCAAGATCCATTGGTCTAAATTCAGAGAAACAGAATATTGTGATTTCTTGTCTGGAAAATCAAGTTTGATCTCTCTTCTCCTGGCCTAACTTGGAACAGGAAAAAGCTGGACATATAAACTTTTAATACTGTGGGGTTTTTAGATAATACTGCTGGCCTGTCTCACGGAACTGCTAGACAAAAGTCATGATGTTTTTTGGTTGCTCAGCACCAGGTCCCTGTCCAGCTTCCCATCCAGGTCAGCACACCCGGTGGGGGTGGCAGGCATGATCCTGTATAAAGCATGGGAAAGGTGGCACTTATACCAGTGCTAACACACTGAGACTTCCTCTTCACAGAATTTTGGCTCTGAGGAGACATTCTCAGGGCTGTCAGAGTGCAGCTACGGCTTGCCTTTATGTAGACACAGACTCACCAGCAGAGGAGATTGGTGGCATGCCACACACAGGCACAACGTGGACCTCAGGAAGCTCCGGCGCCCAGTGGGCCAGTCTGCCTTGCAGGCTGTCAGAGAGGCTGCGTGGGAGAAGTACTCCCTTCTGCCTCAGAAACATGCCAGATAGATATGTGTCTGCAGAAAACACCACCAATTGCTTTATTAATTGTGTTTCCGCTGCATTTAGAGCACTAAGGGTTCAGAGGAGCATGATGCTAGAGCATAGAGTGAGCTGTGATGCTGCAGCTGAATTTGTTTATCACTTTCTCTTACTAATGTTTATAGCTTTTTCATACCCATCTTTATTTCCTCCAAAAAGCACCAAAAATTTTTGAGTAGAGCAGCCTTAAATGTGTTATTTGGAAATATATCCCCTAACTTACAGAAAAATGTGCATGTATGACCATTTTAGTATGCAGTCTAGTCATCTAAATTTTTATGGCCCTTTTTCTGTTTTCTAGTTGGTTTACTTTTCTAATCTGCATAAACTATTTTTCATTTGTTATAGCTATCTTAGCCAACAGATGGTGCTATGTATAACATTTTTATGATATTGAATAAAATAAAAATAAATACTACACTTAAACTGTACATGTAATTACTTTGTTAGAAAATAAATGTGGAATTGGAGTTCACGATAATAAACGCTTATCATAAAAATTAGATGCAAAGGAACAATAAGTGTTGAGAGTCACTGATGAATGTTCATTTCAGCCTGCAGGTAGGGAAGGATGGAGCTGCATCAGTAAAGCTGGCTGTGCTGGTGCAGAAGGATCTTTTGCAGAATCAGGACTTCAGGTTGGTGGATTGTAAGAACACGAAAATTATCAGTCTCTGTTCTGGTTTCTGCTCTCTGGGATTAATACACTTATCTGCATTGAAACAGAAAGGTGTGGTATGCCATGGGTACTCATACAATTGAAGTAGGATCATTTCAGTATGTACAAATGATGAAATGCAATTATAAGCACTGAAGTGGAGTACCACCAGTGATTCACACTGTGCAAATATTTCATCATCCAAACAGTGCTGTTAAGTTTTCTGGTACTACTCATGCCTATAAAATTAATCATGTGCAAGCAAAACAGATTCTGTTTTCTCTGGGCTGGGACTTTCTGCCTGTAGAAGGGATGAGAGCTTCACTAAACAAGGCATGACCAAGTCTTCCTTGGTGAATATATTCTGCTAAAGCTGTTGTCAGTATCACCTTGTGCAATCTTTTAGCTTTCCAATTTTTTTGCAAATTTGCTGTTTTTTCAAACTAGGCCATGTTTAATCTTATTTATAAAATCCATCCATCGCAATTAATGCAATGAGAATTTTATCTTACTTTTTAAATACTTCTGGGAAAGGCAGGTATTTTTACAACATAAATATAAATAGATCAAATCAATTACAAATATTCTACGTGGAAAAATCATTACTTTGTTCCTTACTGGAATGAATTGTCAAAGACACAATCAGTGTGGAATATTTTAAGAGGGCTCATCATATGCTTCAGTGAATGCTGAAACAAGAAGCCCTCAGTCTTACAAATGCTGACACTCAGATACTTGTTCACAAGAATAAATGTATTTTTTTCCTAGATTTTGAAAATGCTCTATTTCGTTACAAGAATGTTTAAAGTTTGAGAAAGTAGTCTTCATTCTACAACTTCATAATACTGAATTTCTGGTGACAACTGCTAAAAATACCTCAATTAGCTATTTCCCATCTCATTTTATTCTCTTTTTGTTCACCCAGTTAGGAACAAAAACATATACTATCAGTAAAACAGTGGATTATTGCCTTTGAAGGAAGATTAAAAATTGTGAGGCACAATGTAACAAGTAGCATAATGATACTTTCATATACTCAATAAAAATATATTTATTTAATTAAAAAACCCATTTTAGTCTGCCTCATAGATCTCATTAAATGCTATATTGATTAATGATCAGGAATTATAGAATACTGCAATAATTTGGCTGTATGTCAAGAAAATTTTTAACTGAAATTGAATTGCTTTTAACTGAATTGAATTGTTTCCTAGTCTGAGGGAGGAGAACATATTTTTTTACTTTTTAACATGAAGACTAGCTTGGAGTGAAAATCATGTCAACTTCAAACCACTTTCAGGATGTCCCAAACAAAACATTCAGAATTTTTTCCAACCTTCCCCCTATCTGCACCTTCCTCTTGTGAGTGAACTATCACTAGGTTGGTACTTTTCAGCATGACATGAAGCGTAGAGGGAGGTTTGGGTTGAGTTTCAGGAAAAAGCTCTTTCCCCACAAGGTGTTTGGGCACTGAACAGGCTCCCAGGGAAGCTGTCACAGCACAGCCTGAGAGAGCTCAAGAGGTTTTGGACAATGCTCTCAGCCACATGGGATGGTTTGGAGCTGTCCTGCTCAGGAGCAGGAGCTGGACCCCAGTCATCCTTGTGGATCCTTTCCAATTCAGGACACTATAGAACTCGATTATACTATTTTCAATCATTCTTCTGCAGCTTTTAGTCCTGTTTCTGTAGAACACGAATGCTTTCACAATGAGTTCTTAGGGCCATTTTCCTGTCAGAATTTGGAAGCAAGGGAGGGATATTCCCTGCTGGTGCATATTTTTATGATGTTTCATATAAAGATTTCATAATGTTTCGTTTCAACTGAAAAAAATGTATCCTCGTTATAGCTGGCAGAGTAGTCCTCCAGCTGGATCATCCAAATTTGCCAGAAAGAGGAGGGAGACAGGGGTGGTGGGGTTGTAAATGGAAAGAAATTGGAAGAACTTGGCCCTCAGCAGAATTATATTGGGGAAGTGAATGCAGAAGTCTGGGAGCAACACCAGGAGTAAAATTGATGGGTTATTCATGGTTTGTTTAGGAAGGTGACACTGAAGTGAAATTCTCTTTCATTTTGTCATCCTCAGTGGCACACTACAATCCATGATCTGAATTTCACATTGCCCTGTGAGGAAAGGGTACGCAGTTTATCCCATTCTCTGTGACTCTCTCTTCAGGAGGAAGATCCTGTTGTATAAATTCTTAAAGGCTGTGGTGGCAGAGTGGCAGCAGTTGCCATGATTCTACCTGAGATGCATCTCCTTACATTCCTAGGAGGAATGGTTCAGATACAATATTTGCTACCCAGAGTTCTTCTCTTCCCTGGAGATTCTAGTTTTTAATTAATTTATTACTCTGCAGTAACTACACATCTATGATGCAGTCTTGAAGCTATTCAAGCCAGCAGTAAAATGTTAACTGTAGTTGAAGAATTAGGAGACACAAAACAAATTGAATAGATCTAAAACACACACTTGTAGAGCACTAGCATTAGTATCTGTGTTTCAGCCAGCTAAGCAGCCCTGAGCTAATTCTAGTATGAAAGTTCCTTGCCTCTATGTTTAAACTCAGATCATCCATTCTGCTTGTCCAGTCACACTGTGGATTAAGCCAGCCGTGATCTTACTGCATATCTGCCCTGCAAAATTTTCAGTCCATTCACAACAGGTTCCCACCTGATCTAGGACATCCTCTGGCTTCGCTTCTGTGGTGGATGACCTTGGCTAGGTGTCAGGTGCCCATCAAATCACTCTATCTGTCCCCTTTCTCAGCTGTACAGGAGGGAGAAACTACTACAGAGAATAACTCTTACCCTAAGATAAGACAATTTACTAAAGCAGAAGTGAAAACTAACTAAAAACAGCTTTTCAGTACCTATTTTGAATAGGCATTATGGCTTTGTGTCCTGTGCCTGCTACTCCCTGGGAGGAAGAACATCAGCTCCAAGATCAGCTGCACTTGTCTGCTGCAACCAGATGCAATAAAAGAAGGCACTTAGAAACATCTTGACTTCTGTATACCTGGCTAGTGGAATATTGGGGACTGGATACTTACATCTGCTCTCACTTCTCAGTGGCTTTAGCTCTCCTCCCTCTAGTTTGTTGAAGTGTAGGACAGAGGTCATTGCTTCTACACTGGATCCAAATCGTCTCTCACACCTGAGAAGCCACAGAACAAACATCTTCCTGACTGGGTCATGGCCTGTGCTCAGGTGGCAAAAAGGAGTGGGGGGCACACAAGTCACTTCTTGATACAGGTGCACATTCTAACAGCTAGAGAAGCATTCTCAGCCACACGACAAGAAAAGTTGGGGTGTCAGATCCATCTCATTTTCTTTGAACTCTTGGAGTTCATATCACCATGAGAGCACTGACTGCTCCAGGCTGAGGAGGGACCCACTTGTTCCCATGCTCAGTGAGGGACTATTGCCTGAAATTGCACAGTTATTCTGTGCCCTTTCCCCCCCCCTTATTTATTCCAGCTCTTTTGACTTTATGTTCATACAGGTCTCAGATTCCTTCATCTAAGAAAATAGCTCCCACCAGGCTGGAATATGCTGCTGGGTTATACAAAAGTTTGTTAAGAGCCTTTTAGCTGAAATTGCGGGAAGTCGGGTTGGATGAATTTGTGTGCCTATTTGCAATTTAGCTTTTTCCTGAGAAATGTCACATACTGCCAAGAGGTGTTCACTACCTGAGTTGCTATAACTACCTTATTTCTCTGGTACATGCAGAGGTTGCTGCCATAAGGACATAGAGGAAGAAAGTTTTCGTCCTTGGAAAACATTCCATGGAAGAAAGTTTTATTTTTATTATATGATTGTCTTATTAGATAACAGTCTACATGAATATATATTCAATTATTCTGATCATAAAGAGGATTGCCTTAGTGAGGAAAGGTCTTAGTTATGATTGTCACTCCTCATTTTATCATCACATTGGACCTTAACAGGGGCACAGATAGGGAAGATCACAGAATATCTTGAATTCCCTGTAAGCTGGATATGAACGTCAGCAACATTAATTCACAAGACCATTACTTCGTCAAAGTTAGTTACACGTGCTACTGTTTTGAGAATATTTGAATGATACAGTTGCCTCTATAATTAGGAGTCTGTCACATTTCAATTATATTTTCATACCAGTTTCCCAAAGGCTTATAAATCAGATAAAATCCCCTTGGGCTGAAATGTGCCATGATAATTAGTGTGGGGACAGTTTCGTTCATGTGCTGTGGTCCAGTGTTTCGTTAGAGGATTATTACACAAATAGGGTAGGTGTGTTGTCATATCTTTTAGTCCATCAAAAAAAATTAAGGTTGGTATTTTCAGCTTCATTTAACCATTTTGTTATAGAAGACACTGAGAGTTTAACCATTGCTTTGTCACAGCATCCTAGCAGTCCTAAGTACTTATTAAAAGACACTTGCAATATAAAAGTAATATATTTCATAACTAAATTGTACTGTCTCAATAAAGTGATGAAGGAAGAAAAGAAGGATCAAATTTAAAATTGTCTAATTTCTGAATGTCTTTCCAAGTAGCAGCTCTTGACAAGAGTACATTGTGCGAATGTACAATGTAAAATAATTGGATAAGCTGCAATTGTGTGCAATTAGAAATGCATCTTTGGAGATTGAGGAGGAAGAACAATTAATACCTTGAATTTATTTTCTCAAGAGTTTTAGGAAAAAATTATGGTGTCCGAGAAAAGCCTTAAAACATGCAATCATGCACAGATGTGCTGTGAAATTCTTAAAATGTGAGCTAACTTTAAGAAGATCCTCACTGAATATTAAACAACCTTGGAAACTGCTACCCAGAAATAGCATTTTTTTCTCTATTCTTGGTGTATGGGTGGAGTGCCTAGAGCTCATTTTTTTCAGAAAAGAGGCAGTTGTCAATTTTTTCATCCTAATCTAGCTTTGTATGTAAGTTAGGCTACTGGATTTGCATTTGTGGGTTGTTATCAGAGAGGGACTGGTGCTTTTAGAGCTGTGTCATGCAGACTAAAGAGTCTTTAAGTGTTTCCCTATATTTATCCATAAATATTGGAATAAATAAAGGCATTGGCAGGGTGGCATATTTTTTTGTCTGAACAGGCAATATATTATGGATGGCTCTTCCTGCATGCAGCCCAGCTGCTTTAAGTGACATATTTCCTCTTTGAGGAGAACATTTTAGTGGTAACTGAGGGAGGAAAGTATGGCAAAAAGATGTGGTGAAAAAACATACACAAACCTTCCTAAATTCTGTTTTCATGCTAGCAATCCAAACTGGAACTGTGGAAAAGGGTGGGCTTTTTCGTATCTCACATGAATACAAGATGTATTTTTCAATCAACTTTTCCAGCAGATTTTCATTATCCTTAGCACAGAAAATTTATTATTGTAGAGGAAACTGGAGCAGGCCAGCTGTGAGGTTGTTTAGCTTAGCAGTGTTCATCTTCCAATGGTCACATAGATAAGATTTAGTACAGCTTCTGTCCTGGGCAAGGAACAATATATTTTCAGAGAATCATAGAATTGTTTGGTTTGGAAGGGACTTTGAAAGACCTTTTAATACAACCCCTCCCCCCCCACCCTGCCATGAGCAGAGGCTTCTTTCACATGAACAGTTTCCTCAGAGCCCCATCCAACCCAGCCTTTAATATTTA
>JAODLH010001951.1:337782-349418 GCA_027575645.1 Cossypha caffra
AGCCCCATCCAACCCAGCCTTTAATATTTACAGATATATGGCATTCACAACTTCTCTGGACAAAACCTGTTACAATGCACTACGAAAAATTCTTCTTTATATCTAATAGATTATTTTATTTCACTCTAAAGCCATTTCCTCTTGTCCTATATATCCTTGCCCTACCTGACATTCTTGTAGGCCCTCTTCAGGAACTGAAAGGCATCCAAAGCCTTCTCCAGGCTGAACAGCCTCAACTTCCTCAACCTGCTCTCACAGCAGAGGTGCTCTATCCTTTGGATCTCTGCCCAGACCTTTCTTGTGCCCCAACAAAACCTTCTTGTTTAATTTCATTAGGTTTGCATGTCTTAGGATTAAGGTGTGCTATTTAACCCAATCACATTTCCTTTTGTGAGGTTCCCCCAGCTGTCTTGTACCTTCTGAGCCAGCACCTCCTCATGTTGTGATAGATAATCTAGGGTACAGCGTGGTATCAACGCCATCCTTACTGTCTGGAAATTAAAATAACCCATCTATACAGAGATGAGGGACGCTAGACCTTCAGCTCCTACTTCTCTTTTTTGTCTGTGAATATAACTTAGAATGGACACAATTGACCATAGTGCTAGATGGCAGGCAGAATTTAAGAGGGAGAGAAGGAAAATCACTGTTCAGAAATCACCTCATTCAGGAGAGCACAGAAGCACATATTTTTGTTCTTCTGGGGATCAGGAGATACTGAAGACCCACTTAAATTTCTGTTCTTTCTTGAGCATACCATTTAAAATAAGATTTTTCTTTCAAGTCATGCAACATTATAAGAACAATTAAAACAGCAGTTCCTATTTGCTGCATTGTGGAAATCAGGATTTCTTATGGAAGGCTTGCATTTCTCCACACATAGGTTCTCATTTTTCCTTTTGTACATAAAAGGTCTTAAATCAGAGAGGAATAGACACCTTGTACTACTTTATGACATCCTGGTAAAAGGAGGAGGGAAAAAATGGTTAACTTCAATATTTCTTATATTTGGATCTACAACTGAGAATTTCTTCAAACTTAATTAGTATAAGTATACTTTTGTTTTAATTTAAATACTTTAAAGTATTTGTTGCTAAAAATTCAAACATAGCCACAGAGTTAGTCTTAGCTGAATAACTACTTGGCTTGACCCTCACTGCTTGTTTTCCTCCTTCCAGCTTCCAAAAGTTGTCAGTGAGCTTGCTTTTTCACTTCTCTGGAAAATTACCAGCAGTACTAAAAGCTTTTCTTGCTAATTTTCAATATTTCTACAATTTAGAAAAGTTGAGGTTTGGATTTTATTTTTTTTTTCTTTTTTAAATAAGGCACACACATAACTACATATAACTACAGTGCACATATTTGCCTAAATTGAGTGTTGTATTGGTGTTTGTTTTAGGAATTAAAATTTTCAGTGCTGGCATGTGCACACATGTCTGTATGTGTAATGCAGTCTATGATCTGTTCCCAGAAGTTAGCTGAAGTCTTCTCTTTCTCTCTTCAATAATAAATGAGCAGAGCTTCAACAGCAGCCAGGGACTGCCTGATGAGAGTGCCAAATGACTGAGCTCTCATCTGCAAAGTCAGGTGTCAGCTCCCAAGCAGGAAGGCGATTGACTCCTCTGACATGTTTACATGTATTCCAGCTCCCAGGGACCAGCATATGGTGTCTCAGTCACCTCTGCCAGAAGCAGTGCCTCTGCACAGACCCCACTAGTGGTGTGCCAATCTCCTTGGCTTCCAAAAGAACCAGCCTTAAGAGAGATTCCTCTCTTCCAGCTCCACTCAGTTCAAGGGTTTGGGGCAGGAAAGCCCTTCCATTCATCGTGCTTCAGTCAAAGAAACAGAGGACAGAAGACATCTTGATCTTTCACTTACTGCTTTGAGATCTCAGTTTATTCTTCTAGGTGATTAATTTCTGAAGGCTAAGAAAACTATAATAGCCTTTTGGGGAGTCTGGCTTCAGAGTTTCCCCTGTAAAGAGTTTGTCCACACATCATCCACGTTTGTCCACACGTTTGTTCACCACGTCATCCGCTGTAATGCTGCAGCTCTTGTCTCTTGCAGGCAGTATCTAATGTATCCCTTGTGCTTTCCCTTCTGCTAGATACTGCTCAAAATAGTGCAAATGCCTCTGTTGTTGAAATGCACCATGTTAGGAGAGCCTTATTTTGGCAAGGATCAATAGTACAAAATACTGATATGAAAAGCCTTTGAGCACAAACCTCAGTTGATTAGGTCTAGTAGTACAAAGAGCAGTGGGTAAGTTCTATTTCCCTTGTTTTATTTTTTTTCTAGACCAGAATTGAATATCTACAGTGAATAGGAAGAATTTGGAATAAAAAGTATCTGGATTTCACATTTCAAATACTTTCACAAAAAAACATGGTATTTTGCAATGCTCTTTTCTGGTTTTATTTTCATTCAATAGATCTCAGTACTAGCACTGTACCTATGCAAAACTCTGTGAGTCAGTATTTTTGAGTTATGTGCTCAGAACACATGAGCTACACCTCCAGAGTAAGTCCTCTTGGTCTGTAATTTGCAGCACAATAGTGGTTGTGCCCAGTTGTGTTCATTGCTAGGCAATGACAATGGGGAATGCTGAATTCCCTGAACATTTTTCCCTTATTTTACACCTACTTTTTTTGAGACATAAATTTTTTTAAAATATTTGTTAAAATGTCTCATTTTGACAATAAAATACATTACTGCACACTCATCATCAGATAGATTCAACAAAGTACTATCAAAATGCCTTAAAGTGTGAAGAAACAAGCTAGTTCATGAATATATGTTTGATAGCTTTTAGTACTTCCTATAACTGTACATACAATTCTCATCCATCTAAACAGTCTAGTAATTTTTTAAGTGATGTAATTTTTTTGTCCTTAATGTGTTAGTCATAGATATTTTTCTGCTATTCACAAAGTACTTGTCCTAGATAGAGCAAAATATTGCAGAGCATGTGAGAAAAACCTGGCTCTGCAGGGAAATGTTCCAGAATATGGGAAAACGGGAATAAAAAAGTTCTTTATCAGATTTGACAGGAGTCCATTCAACAGCTCAGTTTATGAATTATATGTGAGTTAGAGAGCACACTGTGCTTTCTAGTTCATTGTACTAGTACTCCATGGTACAAATGGTACCATGGTACCAATACAAGGATTGGTACACTTCTGACAGACACCCCATTTTTCTGTGAAGAACATGGATTTAAATCTTCCCAAGCACACTCACATTAGTAAATTCACAGTGATATAAGGGTGAGTTGAATGTCCTTGATAGATGTTGAAGCAGTGCAGATGTAGATGGAAAGACCACCAGGACCAGTTCCAGCAGAGGGAGGGTTGTGCAAACCACAGCTGCTGATTATACACCCACACAAACACAGCTCCAGCTGTAGCCTGTGTTCCTGTGCAACAAAAAAGGATATTGTGAGTACTGCCTTCAATGAAAACATCTGAACAAATGGTTGGAGGGCAAGAACACGTCTCCTGTGAAAAAGAGACCCAAGAGAGTTGTGGCTGCGCAGTCTGAAGATGAGAAGAGCTCAGGGAGACCTCACAGCAAGATTTTGGTACCAAAAGAAGCCAACAAGAAAGCTAGAGAGGGACTTCTGACCGGAGCATGTAGTGACAGGACAAAGACTAATGGTTTTAAACTGAAATAGGGCAGGTTGACCTTGGATATAAAGAAAAATTGGGGTTTTTTTGGATTACATTTCCCGGAGAAAATGTGAGTGTCCCTTCCTTAAAAGTGTTTAGGTCAGGTTGATTGGGGCATTTTTCAACCTTGTCAGGCTCATGATGTCATGGAAGACAGTGCTGGATTTAGAAGATCTTTCTAGGTTCCTTCCAGCCCAACAGTTCTATGGTTTTGTGATCTACTAATTGACCACTCACTACACTCATTCACTCTTATTTTTTCTTGAAGGCATTGCTGCTTGGCTGCTTTTTCAGCACCTAGGGACAACCAACTGTTCTGTGACATTCCTTTTTTCACTTCTATGGTCTAGAAGTGTTCCAGATGTCATCACCCAGAAATGGAAAAACAGGAGAGCATCAGTTTTGACTGCACTGAGAGTGTGAGAAGAGAGGAAGTTTGTCCAGAGATTTCTCAGCCAGAGACTGGGAGACTGTCTGAGACACCTTCCAGAGCTTTTGTGGCAATGCTGATCAGACACCAGGTTTCCTCTAAAGGTAAAAGGATCTTGGGGCTCTCCAAACTGTCACAGAAATTATCTACCAGGGGCAACATAATGGGAATATCTCAATTCAAATGCTTCGAGGACAGCTGACAAAACCACATCTCATGTGGGGAGTCTTCTGGCATCTGTTATCTCCTGTCACCTCAAGATAAGCTATGAGACCCGCGGTGGATATTTTGTAATCAAATGAGAGAGTATAAATTATCAAATACAATTAGACCATGCTACCACTCTATGGACATTGCATAATACAAAAGCTTTGGAAAGTTTTGTATTACTATGCCACCCACTGGAAAACAGATCTAGAAAACCAAAGTAAAATTTAGTAAGGAAATTAATGTGCTGGATGACATAATTTTCATCAGTTGGCACTAAATGTGAAAAATGCATTATTTAACTGATGATCTGCAAAGACAGTAGCTAAAAATTCATTTTCATTATTTTTTACAAGTACAGTATTTTTTCCCCTCAATTACAATTTGAAACATAGTACTGCAATCATTTAGCACTTCCAAAGCTTTCAAGCATCCCTTTAATGCAAGAGGCACAAATGGAAAACAGAAGCGTGTCTAATAGAAAAGCATTCGAACAGATCAGGTCTAGTCTCTATTTATGAAATATTAAAAAATAAACAAGCGTCTTGTTGCAGGGAAATAAAGTCTGACCATTTTAACTTATTGCTTTAGCTGCAGCTCTAATGATATTTTTAACAGCTAAAGAACTCACTGTGAGCTGGTTAGCTTCAATATAAATTATATATTTGAACTAAGTTAGGAAAGCACTTAAAGTGGTGTTGTCTTATCAGAACAATGTTATGTCATAAGCAGTCCCTGGAAATACTGAGAGAAATACTTACTGTTACAGGCTCTCTTCAGAGTTTTCAGTAATGGAAATCACAGCGGTAAGCAGTCTTCTTGGCACTTAAATCTCCACATCTTCCTGATAAGGATGAGTTCATTGTGAGAGTTTTTGTACCACTTCAATGCCTTCCATTTTATTTATGGAGAAAATTTTGTACTGACTGTGTCTGGAAGTTGAGTGGCTTTGCTAGAGGGTCCATGAATAATCTGTATGCCTGTTATACACCTGGTCAACAAGAGAAGGTCTAAAGGGCAGAAGGACAACAGCACATCCTTCCTTAGAAACAAGTCTTGATCAATATTTATCCAGATGTTCCTGGGAATGCGTTTGCTTTTGCTGTGATTTTCACTGGAATTGATATACTCCATTCTGAGTAGCTAATCTTACATATACTGGACTGAGTTCAGAATTAGACATCATTTTTCTGTCTCTGTTGTGTACTGTATGTCTAATAATGTTTATGAACCACATCTGCTATTTAGAAAACCTATCTGAACAGATGGACAAGATCGCTTAATAACTAAAGGTTTGCTCACATTTTTCTAGTTCAACTGCTTTGGGAAAATATGTAAAAAAATCCACCATTGTTAAATTTTACTCCAGAAGTTGCAGACCCAACAGTTTGGGGTGACTCTGCATTAGGTTATGTACTGTTTATCTATCACTCTTCTAACTCTTCGTGTGCATCAGGTACAATATCTGCATGACATTTTTACACTACCTCTATTATGGGAGGGCAGGTGGGGTAGAATTTTACTGCATTTATTTCTTCTGTGAGTCATTCTCGTACTGTCCAAGATATCAAAGAGCAGGATTGCCATGAAAGAAAGATTATGTTTTTATTATGCTTCTCTGTCTTAAATTTTACTTCAGTTGTTTAAATAAAACCCACGTCTCAGGTTCCTGTCATTGCCTTCTAGAATATTCTTATTACCTATCTAATAAATTCAAGGCACTTCCATTGCATACAGTTGCTCTTTAGTTAATACCAACAACTAGTCACTTGTTCTGAGTAAAGGATTTGGTCTCCATTATTATATTTTGCTTTTTTCATATGACTATAAGGTTTCAATAATAATATTTTACTTTTCAGTAAATGCATTTGCCCTTTTTATTTAACCTAAATATAGTTCAAGTAATTTAAATGTATGCAGCTTTCACTCACATAATGGGCTTTACAAAAAATTGGAGGAAAACTGCCAGTAAATTAAAAGAAATTCTCCTTCATCTGGTATTTAAACTTTCTCCTACAGCATTTTAAGACATTAATTTGCTTATGGTTTTACAAAGAGAAGAAATTTGAAGATTTATGTTTGCATATCATGCAAATTTAAAAGAAATACAATTCAATCAGTCTCCTTAAGCAGCAATTAACTACTGATTTCAAATCCCTTCACAGCAGTATTACATTACTTGATTGAGATACCTGCTTATCAGAAGGTTAAAAAATATTAAAAAATTCTTCTCCTGTCCCTATTTTTCTGTTCTTCTGACATTTCAAGTGAGAAGGAAATTTTACCTAGAAAATTCATTGGTTAAGCTCTCTTCACCAAGCAGAAATGTCTAACCCTAGTTTGCAATCAAAATGGGAAATATTCATTGCAGTTACAATATTCACAGATTGGCTGCTGGTTGCCAGACTGTCCAAAATGATGATTTCACACATATCAATGGGAAATTTAAAAGCAATTTATTCTGATATATACTTCCAAAGTTATGAAAAACTGAGATTTTTAGAATTTTTGACCTAGGAATTTTAAGGTGGTGAGAGATCGTTGAGCAAAAATACAACACACAGTATTTCTGCAGCAAAATTCCCAAGTTTGAAAGCTCCACCTCATACACATCAAGTGCTTGGCTCATATGAGTTCCCTGATTAATTTTAAAAGCTATACATATCATTTACTGAACAAATTGCTGGTGGATTTTTCTACCAGTTCAATTGCTCAGTGAAGATTTGCCAAAGACAGGGACCTTTACCAAGGCTGTAAGATATCCATGTATGGTGATTCTGGTCCAGTAGCCAACCTTGCACTTCCCTTCCACTTCATTCAGACCTGTTTCTGGAGACCTTAGAATTCTGAAATTCAAAGGTATGGAAATGGGAGATACTGCTCCTGATAAGATGCTGTTAATGATAAAGCTGAAAGGTTTAACTCAGATCCTTAACTACCAGTAAAAAGATTGAGCTTGCCTTCAACAAACATCTACAAAACCCTAGATATTTTCAGTGAAGTTTCTCTCAAATTGCCTGATGCTGCTATTTACAGTATTATTTGCTGCTTACTGAAGTCATGTCTCTTACTGTCTTAACATTCATTAGCACCATCTTTCACTGTGATCACATTCTCAAACGTCCCCAGTTCTCCACACCAAAAGCTTATAAACACTTTGCAAAAATATCCAGCACTTGAGTCAGCATTTGGTGCTTAGCCAATTTTGACAGTTTAATAAATGGCTTGCATTAAGCCGTGGCAACTGGACATGCAGTGCTCTCCACAGTCTGGAAGCAGTCCAAACCATTCAGTGCATAACTAATCCTTGTAAGTAGACACACATAAAGACCTGGTGGAAAAAGACTGGTATTCCATGCAGGCGTATCTTTGGAAAACACATGGGAGCCTGAACACATGTGTTACAGAGTTGAGAGTTACACTCAGCTGAAGTTAAGAGTAATTGAAGAATTGAAGAACTGTGATACCTGGAAGGAGAATGTGCCCCTGGGTTCCCTAGTCCTTCTGCTTTCAGAGCCCCAGGGAAGGATGTGTATAAATTTCCCCCAGCCTGCCAGCTCATCCATTGAAATTTGGCAGTCTGTTTGCCTTGAAATAGGATGGGTGTGGGATCCTGCAAAGAAGGAGTCACTCTCTTGACCAAGCCTATTATTTTGCCAATGAAATTAACTCACCTCAGTTAAAGATTGGATAGCAGAGGGCATCTACAAAAATCTCAGTATTACAGATAAACACCTTTAGCTAAATATGTGGAGCAATCTATACTCAATGCATTAAGTATTCTTGCTAGGGTAAGTCCATCCTGGTTTGGCATGACAGGAAGATGTTGACATCATATTTTTCTGAGAAATAGGTGAAAGACCAATAAAGATCTGGTCTGGATGCTTCATGTGTTTCTGTCAAGGAATTACCCCTTTGGCAGGAAGGTTTTGCTCTGTGGCAGTGCCAAACCATAAGCACCACATTCACTTATACCTGTTGACGCACAGGTGCCAAAAAATACAAAATCTAAGACAAAAAGGTGCAGAGAAGATAGCAACTGTAGGTGCTACTGACTGCACAAAGACAGGTTGTATTGCAGCTGGCAAATGGAAAAGTCATTAGGACCTCTTTGAGTGTCATTAAATCCAGTGTGTAACTTGAGAGTGCAGCCTGCCATCACTCCAAGTGCAGACAGTGGATCCCCTGGCAAGACAGCCAAGCAGGAACTTGGCTGGGCTGCAGGCAGGGCACAGCAGAGTTCAAGGCATATATCGGGGGCTGTCTCCAAGAAGCTGTCAGCTGGCGGATGATGTACAGCCATGGATGGTAGGGATGCCAAAACAGGACAAGGAAAATGAGAACTGGTCTGAACTTCACGTTCCACATCCTGGGCAACATTGATGAGATGGGAAGTACATCTGCAAATAAAACCTCAGTCCAGAGAAGGTTTGGACATATGATTTACTAGTACCAAATAATCCTAGTAAATACCCTAATGATACTAGTAAAGTAAATTGGCTTATTTGAAGGAAAGAGCTTTGGTAAAACAATGGATAGATGCTTCTAAAGCAAGTGTATATGTTTCACAAAAGTGAATAGTCTGACATGAAAACAATAATGCAGTGGTAAAATACAATATTTCCACTGAAAAATATATTTCCACACTAGCAGCAATCTAGGAGAAATGGTAGACTTGGCTTTGCTTTTCTTCAGGGCCAAAAAAAGATGGATTTTTTTTGAGAATGTCTTCTTTACTTTGGAAATTTATTTTGTTTTCTACAAGTGTTGGAAAGGTGACCAAACTATAAAATAATTGTGAAATCAGTAGCATCCCTTTTTCCTTGCAGTTTTCCATTTCCGTGAGTAACTGTTACACAATTTTGGTTCAGTAATGGAGCAAACCAGAAGAGATTTGGAGAGTTGTGAATTAAAAATTAAAAATAAGTTAATTTTCAAACCTTTACACAAGAATTTTGATGGGGAGAATTACGGCTATGCAGTAAAATTAAGATACATATAACGTTTCTTTCTAAGTAAGTCTAACTCAAATTCAGAATTCTAAGCACCCAAGATTAATTTTGTGAGTCTAATGCAGAGATTTTCATCCCTTTCGGTGCATAATTGATGTATCATTTAACAAACATAATAATTCCATATAAGAAAGTTAAGAAGTATAGCTATACTAAATCTGGGTTTTCAGAAACTGACACCTGAGAGAGTTGTAGAAAACATTTGTCCAGTTTTCATTTTTGCTTTACTCCCTACCTTTATGAATAAGTAAACTGATCCTACAAGCTACTCTTTTAAGTTATTAATCCTATAAGAACATAACTAATTATTATGCACATGAGATAAGCAAATATTACTAATGTCTATTAAGCAACTTAGGAGGTCTACAGGTGTGAAAAAACAGATTTTTCAAGATGTGATATTGAACATTAGATATTATTTTCTGGACTCAGTGCCCTGTCTTTTCTCCTTTTGGTTAGTAAATGCTTATTATTTGTTATAGAGAAACCTCTAAGTGCAAGGAGTAGGAGGGAAGGTATTCTTATGTGAGACAAAAATGTAGAAGTGGGGCTATTGTCCACAGGGTCTCACCAAAAGGAGTTTTCCTTTGTCTCCTGGCAGGTGTCAGAAATACTCTAGCTGTGCTGGTTAACCATAGGATGCCTCATCAGCTTAAAACAGTCTGGATTCAGAGATGTTTTTCTTCTCCTATATTACACTGAATCCTGAGTATATGTAACAAGTTTTGCTTTCTAAATCTGTTTCTGTAGAACCACAAGCTTGTTACTTCTGTGTTAACTAAATCATTGATTAGTTATAAACACAAGGTTTACCAGCCTTCTCTCTTTGATAGAAGAACTTGTATGAGAGGTACAAGACCAATTTATCTCTCTATCAGATGGAATTTTCACACTTACTCTGTACTTTAAAGCTTCTCCCGAGGCTACTGCTGTCTGAGGAGGGTGACCTTGTGCCCCTCAGATGCCTCAGGAACGTGCACAGGGGGTGCTTATGCTGGCAGGTTTCAGAGGTGGGACTTGCAGGGGTCCTGAAGTCACACTCCACTATGTCAGCTTCTGAGGCCACACAATTGCTCAGACACTAATAACAACCTCCAACTAATTTTAAAAATGTGCATCAGAAACCCAGCTCTAGCAATCATCCCCCTCAGTCAGGAGATGGAAGTAGCCCTCTGTCCTGGGTGAGAACGAATAATCACAAAATAATTCCACCACCTGGAGAAATGATGATCTCTTTATATGCAAATATTGAGCAATTTGCATTGACATGCCAATATTAAGTAATCTTCTTTAGCCACTAAGCAGCCCTACAGTATACACATGAATATGGTATACTTTGGAACTGAGATTTACCATCCATTTCTTTTTAAAATTGGCATAAATAGGCCAAACAAATAATGGTGTTCTTGACAAGTGATCTTTAGATATATTTTCTGAGGCTGTTCTTTTTCCAGCAACCTTTTCACATTTGATTAGCATTCTTCCTGTTTTTACTTCTTTGGTGTGTGTTGGATCTAAAACTGAAAGCAAGAAAACTCCACAACCTTTGTGATCCTAGGAAAACTGACTCTATTATTTCCATATCTTGGGTTTATCTTGTATGTTGTCAAATCACAAAAAAGATACATAATTTTTGCCTATGAGGAGAGAAAAAAAGAAAAGAAAAAAGAAACTAAAGCTTTTTAAGCTAAGCTTGCTTTGCAGCCAAACACTTTTCAGATTTTCCAAACACAGCAGGTCAAATATTCTAGCACTGTGTTCAGATCTCTCTGAGAGCACAAGAGTTCATTCAAAATACCCCGTAGAAGAAAACAAAAGAAAAATTCATTTAGTAGGGATCACAGAATGTCCCCCAGTTAAAAGCTATATATTAATAACTGACAGAAAATATTGAATCTGTTTCAGTGAAATAGCTGACACTTTCCCCCACTGGAGACATTAATAATACTACTCCAAATATCCATGGATTAGGCTGATGTAATCTTTCAGTTACCCGGAAATGTCTTGGGCACAGGGGATTGTGTACATGTATTATTTAGCAGACAAAATGTTGTATGGCCACAAAAAGCTTCTTGCAAGCACTAGGATGAGATCTCACATGCTTCTGAGATGCAGTCTAAATAGGAAGGTGGTGTCTAGGAATGTGTGGGGTTTCCATAAGTAATGTCCTAACCTACCCCTTTTAATTAAATCAAAGTACTCTAAGCACTTTGCAACCCTACTGCAGTAATAGTAGAGTTATAACCTCCAAACACACAGAGAAACCTTGTGGGCTTTTTTTTTTTTTTTTTTTTTTTTTTTAATTTAAAGGCATTTTGG
>JAODLH010001951.1:380077-406612 GCA_027575645.1 Cossypha caffra
TTTCACATAGAATAAATAAATACATAAGAGTAGCATCCAGTGAGCAAATTCTTTATTCCACTTAATACAGTAATAAAACCAAAATTAGAAAAAATATATTCTTCCAACCAAATATGCATTTATCAAGATTAAGTTCTGTAAAACTTGATTTTGAACACTTTTTAATTGAATCACCACTGTGGCTAAACAGAGTGACTGAGTATAAATAAAAAATTGAGAAAACACTGATACAATGAACATTGACATCCCAGACTCAATACAATTTTTTCTTTACTTGCAAGAACAGAAAGTAAAACATAAAGTAATTTTAATGGCTATAAATATGAATAAAGATAAAATAGTTATAGGTAGGAAGAAAATCAGAGGCATAGCTGAAAAGGGATACCATATGCATAATGTGTCATATGTGTCATGGATCATGAACCTTTGTCCAACATAAATTTTGGACAAGCTAGAAAAAAAGCAGTGGACATTTGTTGTATGTTTTTCATTGAGCTGGAGTTGTGGAACAACTATTCTTCACCATGGGGGGGGAGGGGACAGTACAATCCAGGGGCAAAATTGGAGAGAGAAGGAATTTTTACTCATTTGTCAAAAATCCTCTTGCTACTTGTGTTCACATCGTCAAAAAAAAAAAAAAAAAAAGTTTGCAACAGGTTTCGGATATGAGGATTTTCTAACTGTCATGAAAACAGAAAGTAAAATTGGAGACAGCAGTATGGAAGACTGGCAAAAAAACAAAGTTAAAGAAATTAGAAGTGGACAGCAGAAGGAATGGAAAGGGAAAAAATTACAAGTATTCTGCAATTTTAATTCTGCAATTTTAAAGAAATACGAAAGTATTTTCCTGCATGTAGGTTTTAAAGATGAAATATGGATCCTGATGATTCAGTTAGCTTTGAATCTTAAAGGAGCCATGCTGAAGAGCCTATTTCATATGAGAAAAAGTTGGTTATTTTTTGCTTAATTACTTCTGATTACCATGCAGTCTGTAAATGAGATTTCTGACCTAAATGATAAAACTAAAGTCTTGCTTATTTCAGTATTAAAATATTTTGGAGAGTTGATATAAATATTTTGCTGCTTTAGTAAGTAAAAACAATTTTCAAAAATTCTCATAGAAAAATGTGTTAATGTTAATAATTTTAGCATTATTACCAAACACACTTACCATTAACAGTAGTGATATGACACATAAATTTACTTTCAATATATATCAGTGTTCTATTGATTTGACAAAGAAAATCCTATTGTGAGACATAAGTTGAACTCCAAAGTAAAAAGAATCCAGTAAGGATAACTGCCTATCTAAAGGACAACAGCAGAAACATACTGTGGATACCTGCTTGTTTCAACTGGAGGAAAAATACATGGCCCTATGAGAGGTCAGTGGATAATGAAAATAAATATTCCTTATAAATAAAATTGAGAGGAATATGCATGTAAAATAATTCTTAAATGCCTATTTTGTATGTATGTCTATAAGAACCTGTTTTTGATTAATACAATAGAGCAATGCACGCAGGCAGTTCTTAGTTTTTCAGTCAAATGTCTGTAAACTTAGGACAGTAATAAAATTAAATAGTGCAGTACAATGTAAATTTCATCAGTAGACATTTACCATATGTCAGTATTAAAGTCACACAGATAGTGGCTTCTGTATTAAATAGAGACTTTGCCCAGTCCTCTTTTAACAAAAATTAAGGCATTTTGTAAATCAGATGAAAGAAACCGTATTTCTTAGCTCAGAATATTATGAAGAAAAAAAAAAAAACAGCTTAAGGAAATGTCCCATTTTTTTCCACAACACTAGCTGGAGTTTGCTTCACCTAATATTGATACATCAGGAGGTTCACAAATTAAGCACAACAGAAATCTACTTATGCAGGTGCTTGCATCTCAAAAGAAAGTACAAAACTGATTTTTTTCTAGCTGGAAGCTGTTTCTGTGGCACAAACCAGCAGACACATGGTTCCGTGTGCTCTGTTCAAGCCAGTAGCAAACAGTTCAATGAAAATGCAAAGAAATCTTTCATGAGTCAGGATTTCAAGATCCTACCTGCCCAAAGAGGCACTTTCCAGCCCACATCACTTCATATGGAACTCACGCCCTGGAGCACCATTCTCTATCATTATTTCTGTTAAAGTGCACAGAGTAATTTTAATATCTTTTCTCGTCAAGGCAACACTTCTTGTGTCATGAATAACAGTTTTTCATTCCTTCTCAACACTTATTTACACAGCTGTCTTGTTTGGGGTTAATTTGGAAAATTCCTTTCTCTATATTTTACTTCAGTTAATCTATAAATTTGTGTCTCCCCACAAACTGGCCATTGTCATTAATATATCCACCTCTTTCTCTTCCCATTCATTCTTTTCCTACTTTCTGTAATTCCTTCCCTTTTCATGAGAGGAAACTCACAGTTAGTGGGAGAAAATACAAGACTCTGGAGCATCATCTCACTCTGGACATCGCTGGAAGATCCCAGAAAATGCATTGCGTCTCCTAAGAAGTTTTATTTTCTTTCTAATGGCCTGTTTATCCTTTTACAAAGTAATAATAAGGCAATTAGTACATCATATTTCAACATTCACATAGTTTACAGATCAAACACCAAAATCCTGCAATTGTATGTCCTAGGGGTAAATCCAGGTCAGGCAGGAGAAGACATATTTCCGTTGACTATACCAAAACTACAAATGCCAAATCAGACTCAGGATTTCACTTGACAGACTAGCATTTTCAACTATTTATAATTGTTTTTTCTTTTATGTATAAGTTTCACATTATGACTCATTGCACACAGTTACCCTTCTGACTTTTTCCTAATTAGCAAGCATATACAAGCATATGTAGAGGACAAACAAAAACATGAAGAAATTACTTAACAAGGGATAAAGCTTAGCATCTCTGAAGACTGGCATCAGAAAATTGGCTACTGGTGGCCATATGGAACCACAAAATATTTCCATGAAACCAGTCTTTTTGTTTAAAATTTGAAAAAATAACATTTTTTATTAAGAATGAATGTCAGAATATTTGCAAGAACAGCTTAGTGTACATCTAAAGATGTAATTTTGATTAATATCTTTGTCTGAAGGCAAACATTTAAAATTCATTAGTTTTTTTCTCTGTGTAATTTCAGCAATTACTTCAAGGCTCCTCACAAAACTTAAACAACACTTGTGTTCTCTAAACACAGAGCATGTGCCAATGGCTTCACATGTTCTGGTTTACTTTCACAGCATCTCCAACTGTCTTGTGATATTTTTTCAGAAATTTCATATCAATGTATAATAAAGCTCTTAGAAATCTTGACATTCTTTAATTTTGAAGACGCAGCCAGTCTGGTGGTCTGATGATTCTGATTTCATGCTGATAAAGGAATTTAGAGTAGATTTAGAATTTAAAATATGTCAAACTTGGTTTAATTCAGTCAGAAGCTCATTGTGCTTAAACATAGAAAAACAAACAACAACAAAACCCCTCAAGACAAACAGCAACAACAGCAACAACCCAAACAAACAAATCCCAGACTATCCAGAGAGTATATTTCTGATTTTGTGATGTTCAGATAGAACTAAAGATCTCACACAACCAATAAAGTTATGGTTTAGAACAGTGAAATGTGCAGAGAAAGGTGAGTATTCTCCTTGTTCAGTGATGTATGGAAAGAGAGTAAAGATACTTATCATCAAGACTGAGGTTTAAAAATTTTTACTTTGACAGCATTTGTAAGCATTCAGGAAAATCTGCATTAAAAATAAGGTCAAATTCTGCTTTCAGGCTGAATTAATATGAAAAAGTTCACAGCCATGGAAGTTCACGCTGTAACTGTCAGATGAGTGGTAAATTACGTGCCACAGTAAAATTTGGAAGGATGTTGAGCTCCTGAGCACAAAAACCAGAATAAAGTTATAAAGAATTTCAAGAATCAGGTTAAAATAGATAAACAGGAGGATGGTGTCTTTACATTAATGAAAAAATGGTTGCTTTTTTTTTTTTCAATTGAGTAGTTCCAATAATTTGATATATTCTAAATTGCTCAGATTTGATGATACTGGCAAAATAATTTCTAAGCAGAAGAAATCCCCCTTTTAAAAAACTTCATTTCAATTGTTCTTGTGGAGAGACCCCTTGTTCACATCTAACATTTTATAATAAGATGCCTTTTTGTCGCATGGCTAAGCAAGCAAATAAGCAAACAACAAATTAAATTCCTTTTCAGTAGATAATGAGGAAACACTGAAGAAAAAAGGTTAAGAAAACAACTTTCTCTGGAAAAAATAGAATTTTCCAATTAAGATGAGAATCTTATTTCAAAATTAAAGATAGCATGTTTCTGTCAAAATAATTCTTCTGGAAATTACCTTTGGTTACAGGAAATCCATGACATCTTTTTATTCATAGGACTAAATCACATTCTATTAGCTGTATGTTTATCTGTTATTTAGAAAAAATACTAGGTCATTTATTCTGAACCCACAGATGCCCTATTAATATGAGATTATTATAAATTAGCTCTAAAAATAAATTGGAAAACATTCGTTTTACTTCTGGCAATTAAATAGGAGCACTCTTTGTTTGCTGTTTGGCATTTAGTTCCTCCTCTACAGTTATTTTGGTCACCTGCAGCCCTCCTCTGGATGTTATCCACAAGCTATGTGAAAAAATAATTTCTTGTGTATTGCAGAGTAGAGGAGAAATATGGCATCTGGCAATGCTGTGCTCACAGAGACATGAAGAGGTTCTTCTGCTGGGGACTGGGGGCAGCATTAATGGCTTATGATTTCTGCACAAACCATCTACAAATATCACACTTACTGATGGCAGTAGAAGTTGAATACATGCTGACCACTACAGCGCTGAATGACTTCAGCTGGGTAGTTGAATGGATTTTTTCCCCTGAACGTGTTGCAGAGCCCAGATTTCACCAGAATACACACACACATGCAGGACTTCAGGGACAAAAATGCAAACTGGTGTTACACTGCAGGAAAAGTCACATTCAAAGCAGAAGGAGACATATCAAACAGCTTGCTCGGGACAAAATGAAGGGAGGAGTGTTTAGTGCAGCAATAAATAACCTAGATCTCAATATGACCTCCTCGTGAAGTGAATGCCAATGTTTACTGATGTTTTACCCAGCACCCCAAGGGCAATCACTCTAAGTTTAAATGAAATTTAAGAGCACCTGCAAAGGCACAAACCCATGGAATGATTTTTTCCAGCCTTCTTCCTGGTAGCTCCTCTGCTATCACAGAATTGCTATATTGCTCTATACCTGCCAGGGTCTGTTAATTCTTTCATTAGTGCAAGGACATTTCTGTCAAAGAAACATGATATTATAAAGTTCACTGCACTTCAGACTCACTCTCTGGGCTACAGCAGTGAAGTAAAACCCAAATATCTGGCAGCTGTATTTCCACATCACACAGAATGAGATGTTTATTATTCAAGATGTCTTTTTTGGTCCAATTTAGAGGCTGGGAGGAAAGTATAGTAACACTTCCAGTAACCTCTGGAGCTGGACAAGTTCAGGATGTTCTCACTCACCTCAGACAAGATAAAAAGACAAGGCTTCATTGAAATGTCAACTTCTGAGTCTTGTAGTATGGGTTGGCAAGGATAGTCAGCCCTATAAGGTGGGACACGTGTTTTTCAATAGACTCTGAAGTCCTGTTTTGAAATGTCTTCCCAGAAGGGCTTGTCTAAGATTTTGGCTACTTCCTGCTAGCTCATGTACCAAGATTTCCTTCCCCTAAGTCTGTAAAGGGGCAGAAGAAGAGATGTGGCACATCTGAACCTCATCTCAGAGACCAGCAAGATGAGAACATTCATGCTGAGAGTGGGAAACTTTTTAAGAGGATTATCTCACAGAATCACTAGAGTTTTCTGATTAATTGGTTTGCTTTCAGGTGCCATCCACCACTTTATAATCTAGATAAGCAGAAAGTTTATTTAAATATTTTTTAAATATATTAGCTAGAAAACTTTGCTGTCTTAGAGAAGATCTTGTAAATAAATTTCTTTTCAGGCTTTCATTTTAAAAGCCAGATGCAGAATCTTTCTCTCACCCTCGTTCATCTTAAAATCTTTTCTGGCATAAAAAAATTGAGCTTCAATCTTAAAGCTATGCCATTACCTCTCCTTTTAAAAGGAAACTTGCAGCAGCTTTTGCATTAAGCACCAGTGGCTACCATTTGCTTTTATAGACCTGAACTGGATCAGGTATAGTCCTTTATTTTTTCCCTTAAGCTTTTTCATTGCCAAGATGCAAGCACTTGCGTTTTGACTGTGTGGCTTTTCCCTTGGGGACTGTACTTCTGTTGACTGAAACATCTATAACTTCTGGCAGCACGAGGACTTTCTTCTCTCTTCAAGGCTATTGTCTAGGTTTGTCCCAAACTAGGAGCACACCAGCTTCCCTGGCTCTTCCAGGCAGTGGTACACATTTCCTCCCTTCCAAACCATCCCAACCAGCCTTGCTGTGCCAGCCACAGACCCCGTACAGCCTCTATCCCTTGGGCCCACTGTCACATACAAGACCTTCTCAACCCACACACGGCAGAGGCCTGCCTTCCTTCCTCCTGCATGCCCCTCTCCAGTGGAGAACCACATGGATTTCTGGTTAGTTCAGACATGATGGTTTGGGTGGAGTTTATATTATGAACACTACTTTGAAAAAGAAAGTAGTCTGGTGATATTTTTCAGTCAACTCAAATACTCTTATGCACATTGCTCTAAATGACTTTTGGCAGCTCACTTACGTGTCACTGAAGGACTGCACTTCTCCAAGCCAGTTTTAAAATTACTTATTGGAGAAGGAACAAGCTGCCTCTTTCCTTCCACTTGTCAAGTAATTTATGGGGTTTCTATTCAAATAACCAAGCATGAACAGGCATCTCTTGGGATGTTCAAGGAGTCAACATTTGTCCCTAGACTGTTCCAAAGGGAATTGCTGAAGGTAGCAGATAACACAGAAAGACAAATATTTTTGTGCATAGGGAAAGATACTAGGATACTATCTCCCCACTCCTTCCTTTTTTTTTTAAATTTTTATTTTTATTTTTATTTTGGCTTTGTTTTTCTTTTTGTTGGGTGGTTTGGGGTTTTTTTTGGTTTTTGGTTTTTGTTATAATAGTAAAACAGTAATTTCTTTGTGTCTTGGTTTGTGTTTTTTGTTGTTGTTTGTTTGCTTATGGAGGTTTTCTGTTACATAATATATAATAGCTGTTCCCTGCTGATGAATTTTGGCCCAACATGTTCCTCATTGAAAAGTGTCATTTGAAGTGTAAAAACTCTGAGACAGAGGCTTGAAAAAGAGCACTTGGTCTCTGGGCTTGAGAGCTAGGAAAACGGATGGATAAGGGAATCATGTTCCCCAACTGATGGAGGAAAATTAAATACCATCCAATTTTTTATTTACAATGCTTCCTTTTCACACGAACTGACACGTGTCAACACAGAAAGTCATTTATCATTCTCAGAAAAACAAAGAAAAGTTAATATTGAGGTGACATAGTCTATGAACAGTCCCTTTTGGGAGATGTGCAGGTTGCTCTTTTTGGATTTTGTATCTCAAAAGTGAATCAAGATGTTTCCAACTATTGTTGTTCAGTAAAGGTGTAAAAAAATAAGCAGAGAGTGTCTTCAGAGGCTTGTAGGCACTCTCTGAAAAGCAGAAAGAAAGGTTTCCTTTTTGATAGCTTTTATTCTGCAGCAGGCAATTAGTAAAGAAAAAGCAGTCTACTCATGATTTTAAAGAGTCCCTGAAGAGCTTTGCATTGTCATGGCAGACACCATGGAGATACAACACGACCTGTGCTAGGATAGTGCAGAGCTGTTCTGTGAAAGAACCAGTGGGAAAATGAAGAAAACCTGTCAAATGAAGACACAGAGGAAGGAGAGAAAAATCTGCAGGAGATAAAGCAGAGGAACAATCATTTAAACAACTTTGCAATTATCTACTGCAAAGCCTTAAACCAGAGAAAAGTCCTCTCATTTCCGTGCTAGAGAAATAGCAAAACAAACCACTACAGTTTTAAAGCAGTATTCTCCTCACAGCCTGACCATGCTTAGGAGCAGTTTTCCCATAAAAGCACTAGGAATTCTAATACTGTTGTAAATCAAAAAGGAGGAACACTCTTGTATTGTGTATATGACTAGCAGGTGCAAAAATATGGTGGCCCTGAAATAATCACTATATTTTTGTTTTTTATTTCATACTAAGCAATGATTTGCAATGCAGGTTTCAGCTTTCTAAGAGTTAGGTCACTAGCCTCTGCACACAATGCCATGCTATATTTTATTTCCTGTTGATAGCTTCTTCTTCAGGTGATCTCTTGTCCCTGATCCTGTCAAAAGTTCAGAGCAATTCTGCTTCAAATTGCATCCATCAACAGACTTCAAAAATAGTCGATTAAAACAGTGTGCCCAATTGAGAATATCTGTAGGTTTTATACATTTCTTGCTTAATTATTGTGCTAATTTTGGCTGGGATAGTGTTGGTTTTCTTCACAGTGGCTAATATGAGGGTTGTTTTAGGACTTGCCCTGGAAACATGTTTTTTTTCCATGTTTTCAGGCATGTTTTCCTCACTGCTGAGCAGGGCTTGCACAGAGCCAAGGCCTTTTCTGCTCCTCACCCACCCCAGCAGCGAGTGGGCTGGGAGAGGACACAACTGGGACAGCTGACCCCAGCTGACCAAAGGAATATTCCAGACCCCATGGGGTGGTCATGCTTAGCACATTAAACCGGCTGAAGAAGAGGGAAGAGGAGACCATTGGGAATGCTGGTGTTTGTCTCCTCACGTTGCCATCACGCACGGCACTGCCCAGCTCCCCTGGAAATGGATGAACCTGTGCCTGCCCAGGGCAAGGGCTGAATGAATCCCTTCGTACTTTGCTTGTGTGTGATTTTTGCTTTACCTATTGAACTTTCTCTGCATCTCAGTCCATGAGCCTCTCACACTTTTTTACAGCTTTTCCCCGTCCCACAAAGATGATACTCTCTGGAGTTTAGTTGCCAGCTAGGATTAAAAAAACAGCATTACTTATTATGAGGTCATGGCCCAGAAGCCTGTTGCAAATTAAAACAGAGAAAGAAAGAAATTTGACCATCACCAAATGTACTTTTCAGTATACAAAAATGGTGCTAGATTAGTAATTTAATGTCAGCTTCAGTTTAAACAATAGGAAGCCTCAAAACTGTTTCAAACACTTCAGAGTTTAACTATCTTAATAAACAACAGCTGGAAGCTATAAATGGATTTTAGTTTCTCTACCTGAGAATGTTTTTGTGTGTTGACAAAAGTCTTTATTAATGTCACTCTGAGAAGAAGACTCAGAAAAAGATGTGCTGACTTAGACTGTCTATTTCTATCTCCCTCACGGTTTTGGTTTTGTATTTTATTTTTTTTTTCCTTTCTTGGCTAGATGAAGTGTTTGTAGGCCTCAATATGAGACTTTTTGGTTGAGAGCAGAAGAAGATCTGGCTGGTTAATAATAGAATGCCATTTTTATCCATAAAAAGCAGGATGGGGATGAGCAGAAGGCAGCTGCAGAGTGGCTTAGGTGTGAGGTGAACCTGCAGGAGCTTAGCTCTGTCCAACAGATTGTATACATCCTTGGCAAACAGGATACACATGTAAAAGCTTTAAGTACCTGATGTCACTTGTATGGGTCCAGACTTCAGTATGAATAGAAAGAGAGGGCTGCAAGGGGTTGGCAGCCCCAGGTGGTACAGACGGATTACAATTTGCAATGCAAAGAAAGAGACCCTAAATTTTCAGTAATACATCATTTACCAAGAGACTTTGAGTAAGTAAGCTCATGAAAGTAAAGGAGGTTCTTCAGGGACAAAACCACGGAGAAAAGAAAGGAAATGAGTCACAGCAAATGAAAAGGCAAGTGAAGTCTGTAAGCTGAAAACCTGCACAACTTTCCAATAATAATGATAAATTAAAAGAGGACAAAACAAGAAGAGGAAAAAACTAAACCAAAACAACCAACCAACCGACACAAACCATGAGTGAACCAAAAAAACACGACTACAATAGCACCCAATGTTCAAGAAAAAAGTTGTTTACCACCAAGTTTTAAAGTCAAGTGTCATGCTAAAACAACACATAATATCACATCCTTCATCCTCCAAAAAGAATTAAGAGACTGTCCTGTTTCTTTTTCCCACAGAGAAATAATTTACGTCTGCAGTATCAACGAGGAACCTGCATGTTTCAAAATTAATTCATGTGCTTAACATATCAATATTCAAGATGAAAACTAACTCTCTCTTAAATTACAACAGTGAAGTTAGAGAAAATCAGTTATATTCTATATCAGGGTACTCTCTCATCTTTCCCATAGTTCACTACTGAATTAAAACGACTATTATTAGAATTTCTAACATGCCCATCATTTAAATAAGCAGACATAATTTCTCGGTTCTGGGAATGCACATGTTCCTTTTGGTACGGAAGCCAAACAGTACTCCCACAGGGATTTAGCCTGAGTCAGTGCTTTATCAGGCCATACTCCTTAGAGGCACTCAATATAGTAACACTAAAAGTGAGGATACCTATGATGCCGTCATTTCATCTTCTTTTAACCTTTTCCCAAGTCAAAATAACTACTTAGCTTATGAAAAGCGAAGAGATGATAGGCAGTAACAGGTTGTCATTATTTCCTTGAAGGAAAGTGACTGGCATTAGCATGATGAGAATTTAGGAGTGCTAATCATGAAGATGATTTGAATTACTGTCTATAATAAATCAACAGAAGGCATTGTCAAAAATGATCAAGTGACATCAGAAAAGTTTCTCTCAATTCAGACTTTACTGTTATATATACTTACTATGAATAATCCGTGGCACAAAAGATAAATTAGGAATATGGAGTCCAAAATTCTTTATAAAGTATCTTTATCTATGCATCTTTCTAAACACAGCTGATGTAGCTGCTGACAAGTATTGTTTGAACTTGCATTAACCATTGTTTACCTCACAATAAGTCACATTATATAAGTTACAATTTCTTATTTTATTACCTTTCTTAGCCATTGAAATAAAGTTGACATACTGAGTGTCTGAGATGGACCACTCTGCACTGCAGTAACCATCTGTAACTTTTTATTGTCTTCATAAACATGATTTATAAGATTCACATGGATATAAAACAATGGCAGCATGCTACTTTTTCTGAGTATGGAAATGCTAATTAGTTCCTTTATTCCTCGTGGGAAAGAGTCACTATCATGCTGCTTAAGCCCACAATTAAGAACAAAATAGTTTGCTTTACATATCAGAATTGATATTTTTTCAGAATTATTCCCTACTTCTATAAAATATGCCATCATTAACTTTTGCAAAAGCATTTTTCTGGGGTTTTTCCATGTAAAAAGAGCAAAGCAGCCCACAGTTACTTTTTCAAACAATCTTGCTGGATGGAAGTTAGTATGTGCTGATCCTTCTAATTCACTATGGTTTCACTATAAAATTGCTTTGAAAAGATATAAAACTTAAGACTTCCAGTCTACCACTGTCTCCATTATAAGCACAAAGAAACAAGTTTATTTTCTTAACCAAGACAGTGAAGAGAAGCATTTGAACTTTGAAATTTACTTTTCCTTTTTCATTCTTATTTCTGTCCCTGTCCATTTTTCTTTACACACAAGATTTCCTCATTGTGTTTAGACACAACATGCCTCTCACATTTATATTTGCGTCAAAGAATTAGATATTTACATTTGAAGAGAACCCTTCTTCATATTTTTCATCCATCTTTCACAGTTTTCTGCCTTTGAGAAACTCTTCCTGCTCTCACTCAACTCTCCATTTCCCAGTTTCTCTCTTTTATTATTTTCCCCACTATTTGATTCATGACTAGGAAGGATCTATATTTCATTGTTACATCCTAGATGCTCTGCTTATGTTCTAGACTGAATGAAAATAAAAGCCAAACCCAACATTGTTTATCAGTCTCTTAAGGGAGAATTGGAACAGAGGTATTCTGAGACCTCAACCCTAACCTTTTTTCTCACAGACTATATGTGAGGTTCTGTATCATGGAAGAATGTGCAAGAAACATTCTCCCAGCTGTACGGCAGGACTCTGTGTTGTCAGGTGCAGCAAATAACCTGCTGCCATTTACATAAGAGTAGGAGATGATCAAGGATGTTTGAAAAGCTGGTCCTTAGTTTAATTTCAAGAAGTCTTACCCTCACCAGAGCTCAATTCAGATGTGAATACAGGTGCTAACTCACTGTGAGTGAGGTATTGACATTTTGGTAGATGCCTCCACCTCGAACTTTCTATCATCTTGACAGTAGAATCTCATTTGCAGCAAAAGGATAAGAAAGACAAATCTGTGGCTTGACACCTTGTGGCATCTTTGTATGGGTGATGAATTTCTCTTACATGACAGGTTCAAAGTTACCAAGCAATGGATGTATGAGTGGCACAGTAACTTCAGGCTTGCTGAGAATGACAAGAATGCATCAAGTCATAAAAATCAAAGCAGTGTGACACCTTTAGGAATGGAGTTTTTTATGTACATAAGTAGAAGTGAATATATTTTATTTCTTAGGCAGTTAAATTCTTCCAAAAGTAACAGATCCACCAGAGATCAGAAGTATATTTACTACTACTTTCAGCCCTTTAATATTTTAACCCTGATAGAAATGCATCATTGTAGGATATGCCTCACTTTTCTCTTGCACAAACAATCAAAGTTTTTTTCCTAATCGTTGTCCTGTCTCTTCTTGTTTTCAGTTTTTTTTTTCTTTTCTGTTAGATTCATTTTTATAAAGTGTACTTTTGCTTATTATTTTAGACCCTTACCTCTACATTCCTTACCTCTAGAGTCCTGCTGTATGGATGAGAACTTCACAGGGAACATACACGATGATATTTGGAATATACATGTGTGTGTATGGGAATGTACATCCAGAGCCACAGAGCTGTGGTTTGTACTGTGGAAATGACATGCAAGGATTGATACGACTCCGTGTCAAGACCTCAGGGTAAAATCTTCCACTCAAACTGTGGAAAACTCAGCAGTAATGTCTTTCTCTTCATTATGGAGTTTGAGCCTGTGCTCCTGAGGCAAAAGCCTTGCAAGTCTGACTCATGTGCTCTGAGTCTGAGCACACTGTGTTATTCTTGCTGAAGCTGCTCTACTTTGTATGGGCTACTGAAATGCTCACCCTACCAGAGAGAAGCAGAATGTTGCCATAACCCTGGCCAGGGCACTGAGCATGGTTTTACATACAGTTGAAAGTTGGAAACGTAATTTATTACAGTTTCCAATTCTTAGGACATAGTCTATGAGGCACCTAGATTGTGATTAACTTTAAAAAAATAATATAATATAATATAATATAATATAATATAATATAATATAATATAATATAATATTTATTTATTTATTTTAATTAATAAAATACTTCTAATATACAAAACAAATAAATATAAAAATATGAAAATTAGAAATATAAATTATATTCATTTTTAAAAAGAGTTCTAAAAGGGGAGGTCACAATGTCTGGGGCAAATCTACATTATTTTATTGGTTTTCCTCCTTTCGTGAGAAATGGTGACACTTTGAAAATCAAACCAGTAAAAAGTTTATAATCTTAAAAAACCTGTTTATCTACCCATGATTTTTCTGAATTTTGAAATTTCTCACTTGATACTTCAAGATGGGACAATCCATAGTTAGTAAGGTTTCAGTAGCAGTAGCTAACTGAACACCTGTCCATTTTTGACAAAATATTCTGTTAGTACTAAACAAGTATAAAAAAACTGCAAATTAACATCTGTTAGTCCAGAAGTAATAATTAGGAGCCACGAATTAGCTTTTTTTCCCTGATCTTTCAATTCTTCACTTGGCACTCCATTACCTTTCATTGAGAAGAAACAAATTTGATTTGCATGCCAATTTTTGAACTACTGCCTTGTCTGACTACAGGCACAAACATCTAAACTCATCTCAGTACTTTGAAATGATGACTGTCTCCATATAGCTTTGTTGGCAATGAAAGGTCTGAGCTTTAAACTAAGTATTTTCTTAGCTTTATTTCCCCTACAGCTGAAGGAAATGAGATTCCCTAAAATGACCACGGATTTTAAAAACTGCATCTCTAGAAGCCAGATTTGATATATATAACTCATGGGCCC
This sequence comes from Cossypha caffra, assembly GCA_027575645.1. Taxonomy (NCBI): domain Eukaryota; kingdom Metazoa; phylum Chordata; class Aves; order Passeriformes; family Muscicapidae; genus Cossypha; species Cossypha caffra. The sequence goes on from JAODLH010001951.1 coordinate 394,254, forward strand.
TAATATCCAGCTTCTTTATTTCTCCTTTGTTGGCCAAGACGCGCTCTCTGCAGCATGCACTCCCCAGGTTGTCCCTCCTGCTCTCTGCAGCAGCAAGATTTCCTCTGGCCTCCCACCACGCTTCTCTAGCACTGTGACAACAAGAGTGATCACACAGGTTTGATTTGTCCCTGGCCTGGATCTGCTCCCAGAGCAGAGTGGAGCTGCTGGCCTTGGTGACCCGGGGTGTTTCAGCACTTTTCCCTGGGGCAGTTTCAGCGCTCGAAGCCTGCTTGCTAACCTGGGTTTGCTAGATCCCCTCGTGTCTCTTTACTGTGCTTCTCCCAAAAGCAGCCTCACTCACCTGGTTGTGTGCTCGCACAGACAAAGAGCACTCCTGATAACCTGACCTGCAGCACCTGAAAACAGGGAGAAATGTTGACCACTGTGGGCTCTTCTCTTCCTCACACTAACAAAAAAAGCCTGGAGGGATTATATGTTGATTTGAGCACTTGAATTAATTCACCAGCACAAACAAAGAGATATGAGGACTGTAAATTTCCCCAGTGTCTGCCTATGACAGGGTAAGGAGATGGTTCCTCAGGAGCTGTGCTTCTGAATGAAACAACAAATTCCAAACTCCAACCACAGGAGCTGAGTACCATCTAGCTCTGAAGATCAATGGAGCTTTTTGTAGTTTACCCTGTGTTTTCAGATATTTCTGCTTGGTAGAGCTGTTTTATTCTTGTTTTCCACTGAAAGTTATTACTCCTAATACAACAACCAAAAGTCATTGATACATTATGAAAAGAATGTGGATTAATCATATGTAGTATGGCACAAGCTTAATGAAGTTGATCTTGACTAAGATATTTTTAATTTATGTGAGCTATCCTGATGTCTTTTAGTCTTGTCTATATTCTTTTCTAAGGATATGAACTGTGCATATTTCTATTTTTAAGAGTCATGCATTAACAGGATGATTGATATTTTGAATTTCTGTCATGCAAGAGCATGGCAGGCTGCTCTGAGCTGGAAGCTGAAAAGACGAAAGGTTTTAAAGTTTACTAGACTGCTTCTGTCTCAGGTATAGGAGACCAGGAAGGCTTTAATAACCTCTAAATTATCAACTTGTTAATACAATAAATTAATTGCACTTTAGTGTACCATGTAGGAGTTGAAATATTTTATGTGATTTGACAGATAGTGTTATATTTTCCCCTAGTTTTCAGCACAATTATTGTAATAATCTGATTGATAACTCCAGTTATAATTTTTTCCGTGGTCATGATAAAATATGGAAAATTCTTAATTTTCTTGTACAATTGTCTATGACATTGCTTCAATAATTCTAGAAAGGTGATTCATGGGTTGTATTTTCTTGCAGTCTCTGATAGTTGAATCCTCTTCTTAATGCTCTTAGCAAGGTACTTAAGCAGATATTTCTCCATGCTGTGGATAATAGCAAATGTTCCAACAACACTCAACAGCCACTTTTTTGCATGGTGGCTAGTGAGGCCCTGGAAGGAGATCATATTGATCCTACCAACACACACTACTGATATTAAAAATGAGCTCCATTTCCTGTGAAAAAATAAAGCTGAAGAAAGACAAGAATTAAAGCAAACATAAATTTACTATAGGACTTAAGACACGGTAAGGTGCAACTACCTTCTTTCCTCATTTATTTCTTTTCCTTCTCTTCACTTCAAAACTATTACCAATTTTCTAGCACTACAAAGGCTAGCTGCAGCTGTTGTAGCTGGGCTCTGCAGGATGAATGCATTATAGATAAAAACTCTCTTTGCACCCCTCAAATCCCATTTTCACCTGCTCACGTGGTACTCACCCACAGCTCATGAACAATGTGTTCCTATGCTGAGAGAAGGAGACTCAGATTCAGTGTAAGCCTACCAAAATTACTTTTTCCTCATGCAATTTTAAGGCACTGTGCTTTAGAAAGCGTGGGAGAGGCCACTATGTAAGATTTAAGAGAGCATGGTGAGAAAGAAAGGAAGGAAAAATTAAGAGGTGTTTGCAGATGATAAGTTGGAGAAATATAAATGAGTGTAGATGAGAAGTTAGAGGAATACGAATTACTTACATGGAAGAAGAAAAACCACAGAACTTAAAAGCTGCAGTTTACTCCACCCATCCTTAATCCAGTTGCTGCTCAATTTATTTTATAGTCCAGAGAAAAATACTCTTCTCCTGTTGCGCAGAGATGAGGATCTGGGCAGTTTAAAATATATTTATTTTGTTCATCAGACTCAAGATGTGCATTTTGGGTAGTATTCTGCTTGGTGTGGGTCTGGTAGACTGCAGGCTAGCACATGCATGTTAATATCTATGAATTACAACTAGATGAAATAATTTGCTAACTTTACAGAATAAGTTTTTTTTATGAAATCTTCAGATTTTGGTCAGAAGTTTAATGCAGATTCTAATGCATATTTTAAATACTGGTGGAATGAAGGCTACACCAAATTCATAGGATATGAATTTACCTTATGCAATGCATGGAGAAAAAATTGTATCACTTTAAATTAAAAAATAAATTAGTGAGGATTTAAATAACGTTGCTATTGATTTAAAAACTGTTTATAGTCAATAACAAAGCTTTATTTAAGATAAAAGAAGACTAAGTAATATGTCCTTAATAGAAAGTAAGATAAGTGAGTTCTTCTAGCTAGAGTCAGAGATATCACTGAATATTATACTTGCATATAAAGAAACAAAATGTGTCCCTTGCATACTGGAATTACACTGACATATTCCTGTGTTTTATAACTATTACTAAATAAAATGCTAAATTAATAAGGCATTTTATCTCATTGGCAACTTGCTGTAATAATGTTAAGCTTCATGGATGAAAACCGCATAGACAGCAGTACAAAATTTATTGTTATGTAGGATACTTATGCTTTGATTACCTGTTTTTCTCTATAGACTTGATGTCTATTATTGCATTTTAAACATCTGTATGTCACAGAGATTTATTTGGAAGCGCTTACTGCTTTCACTTCTTTCAAAACAGTGGCAGTTTAAGAGACCACTAGAAAATCCAATTAAATACTGCAGCCAATGGTTTACTTCTAAAAAGGTATTTGAACTACCATATACTCTTGTTGAAGGCTCATAAAGAAACACACAAATCAGTCTTCAATTTTATGAGAGAAGGGAAGAAGGGAATTCTGTAGAATTCACAGCATATATAACAAACATATTACTCTGCATTAACTCCTAAAACAAATATTCTATTACAGTGTGTTTTTAATCTTTATTTTAGCCCTTAATAGCCAGTGTACGTAAGAGGATAACTGCATTCTTAAATAGTTATTATATTGTTTATAGAAATAACATTACAGCTTATATCAATGTGGTGCCTATGAGCAAAAACTAAGATGCAACAGGAAAGATTCCTTGCTTATAAGATTTCCTCTTAAATCTGTAATTTTGGTCACTCATATAGAAAGAAATACTGGATTTTTAATGTGCCATTCTCATCCATCGATATGTCTTAGGAATTTTCATCTGTTTAACATTGTCACTTGACTGAGAAGCAGACGCAAGAGTCAAACAAGATCCATGGTTTTGCTGTTTAGTTCTCCGTGTTATTCTACATTTTCTACATTTCTACAAAAGAAATGTCCACTAAACCAGAATCTGAAACCAATACAAAGAAGAAAATAATAGAAACTAATTTGGTTAGCAAACTGAAAAAACCCCCAGTTTTCTGCTTTTATTGGTTTTAAATATCTAAGTGTTATTACCAAGACAAATGCAGTCAGAAAAAATGGAGAAGTCTACCAAGAATATCAACATAACTATGACTATGAGAAGTACAACCTGAAATTAGAGAACCACAGACAATGTGGGTGCCCAGTCCCTGAGGAATCCAGATGAGTAAGGATTGCATTGACATTTTTTTCTTTGGGAATAAGATGTGCTTATTGAATTAAAATAGTTTTTAGCATGGACAAGCCTTACAGAAAGTTTTGGTGGATTTCTAGGGTGCTGTCTTTGTCTTTTGTGTGAGTAAAACAAATTCACCAGAGTTCATAAAATGTTAAATGTGTAAGAGCGAGCAGCACCTTCTAGAATACCACACTCAACCATTTCTTATTTTGAAGACTAAGGCAAACAAGACCAGTAGTTACAGTCAGAAATTCTCCAACACTAGATCACTGTCCCAAACATTTATCAGTATTGTCCTTTCATTGATTGCATGTTTCTGTCCTCCCTAACTCAGTTGGGAGTGCCTATTTGCGACTCCACAAAACAAAAATGTACCCAAGAATGAAGGATGAAAACTTTTGAGGATTTATCATATTTATAAAGATGCTTCCTTTCATATGTATTTGATTGCACTGAAACTGTGTCCAAAATACAAGTAAAAACTTCAGGAAATAAGTTAGGGCCATGGCAGTGGACCCTCTTGGAAGTCCTTGCGTGCCTTGTGCTGCCCATGTGATGGCACTGCATGGGTGTCTGAGATCAGATGGTGGCCACGTCATGCATGGCTCTTGCACACTGTGCTGAGCTCCTGGACTTCTGTGAAAAGAAAACAGAGATTCAAATCCACCCTCTCTCTACCAGATACCCTTCCTAGGCCTGCAGAAGAGTCTAGGCTTGCAGCCAAGCAGTATTCCAGTATAGTATGCATTCCAGTATAGATAAAACCAAAATGGGAGACTTCATCAGCAGTGAATGATGTTAAACCATCGTTGTTACAGAACATCACTTCAGTATGAATGGAAAATTAATAGCAGCAGGTAGATTGTTGCTGCTTGTTAGTTACCTTTTATTACCTATATCTATGCTTGTTGGGCCAAATAGCCATTTAATTCAGAAATGGTTGTAATATATCCACTGTAAGCCCCTCACAGCTGAAAGGAACTCCAGTATACGTATGAATCAGAGAATTTGGTATAGAAAAGAAATGAACAACGTAGTGTAAAACTTTGCCTGGATGCCTTTTTTCTTGTGAGTGCAGCAGCAGCTTGTATTTTCCTTTTGGTCAAAATTGATAATTTTATCAAATGGCACTGAAATTTGTGGGAAAACTGATTCTGAACAGAAAAGTTCCTTATGTGATTGACTCAGCAAGGATTCCACGGATAACCAAACTAGATAGACACTGTAAGCTTACTTCATTAATTATCCAGCATTGTCCCCACTGATAATTGGAGTTGAGCTTTTGGAGGTATTCTACTTCACAGAGTAGTGCTGACCAGAGTCAGCCCATGAGGAAATCTGCTCATTCTCCCTGGGGTCTGAGTAAGGTACATGAGCAAGCTCTTTAGTCAGGTACAGCTGTCTGATTAGTACCTGCTTTTGTTTTTCATATTGTCAGAGGTGAGATAAGTAAGCAGAAGTCCAAGGGCAACCAAAAGAAATTTAAGGGTCTTGAGGTGATTGATTGATGAAGACTGATTGATGAAGGATGAAGACCCCAGATAGTGTATTCCTAAATCCTTCCATGAGGAGGGAAAAATGTTGAAAGGAATAAGTAGACCAACCAGAACAAAAATGGAGCAAAGGTGGTGTTGGGGAGCATTTTTGGATTTTGATCTTGGGATGATCTAGAAAACACCAGATGTAATGCACTTTTCTCAGGGGGTGAAAAGGGGTTTTGCACAGGTGTTAGCAGCTCTGATTGGTAGCACTTTAGACTAGATTGGCCGGGAAGGCAGGGACAAAACCAGGCTCTCCAGGGATAAGCAATGGAATAGCATGGCAAAATTTGAGGCAGTGCATGTTAATGAGATTCCTCAGTTTGGTCCATGAGGTGTTGGCTACAATCAACTGCATTAGAAATGTTCCTAGTCCAACATGGGTAGCTTGAAGAACAAACAAAACAAACTCCAAGCTCTGGCCCATCCAGAGAAACGACATTATTGAGATAAACAAAACCTGGTGTGACGAGTTCTGTGACTGGTGTGGATGAGGGATGGTTACAGCTATTTATAACAAAAGGCAGAGCTGAAAAAACACCAGCCCCTTATAAGATGAGGATGATCACCTCATAAGCAGGGACACGGACAAGGCAGAGGTGTTTGATGCATTCTGTGCCTCTGCCTTCAACACGGATAATGGGCTCTGCAGGCCCCAGCATTCTGACCTGCAGGCTGTGGGAATGATAATCTCTCAGTCAACCCTGAACTCAAGTGGGATTTGGTGCTCTAAGTGGATCCCTATAAATCTATGAAGCCTGGTGGAATTCATCCAAGAATACTCAAAGGGCTGGCTGGTGTCATCACAAAGCATCTCTCAACAACTTTTGAAGGCTCTTTTAAATCTGGAGAGCTCCCAGACAACTGAAAGCTAGCAAATATTGTCCCAATTTTCAAGAAGTACAAGAGGGATGACCATGGTAACTACAGGCCTGTCAGTTTTAATTCAGTGCCCATTAAAATTGTGGAGAAGGATATTCGGAGTTACTGAAAATCACCTGAAAAACAACACAGTCTTTGGTCACAGTCAGGATAGCTTCATGAAGGGAAATTCCTGCTTGTCAAACCTGATTTACTCCTATTACAAAGTAAGCCTCCTTGGTGGGTATACAAGGGAAGCCAATAGATTTAACCCAATGTTCTTCAGTATCTTCATCTTAGACCTAGGACTTGAAGGGATATATGGTAAGTTTGTTGATGACACTAAACTGGAGTATTTGCTGGCTCCCTCAAAGGCACAGAGGCCCTTCAGAGAGATCTGACTAATGATTTTCAAATAATTAGTCACCAACTACATGAAGTTTAAGAAAAACAAGTAATATAATCTGGCTCTGGAACAGGGCAATCCTGGATGTTATGACAGACTGGGGAATGAGATGCTGGAAAGGGACCTTGGGGTCCGGGTCAGTGGTGAGTTGAACATGAGCCAGCAGTGCCATGGCAATCGGGAGGGTCACCCATGTTCTGGAGGCATCAGGGGCAGCATCATCAGCCGGGAAAAGGAGGAGATTGTTCTGCTCTGCTCTGAGCTGGGGCAATTGCCTCAGCTCGAGTGCTGGGGGCAGGTCTGGGGGCCACAATGTAAGAAAGACATTGAGCTTTAATTACAGTGTCCAAGGAGGACCATGAGGATGGTGAAGGACCTCAAGGAGAAGTGTTATGAGGAGAGGCTGAGGTCCCTTGGTCTGTTCAGCCTGGAGAAAATGAGGCTGAAGGGAGACCTCATGGTAGCCCACAGCTTCCAGCAGACCAACTGATCTCTTCTCTTTGGTGACCAGTGACAGGATCCAAGGAAATGGCATATATGTGTGTCAGAGGAGGTCTAGTTTAGATACTAGGAAAGGTTTTGCACCCAGGGGTGGTTGAGTGCTGAAGCAGGCTCCCCTTGAAGCAGGGTAGTGGTCACAGCCCCAAGCCCCACAGAGTTCAAGCATTCACACCACTCTCTGAGGCACAAGGTCTAAGGGCTGTGCAGTTCAAGGACAGGAGCTGGACTTTAATGATCCTTGTGGGTCCCTTCCAACTCAGGACATTCTATGATTCACTGTCATTTTACTTATTTGTCCTAAAGAAAAAAAAAAGGTTTAGATAGGAAAAACTCACATGAAAAAAGTAAAATAGAAAGGATGTTTGAATCATATATTATTTTTATTCCCTTGGGGACTCACTTCATTCCCCCAGTCTGGTGATGACTAATATAGCTGGAGAAGGAAGATTATTACAAGATAATGAAACCTGTTTATTGTGTCTTCTGCTATTAGGATGAGCTATTTTCCCCAGCAGATTATTCAGGATATCTCAGAGATAGCATTTCTACAGCACATTTTGCTTGTTTCTGCTTCTTTCTTCATTTTTTCATGGTAAGAGAAAAAATGCCATCCATGATCAAAAGAAGCAATTTAAAGGTAGAAAGTTTTTCTAAAGTTCATAGGTGCCTAATATATTCTGTGAGTTTCTGTAATCACTGAGACTGATGGACTTTACCAATTGCAAGCCGACTATGTCCATAATGACTTAATTCAGGAGTAAGCAATGGCAAGGAGTTTTAAAAATATGTGTATTGTGGCCAAAAACGCACAAGAGAAGCAGTCTACATACGTGCCTTAAGGATGAACAGAAGATTTCATTTAGCAGTCTTAAACCATACAATAAAGAGAGGTTTTTAGGAAGCCAGCAGGTAAATTGAACATTGCTTCTCCCAATGCAATAAGGTGTTTATTCCATCTCCATTCCCAGCCCTGGCCCTGCCCTGGTGCACATGAAAAAGGGTTTTTATTTAATTAGTATCATTTCAAGCATAATGTGAAATGTAGCTTTAACTGCTAGAAGGTTTAAACAAGAGGTTTCAATACTTCTGCAAATAAAATACTATATTTATGTAAGAGGTTTTTTGCATTTATCACTTTTCTCGTAGAAAACACTCCACTGAAAACTGTATCATGTCAATAATATTTGGAAATTTGGCACGACACAGAAACTTCTTAACTTTTATATCCCTAATGTTTTTAAGTGGTTGTTTCTGATGAAATTTATTACATGCTGGAAAAATTAATAAGATCTCACAAGAAGAACTACTTCAACATGTTTTTTTTTTTTTTTTGGTTCCTCCACATCACTTGTTTTTGTAAGAATATCTTTTGATCATGAAGGAATTGTATAATTAATCTTTTTTCATTTATAAGTCTCACCTTATGCATATTTTGTCTCTCTGTGGTGAACAGGGATTAATTATGCTTCAGAACCAATTCTACCATCCATGGTGCAGGAATGCTGAAGTTTGCCCCGGAGCAGTATTTATGAGAATGGTCTGCACAGGTAGATGGAAGAAGTGATTGGCACAACAGCACAAAGAAGTAGCAAGAAGTCATCAGGCTAAAGAGTGCTAAAACACAGAGGGTAAAAAATTAAAATTTTATGGTTAAAAAGGCACACCTTACACCAACAATAAAACCAGATAATTTGTCCTAGGAGACAAAATGAGGGATGACAATTAGAAAATTGCATTCAGTATATTGCAATATATATTGCCCAAAGTTCTGAAAACTTTGCTGTAATATTGCTAGTCTGATGTACTCAACTCAAGTTTGTCCTTAGTTTTGAGCCTTCTTACCAAAAAGCCCCCAACATTCAGGTATTTATATGCATCTATACATAAATTTCCATGGAAAGCTTGTTTCCAGACAGATTTACCCTGTTAGCACAAGAATAAAACCAAGCATCATGGGTGTGCAAATACCCAGCTTGTGGGCAGATTTTAAGTGCTAGCTTTACTCTGTTCTGACTGCTTTTGACACTGTTTTTTAGTTGATTTATGTGCTTCATCTATTAGGCAGTTATAAAACCTATGCCTATGTCTATTTTCCTATGAAGGAAAAGATAAATCACATAGGATGAATAAACAGACAGGGGTTTTAATACAACGAGAATATAATTCTTTCTAAATTCTGTCAAGTGTTGAAAATCAGGTAAGGCATAGGAACACTGTTTCTTATACATATATATTTCTTCTATTTCACTGCTTTCAAAATCATAGAATAAATTTGGGTATTTGTTCTATCTTTACATATTTGTCCCAGAAACCCAGACCAGATACTGCTTGTGGCAGGGTTAGCAAGGAGAAATGCCAACTGCTAGTCATGATTAATCATCACAAGAGGTTGAAATCTGTGAAAAAACATTATTTAGATTAAAGGAATGTTACTTGTTAGAAGTATTTCTAGAAATATCTCTGAGGTAACAAATTCTCATGCCCTATATATTTAGCATGCTCGTACAGAGCACAAGGAGAAATAAAATAATCATCTCACTAAGACGTGGCACCCTCTTCATAGCACTGTCTAAAGTGGAGGGTTACAGAGCTTGAAGAAGCTCTATTACCTAAAATTAAGTGGAAATATTCAATGTTCTGTAGTACATAGTGTGGGGATACTGGCAACACCTTTCTGTTAAACAGAAACAGTGAATAATCTGGGCCTGTAGGGTCTTTAATTCCTACAGTAGTAACAAAACACAAAAACATATAAAAAAGAGAACTATTGCTCGCCACAGCTTTCCACAGATAAAACAAAAACAGGAAAGATATTGTCTATTTAGAATCATTTAAGAAAACAAATTCAGGTGAGAGTCATGTTTTCCACTCTAGTTGTTTCATAATCTACCCTCAGCTTTCTGTTCATACTTATTTCTCTGAGTAAATTGTCACTGTATAAGGAAGCATCTCCTTTGATTTATGTCACCCATAAATTCATATTTTTTTTCCTTGAACCCCTGAAGATGGAATCTATCCTTCGTGGTTTGGCAAACCAGGCTTTTGTGGTTTTTTTTTAACAACTGTTTTCATAAATATCTCGGTACTAGCAAAAATGATCATTTTAAAGGGGAGTTTCAAAAAATTCTGTTCCACAGGCCTTCCTTACTCTAATAGTACTAACTGTTTTAAGAAGTTCCTGAATGAATCTGCAAATTGGTGGCACAGAATGCTATAACAAATTCCTCATCCCTTAATTCAGGTTAGTAGAGAGCTGTGTTGATTTCAAATAACAGTATGAATATGGAAGGAAATGGAGAGGTGACAAAATTGACACTGTACTGAGATAGCTGTGTTAAGTCAGAGTGCAGGAAAGCAAATTTCAGGTAGAGAAGATTTATCTTTTTTTAAAGGAAAATAAATAATTTCAAATAGTTTCAAACTAAATTGAATTTTCGATGTATGCAGTTCATTGAGACTTGTTTTACTTTTGCAATAAAAATCCAAATTTTAGGCAAATATGTAAACATTTATAAATTTATAATTGATATTTATAAATATAAAATTTATATATTATAACAAAATTCAAATAATTTGAGAAATAAAATGGTTTTGAATTTTCCATTAATCTATGATTTTTTTTCCCAACAAAAACGTTTAATAAAAACAACATGTATTCTTGTACAACCACTGAATGAGCATATTTACTGCAGGGAGTTCACCTAATTTTGATTTATCTCAGTTTAACGTATGAAAAAATCAATAGATACACTGAAATCACTACAGGCATACAACTTCACCCCTTTTGTTAAGAACTGGTAATTTCTGACAGACTTTATGACTACTTTTCACGTGCTTGAGTAGTTTGCTCTTAGTACTACACTTCAAGCCATAGTTATTTTACTGTGTCATTGTACTGTAACTGCTGAAGTGTCATTGTAGCTAAAAGCCCGACAGAACAAATAGATTCCCACAGCATAGAAAAACAAACAGAAAAAATATTGTGTTAATAACGTCATATTGTTAGACCAAAACTTTTAAACAGAGCAATGCAAAGAGTAAGGAAATGTGAACTTTGCATGACATTCTTGGCAGATAAATGCCATTCTGGGTAATCTCAAGAAGCTGGGAAAATGGGCCACTATTCTTCATTCTGATTCATTGCTGCTTTTGTCAGAGATGTTGTGTGGGGCAGAACAAGGGTCAGCTAAGGTGAGATAAGAACACTGACTGGTCATGAGTGGAGACCCCCATCCAAGGGGACAAACACCGAGCAGCCTGGTCCAGCTTCAAGATTGGTTTTCAGCACAGTTCTGGACTAGCTGGCCAAGGATATATGCTATGACTGAACTTCTCAACTCCCAGCAAACCTCTGCTTCTATTGCAGCAAAAGCTTTGAGGATGGTTCAAAGAACAAAGTGGTTGCTTTTGATCCTGGGAAAGTGCTTACCAAACCTGTGGAGTGTACAGTGAAAAGGGAGATGTATTTGAGGTGACTGCTACATACCCACAAAGATGTTGGGAAGATATGTCAGCATTTTAATATGGAAACTCAGAATATATCATGCTGTTTTATTTTTCTTTTTATTTTGTAATTTAGACAATATACTGTTCTTATAGAAGAGTATTGATAGAGAAGCAATATAAGAGAACTCAGAGATGACATTGAACAACACTGATATGTCATTCACATAAATTAAACTTTCTGCTGTGGTCTAATTATAAATTTTATTCAATAAAATTTACAGCTTGGTGGATTTTAAGGAGAAGTGCTCAATTTTCTGTTCCTGGCTCTAATTAGAAGATAGACCTCAAATCAAACATCTAACAAATCTTCAATTTCACGATCAGGAGAACTGAGAGGATTTCTTTTGGTTTAATGACCTCTGTGTGGTGGGTTGAACCTGGCTGGATTCCAGGTGCCCACCAAGGCAGGCTACCACTGCCCTCCTCAGCTGGGCAAGGGAGAGAAAACACAGCAAAAAGCTTGAGGGTTAGAGATTGGGAAGGGAGAGATCATTCACTTATTACCATCATGGGCAGATTCATCCTGGGAAATTTCATTTAATACTGCCAGGACCTCGTCAAGCAAACCCCACATAAAAGGAGAGACAGAAGTCTGCAAAGACACTTTAAATGAAACCTGATAAATTCTGTCACCAAAAAAATTTTGTTCA
>JAODLH010001951.1:430558-451646 GCA_027575645.1 Cossypha caffra
GGAAAGGGGAAAGGGGAAAGGAGAAAGGGGAAGGGGGAAAGGGTAAAGGGTAAAGTGGAAAGTGGAAAGTGGAAAGTGGAAAGTGGAAAGTGGAAAGTGGAGGTTACACTGTGTGCATTACAGAAGCAGAGCCTCTGTTTACAGCTTTAGGAGATTTCCAGACAGATTTCAAAATATACTTATCGGATGTTTAATCTCAGCAGAATACCTACGAGAAACTTATGTTTCCTCTACAATCTGTTTTATCTTGATTTCTGGTTCAAGAGGGTCTGACTAGCTCAAGAGAATCTGACCCCAAATTTCCTTATTTGACCAAAATTTTGATGCCCTTCTTACAATTTTTTGTCTGAATTATGTTACACTGGTTAAACAGCTACATTTTTACTTCTGGTCAAAATAAAAGCAAGTGGATTTAAACTTTAGTGTGACATGCTTGTGTTCAAGTGCACAAAAATCTAGTACAAAAAAAAGTGGATTTTGTCTCAATATTTCTCTTCCAATATCAGACTTAAATAGGTGGTATGTTTGGACTTGGCTGTGCTCAGTTAGTACTCCTGTGTAAATTTACAGAAACATCACTCTAAACAGGATACACCAAGGTTTTATTGATGAACAAGCTTGCACATTCCTGTATTGTGCCAGTTATTTACACGTTGCAAGCGTTTGACAGCAACACACAACACAGAAAATGATAGCTACAGTATCTGCAAAGAAATAAATTTTATTTGAGAGACTGTTTCTCTAAAATCTTTATTGTTATTTTGTGTCAAAACATGATTTGGAAAACTGGTGAAGCCCGATTTCTTGCCAGGTTCAGATCCTTGCTTTCATGCCACATGGTGCTGTTGACTCTTAGCACTAATGCCCGTTCTGGCTTTCTTGTCACAGCTGTCTTTAGGTCTGCTACAGCAGCACTAGATTCAGGAAAGTTGACTTCACTCTCCTCTACATTTATTAACCTGCTTGATGCCTTGCTAATGAAGAAAGACTAGCAAGACCTTGTGTAATGTTAAAAAGTGTTAATTTTTAGTCTTTTCTTGATAGTTTAATATGTAATATTATTCTAAATAAATGAAGTTTTCTCTTTCTGGTCTTCATCACAAATGCTGAACTGTATAACAATTTCAACCTCACTTGGGTTGCTAAAGGGCAGCATTTGGTTTTGGCAGATGTGACTTTAGGGCAGAGGCGGAGTAAGAAAAAATAACAGGAAAAAGGAATTGAATAGGGAAATAAGCAAAATGTTGGGAGAAATATGATACTTGGTAGCTGAAAGGCTGAGGAGACTGTCAAGATGATTGAAGGGATGAATCACATGTCCTGTGAGGAAAGGCTGAGAGATTCGGAGATTGTTCAGCCTGGAGAAGAGAAGGCTTTGGGGTGACACAATTGCAGCCTTCTAGTAACCAAAAGGGGCCACAAGAAAGATGGAGAGGGACATTGGGCAAGAGCATGTAGTAACAGGGGGGAATAAATTCAAACTGAATTTAGATTTGGGTTAGATTTTATATTAGGAAAAAACTTCTTTACTGTGAGACAGCTGAAACCCTGAAACAGGTTGTCCAGAAAAGTTGTGGATGCCCCATCCCTGGAAGTGCTCCACACCAGGCTGCTCCTTTCACCTTGGCTATTGAAAGGTGTTCCTCTCCACAGCAGGGTGGTTGGAACTGGATCTTTAGTGTTCTTTCCAACTCTATGATTCCATGATTCTATGAAACGAAAGAGGATTGCAGAGGGATGATCAGGTTAGAAAAGAAAAGGAAATGGGAGAAAATTCATAGACAGAGAGGGGAAACTGTATTGGTGACTGAAGGCAGCAAAAGCCCATCTGTTGTACACAGTGGAGTATTTGACTTACTTTTTCTTCTGCATCCTTGATTACTTATTATAACAATAGCTTTGTAGAAAGAAACTGAAAAATATTAGGATCTCCTATTATCTGCCAACATGAATTCTGCCAAACTCCTATTACTGAGCATCTCGAGGGCAGAAAATGCAAAAGTGCCTTAGCACTTTCAGTTTTTGTTTTCCCTGGAGTTGGCCCAGAGAGGAATAATTGCTCTAAGATTGAAGGTTTGCCTGAAATGTAAGATTTTTCTGGGAAGTCTTTTCTCAGAATTCTTTCAGGCATCTGTGAACAACCTGGACTACACATACCAATACATTTGCCTTTCTTTTAAAAGTGCTAGTTTTTTTCAATATATATAATAATAGATCATTAACTTGTTATTGCAGGGTAAGCTTGCTACTGCAAAGTCTGATTTGGAGTTGTCATCAGCCATTACTTCAGAGAGTGTCTATAGCTCGTGAGTGTTCAATGCATTAGAAAAGGCACTTCAGAATTTCAGGATGGCATGCTACTTTTGGTGTCCACTGATTTTCCTTGTGTGTAAGAGAGTAACTGAAGGACAGAAGGTCTACCCAAAGAGAATAATATGTCAGCCACAAATTGTGTGGATATGTGAGTCTACAGTGATGAGAGCTAGATAATCATCAAGTTCCTCGTACTTGGCTATATTTTCAAACACTTGTTTTAGCCTATCAGAACATTTATTGTCCCTGAAGTGTAACAAGCAGAGCACGCCAGAGGCTTGTTTCATTGATTTTATCAGCATTGAATGTGCTGTTGACCACAGAACCAGGTTTCACTTCAGTCTATATATGTTATTGCAGCACTAGACCTTTTTTAAGGGAAGTGTCCCTTTTATATGATCTTATAGCTCACATAGTGTTCAAGTGCTGCTGTTTTTGAAATCTGAGTGTGGTGGAGAGTTCTGGGAACTCTGGAGGGGAGTCTCCGGAGACAGAGTATGATGAGGGTTCTGAGTTTTGGAGATTAAATACTCAGAAACCTCTTGGCATTAGCTCTGCTTCAGTCTACTTGAAAATACTACACTATGTGGCAATCACAATGAACAGCACAATCCTCTCTGCTTCTTGGGTAGAAATTCTTGTGATGCACTTCCTGGGAAGAGAGGGCAAAAATGTAACTTTAGTGTCTACTCTTGGCTGAGTCGGACTATGTAAAGCATTCCTGATGCAGCAGAAAGTCTTTTAGGTTGGGGGCCAAGACAATTACCTGGTGTAATTTTGCCTTTCAAGAGCTGCTCTCAGTTCTAATGCAAATGTCAATAAAGTTTGTTTTCTATGAAAACAGATTTTATCTTAGAGGAGCAATGGTACAGAGTTCAGTGTTGGTAGCTGTGACACAGTGGGCCCTACAGACCTCTGCAGCCTTTGATTCTCCTAAAATCACTGTGTGCCAGATGCTTTTTAAAGAATCAAAGTGACTATGTCGCTCAGGAATCGAAGTTGGATCCAAGAGTAGTTGTAAGACTATCAGCCAGTGAAACAGCCCTCACACAAGATCTGTTCTTCTCATTCAACTGCTGGCTGCTATGTAAGATGATTCATCCTCTGAATTACTTCTGGAACTGTAAAGAAATACTGAAATATCAAATATTTTTCTCTGTAAATGGCTATGGAGCATGGTGTGGAATTTTTCTATATTGGTATATGTTCAGCTTTTTATTCAATTTCTTTGAGAAGGCAAAACTTCTGAATATCATGTGCAGATTTTTAGGTAAATGTTTCCCATTAGATATAGCTGATCATATTATAAGTAACCTGATCAATTCTTTGTGGTTCTCGACTTTGCCTTTAGGAATTCTCTATTGGAAAAGCTCTGAAAGTAAGGCAAATTGAACTAGATTAGATATTTTATTTTTAGAAAAGTAATTGAGATAATAAACATTTTAATAACATAGGTATAAACCTCTGCACTATAATAATTCTGAGCAATATAGCTTCTAACTGCATCCTTTCCAAAACTATCTGAGTCATGATTCCCAGTATTTCCATTTCCCTCTAAACATGTGTTTCTCTCAATATAAATATCTGGTTATTTATACACATATGCACAATTCCACACTAATAGGAAAAGACTTGTGCTTCCTCTTGTGCATAAGGTGACCTTAATTTGACCTCCTCCAATTAAATTATGCTTTCTAATACATAATAATATATCGTACTGGTATAAAACATAATGGCCATGGTGAATTGCCTGGTCCATCTATAGAGCTGAGGATGGAAATCATTGCAGTTAGCTGGGGATCATATGCATAGGTAAGATGTACGATGAGAGGCACTGCCAGAGATTTAATTGTCCATTAAACTAGTCATTGGAATTTTTAAAAAAAATTAATTGGTGATATAATATAGATAAAATGTGCGCTTGCTGGAAATTAAGAAACTATTGGGATGAATTGTATCCAGGGCAATACCAGGCCATATTAAAAATTGTACTTCAAGGTTTTGAAAGAGGGAAAATTTATGAAGTGGATAACAATTGCTAAACAACTGCAAACTTTTGTAATGTATCTTCCAATAAATCTGCATAACAGTGCAGTAGGGAAATAGATTTCTCTGGATGAATTTAATGAATTTCACAAATACATGTATTCAGACATGCTGTAATACAAAGACATCCCAGGCTGGTTGAAGATGGTGCAAGAGGGAAGGTGTTGTTTTTTCAATTAAAATAATATGCTTTTACTGTTGTTCTGTTATTTAGCTCAGTAGCATCTAATAAGTGTACACAGTACTCCCAGAGCACCTTATCTTGTTACATTCTGGTTTTTCTCTTCTGCTTCAGTTTATTTAAACAAAATTTCTTCAGCTTGATTTTGTGCCTGTCCACCCATAACGCAAACAAAACACTGTGAAAGAATGTAATTTCTTGCAGGTATATGTGTCTGGGGATTTTTTAAGCCTCATCTTCACACAGGCTGTTTTTAAATTTTCTACTAGAATAGCCCCAGTTTCTGAGACATGAATGAAAATGAAGGGAGTGTGAGTCATGGCATTTGGTCAAAATATTTTGATGCTTGGATGATGATGATTCGATGCTCTTCAACACTATTGCATTACTTCAGACTCAATTGTATATAGTTTTCCACATGCTCTGGTCCTACAACCCTGACATACTCAGACTCTTCTTTGAAAATATGTAATGCTTTGGAAGGTTCATAACCCTAGCTGTGAAGACTAGGGCCAAAAATACTAGGGTGATAGGAACCCAATAAAAACCGAGACCCAGTTTTAAAATCACAGACATCCCTGTGCATCCCTATTGCTTGTCTGTGTCAGTTCAGCTTACAGCAAATAAAATGAAGGTCTTTTCTCCTAGCTCCCTGAAATTTCTTCCAGCATTTCCTTCTCTAAAGTTAAATATTTATGTGAAAGAGAAAGGAAAAGAGGGATCACAGCACACAGAGTGCATATCTGAAATGAAGAGAGGAAAAGATGCGAAATCAAGGAAAGTGAAAGTGTTACAGTATGAAGATACAGGTGACTATCAATCAAAAATCATAATATGTGTGTTTAAAGTTTTATATATGTTTTCTTACTTATGTTAGCTATCTTTTATGCAATTTCAGTGAAACAGAAGACTATATAGAATTTATTGGTATCCTGGCAGGATTTTTTGCAAGTTTTGGAGCAAATAAATATGGGTTCTGTACAATCAAATATTAGAGATGAATACTAGAGTTGGGGTTAGTGAGCAGTAGTTACCTAAGAAAAAGTTGTTGGAGGACCCATTCAAAGAGGAGGGAGTTGTTCTTAGAGGTACATCAAATGATCTCAAAAATAGTGCAGAAAAAAGGGTGGCCAAGATTCAAGAGACTAACTTGCAATTACAGAATTGGTAAGAGACAAGACCTGCTTACCTTGTCACTGTTAAATGAGTCCTCCTGAATTTTCTCGCTTTGGGTAACTCAATACCTAATTATGCACATGCATATTTTCAGAGGCAACCTAACTTTCCTAGTAGTAGGGTCCTATAAACCTGATGTCAATACAATGAAAGCAAGACGTGGCCAGCAGTGTAACACTGACCAATCTGTAAATTCAACAATTGGTTTAAAGCAAAGCTGAGAAACCATGTTGCAAAGAAGCATCTGTAACTGCTATGAGGATTTTGTCTAACTGAAAAGTTGCTGCATTTTTCATATCATTAACATCATACGGATGTCTCTGAAGCTGTTTCAAAAGCATGTGAAGTTTCTTACTTAAAGTTCTGTACAAACTCCAAAGACCATTTTCTGACTGAATATTTCTTAGGTTTGGCCAATGGTGTTAAAAATTATCCTTAAATAATTGCTTTTTCTCAAACCAGTTCCTTTTTGGATAAGACTCACAGAGGTTTGTGAGGTTCAAATTCTGGACACAGTGTTAAGTCAGAGTGTTGACCTGGAACTGTTCCCCCTGTCTCACTTCTCCTGCATGCTGGCCCAGGAAAGGCATTAAGAGTAGGAACCGTTTCAGACTTTCAGATTATCTGAAACTGCTCACTCCATGATTATTGTATTCCATTGCAGAATGTGCTGCCTGCAGTCTGGAAGAGAAGTGAGAGTCATTATTCATTGCTAAAGGGTTTCACTATGATTTGTAGCATGAAATCATTATGGAGGTGCCTAAAAGCAAGCAGCAAAGATTTTTGTTAAATAGGCAAAGAACTTAGAACAAAATATCCTCCATTTATTATCTTCTTAAAATTTTTGTCAAAATGCAATAATGCAAATGAGAAGCAGCAATCCCACTGAGTATTTGTTCCAATTTTGATGCGTACACTTACTGGATTGGAGGAGTATTTTAAAAAAATAACCCCCTCTCCTCAGCCCCCACCCCAAACACACACAAAGCCACACAGATGAATCCAGGGAATGTGAAAGAGCATGAGAAATTCCCATTGGAACCATTCCCATTACACCGTACAAATAAAAGAGAAGTTTTGGGGTGTGCTTCCCCTCCTCTGTTTTCCAGAGAATGCTAAGTGTGGGGTATGAAGCATTGCTGAGGCAGTCGGCAGCACCTCTTCTTTCCTGATTTCTGCCTTGTTTCCCCTTTATACCCACCAGCTTTCTCTCTCTTCCCTCACTCTTCCACAAAAGATTTCCAGCAGAGAGCAGCTGGTGCCTCGTTTTGGCTGCTTTCCCCAGACGCTGGGGGCTTTCACCAGAAATCAATGGCTGCTTATTTTCCCCAGTACTGTGTTTTTTATGTGTGGACTGACACGGCCCCAGCCATACTGACCCATTCTGCTCAGCTATTTCCATTTAGACGTGCCTCTTTACAAACAGCGGAAATTAGTTGAGGGCCAGTGTCAAACTGCTTGTCACATCTTGTTTTCAATCTGTTCAAATCAGGTTTATAGTGTCCTATTCAGAAGCCCAGGCTGCTTTTGAATGCACACAATGCATTTCAGGCGTTCCATCAGGCGATAAATGCAGAACTGCACATTGCTATTAAAAAATAATCATAATGATTAGTCTTTTGAATTTTCTGAAGTAACTTATTTGCTTGGGATTTGTTGTCTTAATTGCAGTACGTCACTTGCTCATACTTATTCATCTCCATAAGATGCAAACTCACTCCTATCTGATCTGTCAGTGTAGCAGTTGTACCATGTGAATAAGTTCTCCCATTGCTTCAGCAGTAATGAATGAAAGAGTAAGTGAATGAATGAGTGAATGAATGAATAATCAGAGACCTGCTAGATTGGATGCACTAAACCTGAGTGACTTGTATGCTCTTTGGCTTCCAGGAACTTCTGTCAAATATAGTTTTGCTTTATGTCTCCACCTAAGGAGCAGCCATGTAAGAATCTCAAAGAGTCTGAACGTGTCTGCAGTTACACTAGGCATTATATGTTACTTCAAGAACAAGAAAGTGCCTTAAAACCTTAAAACTTTGTAGAAAGATATGTTCTTAATGGCATTTCAGGACTTTTCGTCTGCAATTTAGCAATATATTTATGGTATAACACTAAGTTATCTAAGCATGAAAGAAAACCTTATCACAACCTTTAGAACAGAAAATTATTTTAGTTCAATTCATTTGAAAGTCTTCACACTTGCCAAGAATTTTATCCTTGATGAGTGAGAATGCCTTGGGTGTTCGATGACACTCGGTTGCCAAATAATAAAGCTATTGAAATAACATATGCAAATGCACACTATGTGATTTCCCACTAATTTTTAACAATATGCAAAGGTTTAGAGCTCCAGATACAAGCACAACTCTCTACATGCTCTAAAGCATCTGCTGTCATGTTCTTATGAGAACTTGCAAAGGGTTACCCTGGGAATACTTATTTGAATGTCAATATGTGTTTATTCAAATGAATAGTCAGCCACAATTTTCCCTTTTCTTTGAAATTAGAAAAAAAATCAAATCGGGGTGTCAAAACCCCGCAGAATTTCACTGCAACAGTGCAAGGGAGTTTAACAAAAGCCTCCCAAATGTTCTGTAGTGCACAGCTCACAAAACTGCTGAAAACTCCTTGTTGAATTCCAATATTCAGTGACTGTCAAGGTCTTAGGGCTGATTGCAAGGAATGAAGCTGTCTCTGTGGCAGTGACAATAAGGGGCTTCCTCCACTGAGTGGGCTCCAGCAGTAAACACCAGGAACTCTGTGTTCTTGGATGGAGATCTTGGAGATTTTTGTCCATGGGGATATTAGTAAGGAGAGGGATTTCTTATAAACTGAATCCCTATTCGCTGCACTTGAGTCTATTATCTTTGTTTTGGGTGAGTAGACGCTGCAGGTGTTGCACAGTTCAGCAATCTCTTCTCCTTCTTTCTCTAAAGCCACTGCTTTTTTGAGTCTGAAAGCTACAGAGAGAAGATTAGTAGGGAAAGATGCATTCTCTAGTCTTACAGACTGGCAGGATGATCATAAAGTATGGAATGTCTGGTGGGTAAACCCAAAGCTAGAAAATAGAAATAAGTAACACATCTCTAAAGTATCTTCTAATATCTGTTGTTATCTTATTTCTCAAGCCTTATGAAACAGTGCTATGATCAAACATTAATCAATGATCTGACTTATGTTTTGCAAAGTTTTTCTAGTTTTGCCCATGTATGACATTCTGAATTGTGGCCTGAATCCATCAAGTTCAGTCCATTTCAAGTCAACTAGGTGTAAAGTCAGGTAGCAACATATCACATGCTTCAAATACAAAGATATTTTTGTTCAGAGCTCCAGACCTCTCCATTTTAAGAAAAATAATTTTCATGGAGGTTTAAAAGGATCTTTTTATTTTTTGCACCTTAAAAAATGTATTTTGTTTTTGAAAAGCCTTCGTCTTGTATCAAGAGAGACATGTCAAACACTGCAGTTCTGCAGAAACATTGGGAAAGATTTTTTAGGGTGTTATTTCTTAACTGTCCTGTGGAATGTGGAATCTTGAGATCTCATTCTCAAATACTGACATTAGAGATTGAATTTTACACACTAAAAGTAGCTTTTATAAGTCCACTTGAAATTAATATGTTTTCCTTTTTTAAGAGTTATTTATTTATTTTTATTCATTTATTAAATTATTATTGTTGTTGTTGTGGTTGTTGTTGCTGCTGCTAATTATTTTATTTATTTATTTATTTATTATTATTTATTTATTTATTTATTTATTTATTTATTTATTTATTTATTTATTAAGTTTATTATTTCTTTTTAAAACCATTGCTTTACTTTTGCCAACTGTTTCCAAAACATGAGGGTGTCTGGATTTTTGTTCTAGGAAAACCCTGACAGCAATATAATTTTATCCAGTGATTTTTAAAAAATCTTTTAAAAATATTATTTTTGTTATCAAAGTGAAAAAAAAAAATAACTAGACCAATTAGGCAAGGTTTTATTTCCCTCCTAGGTCACCTTCAGGATAAGGCAGAAAGAATTCTGATTTAGAGGAGAGGACAGGGGTAGGAAGAAAAGAATATTTGGACAGAGTAGGAACAGGACCTGAGACAAAGGACTGAGGGGTCATTTATATTATATCGTCTCATCTCTTCATTTAACAGAAAGTTTACATAGAAAAATCTTGGAAGAATAGGGATAGCTGTCTAATACTGCAGGAGATTTTTTTTTTCCCTTCTTTTCTTCTGAATTAAGAATGTGAAGTATGATCACAGACTTATGGGAGAAACTATAGAAAAAGTTGGAGCTATTTTTTGCTTTTGCAAGAGAAATCATACTCTAAGTTTTTCTAAGACAAAATTAATATTTTCAAATTTTTCATTATTTCATATAATTGACAAGGTTTTGGATATGTAATTATTATTTTTCAACACTGAATTGTTCTCCTGACTATTTAAAAGTGCTCTTTTTATGCTCTATACATATCAGAAAACACAGAAAATCCCATTTTCAAACACAAGAAATGCAAGAATCATCCATCATTTTGGCTTTTCCAAGCAGCCAATTTTTTCTAATTCCAACTTCAAATTCTTCCAGTGATGCCAAAACTGAATTTTCACTGCAGGAAGTTTGGATGGATTACTGAGGTTTGAAAGGCACATTATCTCATTAGGCATATATACAACCCTCCTGTATTAAAAGGTCCTACCACAACTTGTTCTGTCTTAAGAGAAGCCAGCTAAATGCATTTGCCAGCGTGCAGTGTCATGCACAGGGAAAGGAACAGCATGTTCCTTCTTACAAGACAATGACATCTCACACGTGGTGGAGGATAAACCCATCCGTAATGAACGGGGGCCACAGTATGAAATGTTGATTCCTCCTTTTTATGACCTCTGTGGTTGCCAGCCAGAGTGTACACAGCTAATAAAATGAGTGAAAAAATATTTCTCATATGCTTGCAAGCAGAGACCTCGGGCACGGAGTATTTTAATAACCCGTAGGTATTCAGGATACCAGCTAGGCATATAAAGCAGTGAATAGCTTGGATAATTGCACAGGACCTGAGAAAGAGCCAATGTAGAGACCAAACCTGTGAATGCAGACTACAAATGAAACGTGAACAGGTCTGTATGCTGCAGTTTGGAGCAATAACTTGTTCCTAGAAAATACTGCTGTCTAGTGGTTTTTTTACAGCATACCTGCTTGGTCTTTTTAACGTTGTTTTATTATAGTCAGAAAAATGAAACAATTTTACTATATTCAGAAACAGTTTAACAGTTCCAGAGGGTACTGTACACACACTTCTACCCCAAACAATATATCAAAAAGGCACTTCAAATACGAAAGCAAATTGAGTGATGAGAAGTGTATCAAACCAGAATAATTGGCCCTGAAGATCACAATTTAAAAGCGGATGGCGAATGCCCTTGGGTAAAAACAGCACAGAGCTCTTTCTCTCCACGAAGAGCCATCAGCAGCAATAAGATTTCCAGAACACTGAACAAAAAACGTTTGCATGCTATTTTCTATCACTGTTTTCAGTAAGTAGGAGACACAGAGACTGTAGTGCTATGTTTATGATCTCTAAGTAATGAAGGATGTCAAATTACCAGTCTATGCATAGAAGCATTAATTTATCCTCTTTCCAACAACCACTTAAATGTGATCTTGGAGTAAGTTACAGAGCAGTTAATAATATGCCTCAAGCAAAATATTACAGCTATAGGCTGCATTTTAAGGCAACCAACCTCTTCCATCCATATGTATGTTAATAACAGCAACTACCTCTTCTACAGCACCTTGCTTCCCATAATTATGGGACTTCCAGTACATCTGGACTGGAATTTTGAACAAATTGTGCATATGCTGCATTCTTATGCATATACTTTGTGATTGGAAGTCCTTTCATCACAATTAAAGCCTGTATTGACACTGTAATAGGATAGCATATGTGCTGCAGATCTACATGCTAGAAAGTCTGGTTATATTACACGGAATGTATACATAATATGCTTTATGATTTTGCTTTAGTACAACTTCATTTATAATGCTGAAAACACTTTTCCTGCAACAGAAACCATGCTTTTTAACTCATGAGCATAAGAACTTGTCCAGATGCTCAGTTTCTGTAGATGTCCTAAAGGCTAAAGATACATTTCCTATTTCAACCAAATGCTCATAATCTTTGAAAATCATCTGCTTGTATTTAGACTAGTTGCCTTTTTTTTAGGGCAGATACTTTTAATCCATTATGAAGGTTATTACAAAGACTAGAGCCAAATACTCAATGAGCACGTGTGAGAAATTTTGGGAAAGATTGTAGGATTCAACAAGGGTCTGATTATTATTTGGAGTTTCCTCATAGAATATAAATAATCTTCCTCATTTCTATCATACCACATGCACAAAGGATTGACAGAGCAGCAGCACAGGGGGATTCTAAAACATCAAATATCCTGGTTTTTTTTTAATATTTGTGAAGAGAGATCATATTTCAAGGGAGAATGGATTTTGTAAGGAAATAAAAACCACAAAACTGAAAACCAACCAACCAACCAACCAACCAAATAAGCCCAAAATTGAATATATACGCATTTCTAAGGCTGGCTTTGAAATGTCTAAATTTCAACATTCAATTTTTTTCTTTTTTTCATTTCAAAGGTGAATCTTCTAATGATGTGTCATTCAAAACTTTTGATGGTCAAAGGAATTTCTACAGGACTTGTAGCAGCTGTTGAGTAATAAATTATGAAGAGAGTGACCAATTATTTGCATACTGACTCTAGATGTTTGTCTGCATGAATGGGAGTATGGTTACTGAGGTTAATGGGACCCTTTAAGCTGGAAGAGAAGCCCATGTGACTAACAAAGGGGATAAATAAGGAGAGTTCAGATGGTTTACACTGGCATTTCTGTAAGTGGTGCATGTGAGGGGACATCTTTAAGACTCCTGGAACAGCTGCACTCTTGGCCTTGTATTAATATTGAGCTAAGAAATCTTTCACCAGTAATCATCTGTGCTGTCAATCTTTTTAATTTTGCAAATAGTTACTTTCTTCTGGAATAAAGGAAAAAATTCAGGATCCTATAGCAATGTCTAGTATAATACCTAATATAAGAATACTTAATTATTACTAATAAGATAAGGGATTTAAGTTATTTGGGAATGTTCCTTCCAGCCAGTGGTGATTTCTGGTATAAAGACAAGGCCTATAGTATCACAAGCTTGGGCAGGAATGTTTTTTTCCTAAAATAATAATGTGAAAGATAAGTCCATTATTTGTCAACTAAATAGTCTGACTTTAGTACTGAAATTTGTTTGTCTGACTGTCCCATGATAAGGGCTGATTCTTGATTTAATGGCTCTTGAAAAAATTATGTGATTGATGAGAAAATCTTTATGGCCTCTAAAATTGTCAAGGACAAGATTTTAACACAGTACTGTGGTCTGTATTAGGTCTGGGTGCCTGCAAACTCGTGTACATAGTATATGGAATTGTGCTCCTATTCCAGAGGTATTCACTGGTAAAATATTCTGGGTTTTTGTTTTGGGAGTTCTTTTCCCATTTCTGCCTGACAGCATCATGACACTGTGTTTTATCTGCTTGTCCTAACCTTCCTGTCTTCTCTTTTCAGTAATTACACATGCTTCTAGCACAGCCACACCCTATTTCATTGGTCCTACAAATACACTGTAATTTACCCTTCATTTGCTAAATAAATAAAGTGCAACTCACACATATCACCGGCACAGAAAAAAAGGAAAGGAGAAACTCTGCAGGAATGTTCTGCCTGTGAAATGCTTAGCACACAAGCCAAGCTTAATGTGTCATAGTTAGTACTATGTGAGCAAGTGTACAAGGCACAGTCAGTGCCTTGGTGTGGGATTAGAGCTTGTTTGCAATAATGGCAGCACCATGCCAACTGAGTAAACCCTGCTATTTCAGATACAACCTTTATTTCACATACATATGTATTTCATACACAGCAGTATTCTGTGTTGGGTACCCTGCTGACAAGACACTGTTAAACTGCAAAAACAATTTCAGTGAGTTATATTGTTTGGACAACAGAATTTATTGACCCATCTCTTCAGGTGCTGGTTACACTTTGAAAAAAAAGCTGGTTGGTGCAGTTACTTTGCCATCTGTGGCAGCAATAAGAAAATATGAGAGTGATGGTCATGATTCTTACTGACATCTTTTATCCTGGTATCTAGTAACAGCTGACAAAGAGGCACCTGCATATGTTCCTTGAATTCTTGAAAAGTTACAGACTCAAAGGTAGCAAAAACAAAAGACCACCATGCAAGGTGATTTTGATGTTCAAATTTAGTTTATATGAACTAAGTATTGCAGAAACCATAATAAGAGCTACATCTAAAAACATTATCAGTAGCAATACCACCAGGGTTTCTATTCCTAATGAATCCAGTCATATCTAAGCTCTGCTAAAGATGAGAAATGAAATACCATCTTGTATTTTTCTTTAGCACAATTCCTTTGGGTCCCATTCCTACACTATTTGTCAAAACAGCACTTTTCAGCAGCTCCTCTGAGGAAAACAATTCCATTTCAGTTCACAAAGTTAGTGTGATATTGTTGGACCAGACTGGGGCAGAGGGTGGGGGAGTGAGGAGTGGGGAGTGGGGAGGAAGAACAAAAAACAAGCAAAATCCATCAGTCAAACAAAAGAGAAGAATGATGCCTCTGATATTTCACAGTCCATCAATATTTTCTTGGAAAAGAAATCAAAAATTTCCTTAGTAAGTTTTTTTTTTTCCCCTTAAAGGGTTCTCAATTTTTTTGTGAAGTAGCAATTCTTGCATATGAACTTAGTTTTATATTTACTTCTAAACATGTCTGTTAAGGGCAACTCCTGCCTGATCAACTTAGTGGCCTTCTATGGTGGAACTATTCTGTGACTGGATAAGGGAAGGGTTACAGATATCATTTAACTGGGCTGCTGTGAGCCCTTGGACACAGCCCCTCACAACATCCTTCTCTCCAAATTGGGCAGAGATTAATTTGACAGGAGGACTGTTAAGTGGATAAGGAATTTTTTGGGTGGTCACATCCAGAGGGTGGTGGTCAATGGCTTATAGTCCTGATGGACATCAGTGAGAAGTGGTGCCACCAGGGGTCTGTACTGGGACCATCAGTGTCATACAAGGAGACATGCAAAACAGTATCCACTGCAGGCTTGCAGATGACAAAAAAAGGCTGTGGTGTGGTGACACTCTTGAAGGACAGGATGCCATCCAGAGGGACCTGGACAAGCTCAAGGAGTGAGCCCATGGGAACCTCATGGGATTCAACAAGATCAGGTGCAAGGTGCAGCACCTGAGTTGGGACAGCCCCTGTCATCAGTCCAGGCTGGGGGATGAAGGCATTGAGAGCAGCCCTGCTGGAAGGACTGGGGGGTGCTGGTGGGTGAGAGGCTGGACATGACCCAGCCATGAGCACTCACAGAACAGAAAGCCAGATGTGTCCTGGGCTGCATCCAGAGCAGTGTGGGCAGGGGAGGGAGGGGATTCTGCCCGTCTGCTCTGCTCTGGTGAAACCTCACCTGGAAGGGGTCTGCCACATCCAGCTCTGGGATCCCTAACACAATAAAGAAGACTGTTAGAATCAGGCCAGAGATACGCCACAAAAAATGGACCAGAGGCATTGAGCACCTCTGCTTTCCTCTTTCAGTGAGGAAAGCCTAAGAGATTTCGTTTGTCCTACCTGAAGAGAGGACTCCAGTGCTCCATTTTTGCAATAAAGAGGGCTTTTAAGAAAGACAGGGACAGGCTTTTTAGTAGATCTTTTCAGTAGAACAAGGAGAGTGCTTTTAAATTAAAAGAGGGTAGATTCAGAGACATAGGGAACACAGTTTTTACAGTGAGGATAGTGAAACCCTACACAGGTTGCCCAGAGAGGTTTCAAATGGCCCATCCCTGGAAACATTCAAAGCTGGTTTGGATGGGTATCTCAGGAACTTGACCTAGATGAAGATGTCCCTGCACATTGCAGGAGTGGATTAGATGACCTTTAAAAGTCCCTTTTTACTCAAACTGTTATGCAGTTCTGTTATAACAGAAGTACCACTTTACACAGTTGATCATTTTACTGTTGTCTTTCCCATATGTGCCAACTTGTTTAAAATTAAAGTGTTTTGTTGGACTGGAGTAGCTGTAACAAGGAACTATCAGAGATTATGCAACTAAGGGCAGGAAAGGATGATCGAAGCGGATAGAAGATTGCTGACATGCTGACTGCCCACCAGCCCAGTCACATGCCAATGGGTTACAGAGGGTGCCTTCTGTGCTGTGACTGCCAGGGCCATTGCAGACTGTCAAGGGTGGTTTTTTTAGAAGAGTGGTGATGGCTGTCCTGGCGCCTCTGCTAGAAACAGTGAAGGTGGTGACCTCCTGGATGAAATGAGAGACTGAAGGGAGAGCTGTTCCTCTCTGGTGGCTCTGCATTGCAATCATGACATGCTTTCTGACATCCCTGCATTTGTGGTTCCTTATCTTTAGCGGAACAGAATCCAGTTCTCCTGGATGCAGGCTGCTACTGTGTATTACTTCCTGGAAAGAGAAGACACAGAAGGGATGTTCATCCTTTTCTTTATGGGAATTCGTTACAACTTACTGGTTTGTTTTCAGCTTAAGCCTGTTGTTTCAGATTATTTTCTTTTTTTCCCTGGTGTGGCTAGGCAGCACTTGGAAAGCAGAATGGTCAGTTCTTCAGAGAGGGTGGAAATGACTTGCCGCAGAAAGTAGTTTTCAGAGGGAAAACTACAGTGCAATTAAGAAATAGAAAAGGGGGTCTTGACCAGAGATATAAAATATTAGGGATATAAAAGATTAGAAGGAAAAATTAGGGAAAAATCTTATTGTGCAGTGCTTGAGATTGGGTTCTGTCAGTAAATGGGAAACACAGTTCTTTCAAAAGTGTTTGTTTCAGGAGCTCAGCTTTTCTAAGGCACTATTCATCTGATAGAAAATCTTGAAAGTCTTTTCCTTCATCACCACACAAAAAAACCCAAAAAAACCTCCACAGAGTAAACTTGGCACTTGTTCCAGTTCTGTTTGGAGTATACATATAATGATGAAACGCAGAATATGGAAAATGTCAGTTTTCTTGGTGGACAATTAAATTTCATTGTCAGTTTAAATTGATGACACTAGCTTCTAAACTATTGAGCCTGTGCTAATAAATGCAACAGTTGTTCATAATTTGGCAGTGAATGACCTTTAAATGTAGGCGCTTACTAAGGATGTCCCTAGAGAACAATTCAACTTCGAAATGACACCCACGTGTTCTTGTTGTCATTTAAATATGCTCTCTTTGTCAATAACAGAATAATAAATACTAGTTAGATTTCTAATGTTGATTCAGATCCCAGGAAACTTACTGAATAAATTAGTGTACATTTGATTTATATTGACCAAAAAAATTTTACAGTGGTATATTGCAGGTCAAGGTGACATACATTTAAATGTGCTGTAGAGCAGAGGGCATACTTGACTGACACAAGTGCTTACTGCATTTTTAATTAACACTTCCAATGCTACTTTCCAAATTGCTCTTGGAGTTGCAAATGTAGAAGCAAGATCTGACATGAACCATCAAAAACTAATGTGGGTTTTTTGAAAATCCATTGGCTTTACCTCCATAGAAGCAGCAGTTTAATTACAAGGCTGTACTTCTCTCTATGGAAGTGTAAAACCACAATGATCTAAAGTTTGGTATAGTTTATGTATTTTAGCATTCTTTACTGTTAAAATAAATGCACATAGAGTCAAAATGGGAAGTTTTTAGTTGTTCTTCCATGAAGACCTAGAATAAGCCACAATATCAAGCTATAAAGGGGTAATAAATTTTTTAGTTACAAAGTATGGAGGGAATAATTATGAGTTTGTGTAAAAAGGTTTCAAAGTATTATGGTTCTAGCCCTTTCACATTCACTTTTCTAGACTGTGTTAACTTGGTAGTTTTTAAAGATCGAACAGGTTTTGAGTGCCTTGAGTATGAAATCTACCAGTGTGAAGACTACTTGCTTACCAGTTGGGCTTTTGTAAGCTCACCATGTATTAACCTTGTGTCACAAGTACTGTTGAAATAAGTGACACACCAAGTTCAAGGAAGTTAAACAGAAGTATTCGATCTATTAGTTCTAATTAGAGTTTTTTTACAGTCTTAGTGTCTTCATAGAACGTTTTTAAGTGTCCTGGTTTCTCTAAAATGGAGACAAAGTAGGTCTTTACAGATGCATTTCTCTCCTGCAGGGATGGTGAAGATAATTTGAGAGATGTCAGTGATTCTGTAATGCCAGAAAAATGCTATTTTGATCATTGGTTTTGGTGGGTTTGATGTTCCAGTGAAGGTGCATGTGTTAGGGGGAAAAAAAGACTTGGTAATTTGAGACAGATAGATACTTTTTTTTTTTTTTTTTAGTGAGTAACTTGTGCATTTGTCAGCAGTGATGATTACATTTCTTTCCTCCAGTTTTCCTGTTTGACAGACTTCGTCAGTGGTATGAAACTAACCACTTGGTATGCAGTGGGAATTTGAAGACACAAAGAATTTTGCAATGCATGCAATGGCAGCTAAGGCAGAAACTAGGAACAGGTAAAACCAAGGTGAAAACTGGCTGAATTTGTACACAGAGAACAGTTAGAGCTGTGGACAGATCAGATGGAGACATATAGCTCCAGTGATCTCCAGTTGCTGTGGTTCACCTGATTCACATGGAATCAATCATGGAATTTTGTTGGAAAGGGCCGTGTAAGATTTTTCTGCGCAGGAAATACCTTTTGCTTTATTTGTGATGGGAGGGTCGACAGCTGAGTAGAGAAGCAGCTGCATGATTCCCTCTATCAGTTTTCCATCTGAAAGAGCAAAAGTTGACACAATCTGTCAGTACGCTACAACTGCAAAGCATCAATTATCCGTTTGTCTCACAATATCTACTGGTTTGCAGTTTTAATGAGGAATTTGCATTTTCAGAAAGATTAGAGGTAGCAGGACATTCAGACATGGATCACAATAAAGGTATGTTTGGATTCCATTGTATCTCTAGGAAGTTTTGGTGACAAAATTTTATTAGTAGTGTAATGCTATCAGTAGAATTATTTCATGAGAGGATTCGTGCTTAACTGCTCCTGGTGATGTTTCCAGATAGCATCAAGCCATGATAATCTTGTCCACAAAGATAGTGTTAAATGTATCAGTACGTTCTTCATAGTACATTAGTACATTTTTCACTATCCAGGAGTGAGAGTACACCAGGCTTTAAAATACAACATGAGGGAAGATGAAATAGATTTCTCCATTTTTCTTACTGCAGTGTGATTCTAATTGGTCTTTGAATTTTTTAGTACCATCTAGCACTGATGTAATTAATTCCAGGTTTAATTGATAATTACTCACCATTGCTATGACATCTATTGTTATCTTTGAATTTCACTGTGTGATACCTAAGAGGTCCTTCTGTGCAAAGTGCTTGGTGGGATAACTTCAGTGCTGCATTTGAGTACAGTGGAAATACTTGGTTTAGGTGTGCACCATGGAAGTGTGCTATGGAGGCTTTCAAGCCACCATATTCTGAGTACTTTTGCTATCAGTAGCCCTTTTTTTTTGCGTTTACAGGAATTGTATGAGGACTTGTATCAACTTTTCATTTTCAGTTTTCTATAAGCCTGAAATTTTTGTGGTTTGGGGAAGCCTAAAATAGCATTTTGGAGAGCAGTCTGTGAGGGGATTTTAAAGACAAAATAAGTGTTGTCATTCCTTTTGAAAGTGGCATTGTATTTTTAATAGAAAATGAAAGGAGAAGTGTATGTAGCCTGTTAATACACTTATTCTGAGATGTCATGGTGATAAGTCTTGCAACTAGAGCATGAATGCCTTCTTCCTCTGAGCAGTCATTTTTAAATTAATATTTCAACCTATATATTGTGCTATAAAATTCACATTTCATAAGCCAGTAAGTGTTGTAAGGTAGGTTTGTTTGGTTGTTTTTTTTTTAATAATGTGTTTGGGGCACAACAATTGATGTATACTTTGAGGTATTGAAATAAGATGAGACAAAGGAGCATACTATGAGCAAGGAGCACCAAGTCCATGCCAGGTTCAAAACAAAGAATATTTCTTCTCCATCCTCCTCTGTTGGTGCAATGAGAGCTCCACCTCTCGTTCGAAAAAACCTTCAGTTCTAGGAGTGTATGAATAGGAAATGTGAGAAGATTATTTTGGTTGAATTTGCTCTCAGTGTAGGGTACTGACTATGGTAAGCAATTTATGAGAAGTGACAGCCAAACCTCCACTGCAGCCTGCATCTAGTATATTATTTGTTTAGATGTCACAATGTTTGTGACATCACCAGGGCCTCTATGAGGCAGTTATGGAATAATGTGCATGCTACACAGAGTTTGAAAAGTCACTCTTGAAAGAGGCTGCCTACACTTGATAATAGTTGTTTCTTGATGACATGCTATGAAAGGCATTGCATATCCAAAAAGGTATTCTTACTGTTTTGAGTACTTAATTCTTCAATGGAGTGAAAACAGTGTAAAACTCCTGTGAAAATCTTCTGTTCCACTAGCTTACCTTGAAAATGGTAAGATAAGAATTACTGATCATTATTTTATTTTTTATATTTCTTGTCTCTCCTGTAATTGATTCATTTTTAATAAATGGAACCCCTTTTTATACCAGAGCAGGAGGCATTTAAGTACAACAGTATCTTCACATTGGAAAATAATGAAATCTAAAGCTTACCTTATAATCTTTTACAAAAGGATAAACAAAGTCTTGATTAAGTAATGAAATAATCAATTGTTCAGCAGCAAGTCTGCATTGATTACAGTACACTGCTTTTATGAAAAAGGACCATATGTGTTGAGAAATACAGCTAACTGTCTCTACTTCTGGTTTTGCACAGGACTCTTTCTTTGTGCATAGATTCCCTTCTCTACTCTTTGTTGGGTAATCAAGTTCTTACCAGGAATAGGACTCCCTGATCATGTGTCTTACTTGCGGTTGAGCTGTGAAGGTAATTACTATCTGACTTCCTTGTTCTTTTAAGATGTGGAGAAAAAAAAAAGTAATACGTCTTCAGTTTAATAATAAATTAATGATCTAGTAAATTTATGGTAAGGTCAGGGAATGCAATAAAAATATTAGCTTTGCTTTAAATATGTGAAGAAATGGATATTCGGGAAAAAATGCACATCAACATTGGATTTGAAAGTTATGCCATTATAGAATCAGAAAACATATTAGCCTATTATTTTTCTGAATTGTTCCAAATTCTAAGAAACATTATCTCCTGTGATGGCATACTTCTTGTAAAACTACAAAATGTTTCATTCTTACAAACAAGATTGAGAAC
>JAODLH010001951.1:465019-475699 GCA_027575645.1 Cossypha caffra
GAGCATGTGCTTTTTTATGCACTGATTTATTGGTAATTTATGACAACTGGTAAGGAACAGTTGATAGGTAGGGAAGCCATGATTCAATTTTTCTGTCGTGTCTGACTAGTTGTGTCACAAAAATCATAGATTCTCTTACTGTTATATAAGGAGCAACATTTGCTTTGCAAAATTATCAGAAAATCCTCGCAGCACAGCTACTCACATGCAAACACAGAAATCACAGAAAATCCAAGAGTGCTTCATCTGTGGCTAGACCCAAACATGACGTGAGGTGACACAATGATTCACCTTGCAAATTCTTATTCAGTTGGTCACTTGGTCACCCAGTGGAAGCCACACGGTTGCATTACGCACCTTCATATTTTGAATGGCTGCCCACAAGGGAACTTCTACAGCCAAGAAACACAGCAAAAGAAGCCAGAACACAGGGTAGAGAAGCTAACAAACTTAACTAATTAAGCAACATGATAGAGATGGTTATGATCAAGTTTTGCCATTCCAGATTCGCTGCCATTCTGCAGACATACTTTTGGGCTATTTACCTTCATCAAACAATGGTATGTCGATAGCATGAGTTACCCAAGAGGTCTTTCTAAAAAGTAAAAATACAGGAGATGGTGTCAGCTGTTTCTCTTACAAGGCAGTCACTGATCAGCTGGGGAGCATCCCTTCCCTGTGATAACCCCTCTCCCCGCGAGATGCTTTATGTCATTTCTGTGCTCACCATGAGTGAGAGCCAAGTGGCTCTCCCAGACTGTCTTGTGGAGTGTGTGTTTTCTGGGATCTGGCCTGTTAGAGAACCCTCTGTGTCACAAGCCTGCACCTTTGACCTGCAAGCTTTGGTGCTCCTCACGAAGACCTGTTACGTTAAGAAAACACTAAGTTTTGTCAACACTCAGAGCTTTCAGGTGAACAAATTGTGGTATAATTTCCTCATGTGGCCACTGAGAGAGTTCATCGCTAGTTATAGTACTTGATCCAGCAATGATCTGGAAATAGATGAGGAAAATGCCAAATATATATTTCTATTGAACTTGTCACATGATTGAATTAAGAAAAGGGGAAGCTCAAAATGTATCTTTTTGTTTGTTCTAAAGGTACCTGTAATATAATCATGAGAGTCATCTCTTAAATTTATGCTCACTCTTAAGCTCAACAGGGAATTTTATTATTTCTGTTCTTTCAAACTTAGCATTTCTTTCTCAAGGTCTTTGAAGCATTTGATCTTCACTTTAATAGAAAGTTTTGGTACTTTAAACTGTATCATTAAATATGCCTACTAAGAACTGCTTCACAGCCTTATGAGACTCTCCAGAGTGAGAGTTTGGAGTTTATATTCATTGCAATCAATTATGACATGTCTAGTTGATTTGTGAAAGTGATAATTAACATGGTCCCACTTAATTAAATCAATAGTATCATGTAATTAAAATAACATGATATGCAAATATTCTCAGCAGCAATTTCATGCATAATCTGCAGGCTTTGAATTATTTGGTAGAATTTATCCTTAGCAATAGAATATGAAATAAATCGAAGGATGTGGTGGGTTTGTTATCAAATGCTGATCACAGGAAAAGCTGTGGTGACATGGAGTGTTAGTTTTCAAACTCACTCTACACTCTGCTGTCTGCAATTAGGATATTTGAATGTATCCCACAGTAGCTTTACTAACCATATATTATCATCAAAATCATGGGGAAGAGCACAGAGGAGAAGAGCACTTTATCCCCAGTATGATAGTACCAACAGCTCACAAGATTTTATTAAGGTAGAAGGATTTTTAAAATTCTATATTATGAACCAGTAATTTCAGTAAAACATTTTGAATACTTTTAAATAATTTGTTTTATATGGATAAAAGAGGCCATACATGGATGTCTTAGTTCTGTGACCTAGGCTTTAATAGGTATGATCCTTTGGCTGTGACAAAGAAATGTAGCTAATTTGAAAATGGCCAGGGCTGTAGTCAGTGGCAAGAAGGTGACTGTTTTGTATCATAGTACTAAACATAAATGAAGGGCATTAAAAAATATCAGTAAGGTGTCTCCCCTCACCCCATCAACAGAGTTAACTTCTGGATAATCTTGATAG
Source organism: Cossypha caffra (assembly GCA_027575645.1). Classification (NCBI taxonomy): domain Eukaryota; kingdom Metazoa; phylum Chordata; class Aves; order Passeriformes; family Muscicapidae; genus Cossypha; species Cossypha caffra. The sequence continues at coordinate 467,117 of JAODLH010001951.1, forward strand.
TTATAGTAACAAAAAGCTGTAGAAAAGAAATTATTATACATTATTAAAATTACTGAATTGAGATAGACTTTGAAAATGGTGTAAAAATTTTTAAAATTTTAGGGTCATGTTCTGCTGTTACATCAGGAGATATTGTGACTTTATGCAACATAATTTAATGGATATTACATTTAAAATCCCTTTATGGATGACCAGTTTCAAAATCAGCAGCATTTGTGGAGTGTAGTGAGATCCACAGTCATTACACATCACAGATAGACGATTATTATTAAAGAAGTCATCAGTAAGAAATAATTTATACTTTTAATCAATTCACAAAGACTAATATATTTACTTTTTTTTCTCGTAATGTTCTCTTCGAATCATTTTATTGCTTTTTAAAAGTACAAGCAGCATCTGTTTTATGCAGTGTAATAAGGATATTTCTATAGGTTTCAGCAGCTTGTTTTTTATACTTGCCACGATTTAATTTAATGTTGTGATCAGCTTTTATTCCAATATACTGTGATGTCACTCTGCATGCTGCACATTTCCTCTGTGTTTGCATAACACCATTAGGAACCAGAGATGAGTCTTTTCAGTTGCAAAGTACAATCTGAGCAGTCCCACAGGATATGGGGCTTTCTGCTCTCTGCAGTGTAACTTAATATGTCAAGCCTGAAACTGGTTTGTCAGAGGGATCACCACTGGTGTGAGGTGGTTTCAATTTCACTCTAGAGTTCAGGCATTATTTTCTGATGCTAATAAAGTAAAACCTGTAATTTCAACAAGCCGTGTAAATACTGAATTAGGTATTGCTTCTGTTGTAACAAACAAACTAACCTGGCCATTATTACTGTTACAACTACTCATGACATGAAAAGCAAAGAGGAAAACTGTACTCCCACTTTGTCATTAATGTATACAATCTAAAAAGTTTGCCCCTCATATTTCCTTTCAATCTCCAGAAAGCATTGTCACTGACAGTTTTGTTTACAAAAGTGGAACTAAATTGCAGTGAGTTTATTAAACTCCATTCATATTACACCTGCTCACAAATCAAAGCTGTCTCATGTTTTGACAGTCTCAATTGCCAGCTAAATGCAATCACATTAATAAAGATGTGGACTTCCAACATTTCATTCTTTTTTAACATTATTTTGTGTATTTTATCACAAGGATTGAGCATTTGAGCACCTATCTCGATTTTCTGTCTTGCTCACCACCCCCAACACCCCACCTCCAGCTGGCTAAATTACCAATAACAATAGTGGCCATAACTAGCTTGATTACTTCAGTGCCAGCAAAGGTACCATGCCATGTTTAATCCCCAAGGATTAAATATGAAATAGAATGCTTTTGACCAGAACCTAAGCTAACACTGTTAATAGCAGTCTTGCTCTCAAGGGTTGCTTCTCGCATGGTCCATGGTAGGCAGAAGCAGACTTCTGCTTACATCATTTTACACGTTGCTGTTTTTAAAAGTCTTCTGTTCTTCACCTGTTTTTTATAAAGCAGGCAATGCAGTTCACAGCAGGTTACCAAAAGCGTCTCATGCAGTGCTGCATGTACATGATGTGAAAAGAGGGTTTTCCACAGAAAATTGTTCTGATAATATCAAGCAGGGAGGTTTTACATACATAAACAGCAAATATTATGAATCCAAATTGTGAAATGTAATGCATTTGAAAGTAAAGTTTTCTGGGTTATTTTTAATGTCTTCCTGTTTGTTTCCCATAGAAACTTTTAAGAAGAGAGTTAAAGCTCTAAAGAGTTGCACTCAGGGTATTTGAGTATGAGTAGTGGCAGCCAGATGTTTCCCTGTTGTCTTTCCAGTTGTATGGCTCATAGGATCCCATATGGAATATGATACTCGCTTCCTCATTTTTAACCACAGATACAAACATAATTATCACCCTTTCCAAAGGTGGTCAAGACATAAGGGCGCACGCACAAGTTACAACATGGATCAGTACTAATTTTTTAAAGATTGTGAATGCCAGGAAGCTGTGGTTACCTTTGAAGATTCCGATGTGCTCCGAGAGAGGAAAATTTGAATTGAGAGGGGATCAAGCTGGGAAGTGATGGCAAACATAAAGTTATTTGAGAATGTGCAATGTTGTATCTGAGGTTTTGCAGGATCCAATATGTGCTATATAAATAGCTGTGCTGTGTCTTCTACGGTGGGTCAGTGGAAAATAAACTGCAGCCTACTTGTCTGCAGTAAGCCATTACCAGAGGATGGTGGCAATAATTTCTCAAGTTCCCAGCAGACAATGACTTGAACAGTGACTTATGAATATACTTCCAGTGGGAACCTCCAGCACCTTGCAAGTCCCATTTTACTGCTCTTTGAAGTCAGAAAGAACGTTAAATAAGGGCAGCAACAGATAGCATCTGCTTATCTCTTATTAGAGATAGAAGCAGCTTATACACAGAGCCACTAAGCTGAATTAAAACACTGAGAAGATGGTATCGTTTCAAATGTGATTTGTTCAGTCATATAAGATTCAGTAAAACAGTGACTGGAAAAGACACTGTGGTCTGATTAGACTACAAGTTATGGGTAGAAAATTCTAGCAGATGGCTATACTGCTGTGTGACAACAGAAAAAAGAAAGACCTTCCTAGACGTTTAGTTTAAAACTTAATTGTTTAATCGGAATAAATTTATGTGTGTAATACAAATGATAAAACATAATTGGATACCTGCTGAAGGTTCTCCTTTAGAAAGATATCAGAAAACCAAATAATGAAATTTTTTGTGTTAATTTTTAATGTTTTTTAAGGAGCATTCAAATTCCAACAGAAAGCAATTTTTCCAAAAATGTTCATTTTTGAAGGAAACTTCTTTGACACGGTCAAAGTTAAATCTCAGTTAAATTGCAAGTAGTAAGTGTCTCAGCAGCATAGGTGTATCCAGATGGTTAAAAATTCAGTATTTTAGAGGCTGACATTTGGAAGCTTTTTGGTAAATATGAAAGAGATTTGGTAAATATAAAAGGACTATTTATATAAAATATAAAAATATTTAATTAAAATTATTTATGAAATGATATCTTGCTTTGATTTGAAAAAGGGTAAAAGTCTCTTGGTTTCTCTTTAGAACAAAATTTCTCCTCAGAGACTTTTAATTTTTAGGTTAGAAATTACCTTTTTCTACGTTGTAATCCACTCTAAAGTAAATGATCATAAAAAAGCGTATATGCATTGCAGAGTTTTCTCGAGATGTACTGCGTCAGGAGGAAATGGAAACAACAATAAATATGGAGATGCAGGGTGTTGAGGACCTCCCTGCAATTTCCCTCCAGCTGAGATCAGGCTCCTTGGACTCTGCAGTGGTGGGGTTCATCTTTACCTTTAGATTTTCCACAGAGAGCCCAGCATGTTCACTCTGAAACCCCACTGCAACAGGAACCCAAGTACTCTAAACAGAGAAGGTGTATATGGTTCCTTCAATAGCATTCCTGGTTCAAAATAAAGCACTAATGCAGAGATATCTTCATTTCCATATTAAGCTGCAAGTGACAAAAGGGTAGAGACAGTTGAATTCTGTTTTTTTCTCGAACCTTTTAGCTATAAACTGTATTTATTTTCAGATATCAATGTTTCTGCTTAACAAAGACATTTTGCCTACCCCTTGTTATATATATGTTCAATGAATCATTTGTATTGTGCTCTTTACTTTGGCATATGAGTTTATCACCAAAAACCCAAATATTAATATTTAATTGCCCATATTAGGGAGTAGAACTCCCAAGAAGAACTCCAATAGAGAATTATATTCTCTATTGTCTACAGTAAAGTGCTTAGGAAAATATAGACAATGAACTATGACAAAAAAGTTAAATATGTTGTATTTTCTGAGTGCATTTGGTTCAGGGAAAACCTGTGTTCAAATGACTTTTTTTTTTTTTAATTTATTTCCCTTATGTTATTTTTTGTGTGTGTGTATTGCATAAATACATATTAACTGCATGCTATAAGACATACTTTGCATAAATGAAAGTCTCAGAAGCCACCATTTTGTACTCAACTTCCATCTGCTGAAAAATTATTATTTTACATGTGGGTTCTACTGACAAAATAAAGGCTGTGCTGAATTCATTGTGGGATAAAGTACCTCACATTGAAGGGTCAGATTGGCTCTCTGTTGTCCTATATTTTCTCCATGTCTGGTTATTTACCTCCAGTCTGTGTTTCATGACTGTCCCAGTGAGCAGAAATAGTTCCTCTTACATTTCTAATTCACAAACTGAAAAGGAAAACTTCTAAGAAAACACCAGAGCCAGAAAATACTAGAGTTGTTACTGGCTGTTGTATCAACAGCTCTAATGTTAAAATCTTTTCTCTTCCTCTGAGGTAATTTGCATGGAAGTTAGTCATCTCTCACAGTTTTGTAAGCTTTCTTCTCCCTTTTGAATCAGGGACAAGAAGGTATGAATTTGAAATGAAACCTCATTTGTAAATCTGCCTGATTTCATATGTTTAAATTAGATATTTCATTTTAGCATAAATGCATGGGTGGTTTTAGACTTTGCGTATGAAATACACTTGATATGGAAAATATTTCAGTTTCTGCTGCCATTTGGTATGATGAAGGTTAGCACATACAGTATGTAAAATATGAATCCCTCTCGGGGAGATCCTTATTTGAATTGTAGATGAGAAGTTTCTAAAAGTATAATTAACTTTGCTTGATACCTTTTCTCCTCATTTTGTGAAGAAATATCGCCCACAAACAAGGAAAGGAAAAAAAAAGACGCTTTCTCTTGCCTGCTAAGCAGCTGGGAAGCATTGCACTGTCATGTTCTCTGATTCATACCTCAGCTCTAAATCAGCAAATCCTAAGTGGGTCTGAGTTGGGAGTGTCTTAACAGGCCAAGCAGTGAAAAGCAGAAATAATTTAATAACACTTTCTCTAACAGTAGCTGACAACAGCACTCCAGGAATGCATTCTAGCAAAAGAAGGTGTTTTCTAAATACAGGTTTAGGGCTTTTCTCCAATTTGAAAGGAGATCAGAATGCATCTTTCAGCAATTGTTCCTTAATTCTGGTTATTTGTCATTCCTTTTCTCATTGTGTTTGCCTTGAACAGGTTCTTGAAAGTTTAGTAAGAGGATAAAAAAAGACTGCATGGGAAATATAAAAATCTCCTCAATGGTCTTCTGAACTAGAATTAATAAAATAGAAAATTTAAATAAGACACAAATATGAATTCTAACTGCTAATGGCAATGAGGTCTTTTCATGTTTAAAAAAGTATTAATACTATTTTAGCAATTAAAATAATATTAACTTTGTGTCTTTAGTGGTAAATTATAGGCATTGATTTAATGTCCACATAGCCCACCTTTTGAAGTACTGATGTAGGGAAAAAAAAAAGGTGGGATTAATAAGTAATATTTCACCTATCAGAAAAAAAAAAAAAAGAGAAAGAGGAATGTATCATGTCATACTGCCTATGCAGTTTTGGGGGTGTTTCTTTAATTTGTTTTTTTTTTTTTGTATTCAACAGATTCCTACCTTTTTTCCTCAATGGGTATTACTTCTCATTTGCTAAGAGAAAAAGAAGAATCGAAAAAGAAGAATCAAAAAAGGAAAGAAAGAGTGAAAAAAAAGTCCTTAGAATCCATTCCATAATTTCATTTCTCTGCTTATATTGCTTAGATCTTAGGAGTTATGCTCTGAAGAAAATGTTCAAAGAAAATTGTTTCTGTCTTACCACAATTTCAGGATGATTTTGGCACATTTGGGCTCTTTGTAATGACCGACAATTTTGTCTTCATACACTTAACTTCACAGATTGAACACCTTTGAAGTGATCCTTAAACGTGTGTTTAAATTATAAACTTTAGGTGCTGTAAATCTGCATTCAAATCTAACGCAGTCCTAAAGACAGCAGCTGGCAAGAAGGTAATTTCACCTTGTTGCTTGCCAAGCAATCTGGGCAGCAGCAACACACTCCAAGGCATGGAATTGCTGCTTCTGTAACAACACAGACAGGTTGGCTCTCGTCTTGTTGATGGGTTTAGTTGGCTGAGCTCGTGCTTCTTTGTCTGTATCTTTCTGTATTTAGTTGACAGACTCCTCTACAGTGTGTTTTCTCTGGAAGACAAGCAAAGAATGTATCACTTTGCAGGTTTGAGTAAGAGTCTTTTCCCTACCAACATGCAAAACCAGTATTTGATTAGTGCTATTACAGTATTTTGGAAAGTCAGGGTGAAATCGAGAACACTAATTTGCCCTTTTTGTTCCAGTACTTTAATTGTTTTTCTCTTTCTCTCTTACTCATGTATTCCTAGCCCCCTTTCTCCAGTTACATGACTTTCTCATAATATCTTCTAGCTTTTGCAGAAACAGTCTTTCAGAAAACAATTTAAACTCACATCTTTAAATTCTTTCAACATATTCAAAAGTTTTTTGAAGACAAGTCAGATTTATAAGCCAGTCGGCTTTTCTTCTAAAGCTGCTTTTTTTGATTCTGGTCTTTTCTCCCATTTCCTTATCCATTGCCTTATCTCCTTCCATACTCTCTGGTAAGACCCTCTAGTCCAGACTTTCTCCCCCATCTCCCGTGCATTAAAGTGGTTTTTTTTGTTTGGTTTCTGGTGTTGAACTTCACCACCATACCGTACTGAAATTAAGTGTCCTTGTGGAAAATTTAACGGAGCATGAGGAGACAGCCTGGCGCTGGGAAAACAAACACGTGGTGATTCTGGGGCAGCAGCAAGGAAGTGGATAGCCTTTTCAGGAGGGCTGAGAAAGCCAGAATGTGCCTGTGGAGAGAGCATATTTGGTGCCCTGAGGCACCAAGCTGAGGCAGTGGTTGATGCAGTCCCGCACCAGTTGTGTGATGCACGTTTTCACAAGGTCCATTTGGGTCAGTCTTATTGAATTCCTTAAACTCCCCAGAGGTAGTAAAGCACTGAGGTATTTATCCATTCAAGAGTATCTAGTTTTCTTGCCATGCTGGTGTGGTTTTGTTGCACATTCAGTACCATATATTTTAAATGTATTGAGCAATCAATTTAAACTTGTTATTGTCACTGGGGCTTGAAAATTTAATAAGCAATTACCAGAGTCCATTCCTTTGTTTTTAATTTTTACTAAGATGCTGTTCAATTTCAGACCTTAAAGCAATCATGCTCTCCAGATTATTGAATTGAATGAGTCCATAAGTCAGACCAGCTCTTAACAGTATTTTTCTTCACTGATTTATTTGGCTGAATGGTACAGTATCTCCTTGTGGAATGAGCAAAAAGGAAATGCAAATCTGAAGTTAGATTGTAAATATAAAGCACTGCAATACCTATCAAGCCAATGAGCAGCAGACCACGAGACCATCTTTCTGGTTTTTGTTGTTGTAGTGCTCTGCTTTTTGTCAGCATGTATGGGGAAAAAACATCCCCTCCTACAATTCTTAAATGCATAAAAAGCAATATAGTTTCATATGCCCCTCATTGATCTTACAAGAGAATATCCAGAGAATCCAGGACTGCATAACTGAATTATTTTGATTTCCTTTTCCATTTCCTTTTCCATTTTTATAACAAAGCTCTTTCTTTCCCCGGTGTTTTTTTTAAATTTAATTCTTACTGAAGAAGAAAATGCTGCTTGATTTGTTTTCTTTTGTATTTTTCATCAAGACAACCAGCAAAATGTTCCAAAATGTGAAAAAATTCTTTTTTAAATTACTAAAATGTCACCTAAAGACACTTAGGCTAATGCTTTGAAAAGGTAATCACATTCTCATTCTTGTTATGCCTACACCATATTGCTCTAAAAGGCAGTGGTTTTCATGGGATTGCCTTTGATACCCATCACACAAAAAAATACAAAAGGTCAAAGTAAAGCCTCTACAAATAGTAGATAAAGCTGCAGAGAGATCAGAATTCCTATTCTGGAAACCAATCATCCCTCTAAAAAGGTATGACATGAAGGAAAGAATTCTGAAAATATAAAAAATTTTCTCATAATTCTTTCCTCAATGCTTTGTAAAATCTGATCTTAGATTTCAGCAAGTGAAGAAATTTTTCATGTATTTTCTTGAAAATTGCATCTTAATATTAAAGGGAGCAGAAGAAACAGTTTTTAAGTGTTGGGTAACACAATTAAATTGAAAATATTCCAAATGTCTTAGAATGTGTTCAGTGGAATAAGAGTGTATTATTTTAAATAGGATGCTATTGTGTTCAGATGGAATCGTTTATTTTTCCCTCTTCATTTCTATTTTATTACAGAAAGAAAACTGAATAAATTGTGATTCTGGCAACACTGTCAGCATACCCTGTCTTGGGGACCAGTGTTTTCCTCACTAACTAGAATTCCCAGTATTATACTAGGGACAGTTTTGACATCTTGCACATTCTTAATTTTCTTCTAAGAATATCCCATGTGATACAGTCAGTTTTGTCTAATTCTAGTGTTTCTTCTTAGGAAAAAAAACACATCTATTTTCAGTTATAACAAAAGCCCATTGACATAAACTGCATAGGTATTACCAACAGGGGCTTGATTTGTTTGTTTGTTTGTTTGTTTGTTTGTTTTGTTCTTGGTGGTCGTGGGGGTGGTAGTGATGGGTTGGTTTTTTGTTTGGTTTGGGG
>JAODLH010001951.1:513406-544515 GCA_027575645.1 Cossypha caffra
CAGATCGGCTTGAATAGAAACCTGACTTTAAATGGTATTTTAAAAGTAATATAGACATGAAAATTTGAGGACTTTTTATAAAATACTTAGAAATAAAATTTTAAATCAAATTTGTGCTGAATTTATTATTAACACTGAAAGATAGAGTCTGCTTTGTTTTAAAATAAAATATTTCGATTTTTTACTGTAAAACTCCTCCTTTGTTTCAAAACTACAACTCCTTAACTTTGCCAAAAAAGCAAAGTTAAGGATTTGGTAATATTATCAAAATATTTTGGAGTATTACTTATTGGTTTAATCACAGGGCTTTTATGCTCTTTTTTAGCTATCTAAATTTGAAAGCAGTATAGTTTCAGCTTAATTTCAGGGGAGAAGATTTTAAGCTATGTTGCATTTCATTCCAACAGAGAAAGGCTAAGAACACATTGGTATATCTTGATAAAATAATTAAAAATCGATGTTTAACACCATGTTATTCCTAATTTCAAAATGGTGTTCGGTCATCAAATTCACCATCTTAACAGCAATTGCTAAAATCTTTTGCAAAATTCAACAGATATTTTCTGTTGTGTTATATATATATATATATATATATATATATATATATGTGTGTGTGTGTATATGTATATGTATGTGAGTGTGTGTATATACATACATATATATATATATATATATATATATATGCATGTATCAATCAAACGTCAAATCATGGTATATGATCATGATATACCTATCAATCATGTATCAAAGACATCATATTCCATGTCTTTTCACAGATTTTTTTCTGATGTAGGGAGGGGAAGGTACAGACATATTCCAAAATTATTAATTTAACTGAACAACACAGCCATGTGTCATCCTCTGAAGTGGCAGTCGGTTCTGGCTGAGCATAACTGGGAGAGAGAGCACAGGCAAGCCTGACATTTCCCCAAGTCATGGAGTCACGGAGCAGTTGGGTTGGAAGGGACCTTTAAAGGCCATCCAGTCCAGCCCCCTGTCCCCCTCTGCAATAAGTACAGATATCTTCAAGTGGATGTGATTGCTCAGAGTCCTATCCAGCCTGACCTTGAATGCTAGGCTGCCTCTGCAATCATATTGTCATTTCCTTGCCAGCTCTGATTTTTTTTCTATGATCCAGTGTTTCACTAAGAGAAAGCTGCTAGCACAGATATAGCTGTGTTTTCTTGTTACTTTGATGCCTTAGGATTTTAGCTTCTGTATTTTTCAAATCCTGTACTGGATTAGTGAATAGCTCCAAACTCCATATAGAGTGCTAGTTAACTGTCTTCATATTTTGGTCAGACAAAACAATCCCTCTAAGCCTGAAATCCAAGGGCACTTTACTGCCCTAGGCCCAAAAAAGTATAATCAAAAGTGAGTTAGGTGTAGCAAACTGGGGGTGTACGACTTCATTACCAAAAGCTGTAATTGGAGGATTAACCTCTGATATGTAAATAGACCAAACTTACAATTTTCTGAAAAGTTCCATCATCCATCCATCCGTCTTGGGTGTAGCTCCTCTCAGAGGCTTCTGACTGCCCAAGGTATATCTATTAAAGGCCTTTAATAAATACCCACTTTTATTCTCTGAATCATGTCTCATCTCTGTTCTAGCCAGCTTCCCCAAGGCATCAACTTCTGTGATGTCAGTTCCACTATCAGTAGATCTTATAAGAAGAAAAAAGGTCTCTTCTGCCATCTTAAAGCTGAATGTTGTGAAGGATACAATCCAAAATTTCTACCTTTATACCTGAAAGGTTTTCATTATACATTATACTAAAAGTGTTATCGTTGCCTTATGCTATTTAACTCACATGGAGAGCCGAGTGATGTTTCTTCTTCCATAAAAAGTACCCTAAATGTCCTCAAACTCTGAAAGGAACTGTGCTGCTCTAAGTTTTGCAGATCTTAAATTATTTTTGATTGAAAATTGAAATTGACTAGAATTAATACAAAGATGTATAAAATGTTTTTCACTTCTGATGCATTTTATTCTCATTTGCATCCTTCATTGCTTTCCATCTACTTCCCTTAGAAGAACTAGTTCAGTACAAGTTACTTTCTCAAGTAAACATTCTTATTAAGTTATTTTTTTATTCTGTTTTTTGCTTTGCTTTGTTTTGTTTTTTAATTTTTATTTGCTTTTCCTTTTGTTGCAGTCAGATGACATTATCAAGCAGATATTTTTGTGAACGTGGCAATTCCTTCACCCCACCTTCCTCATCCACTTTACTGAGCCTTCCCCTGCTGTCACATAGTAACAATCTGAAATTAGTGATAATCTGAAATCCCGCCCTACTGGTGCTAGTTTTCATCTGGGGATGAATGGTGGTGGGGTATGGGCATTTGTTCCCTGCTTTGTTCATTTCAGCCCCCAGCACTGGTAGAGCTAGGTGCAGATGTTCTCTCTAAGACTCACTTCTGGGGTAATTGCTTCACATTTGAAATATACCCTCAGGCATCTACTGCTGTAAGGCTTATTTTGGACCCCAAGATTTTATGGTTATGATTGCTAGGGATATTTTCTTTAACTTCATAAGGCAACTACTCGACTGGTATCAATTAATATTGTGTTTCTGACTTCTGTGAATCCATATTGAGTTTCCACAACCACAGAGTTGGCCTAAAGTTTCTGCGGCTTGGGGACATTTTCCTCAGAGTATTGCTTAATTAACACCAAATTTTCATCAATCCTTTCTCCCCTCTCCTTCTAATTGCTACTTCTATGGTACATGCAGAGAAGGGACATATCCTTGAATCAAGTGTTTTTCTGAATGATCACTGATGTATGTCAGCCTGTTCACTGGGGGTGAGATATTACAGGTGAAGAAATGTGTTTACTTTCTCATCGAAACTTGAGTTTCCATGTATTTATTTTTATTCTCACTTTTCAACAGCCAAATTCTCCTCCTCAAGTTAAATATTATAGTGTTGTTAAATAAAGACAATAGAAATGATTTTATGAGTAAAGAAGGACTGATCCATTTATTTTACCTCATTACATCTTCATGTTTTAATGTTTTTAACATTTTGAAATCCAAAAGAAAAGTCATTTTAACCATTCTCTTCCTGGGTATTACATGTGGAAAGGTTTAAATAATAGCTTCTCAGTCATTAAGGTTTTTGTTTAGACATCCAGTCTGTACTTTACAATTTACATTATCTATGTTTATTATTCACTTAACAATTTCTGTAAGCATATATTACTTCTGCTTCTGCTGATAAAATGTGTATCACTGAAGAGCTAGCGTTGTGCACATTCACTATTTCTGTCCCAAACAAATGTCCTGTTAACTACAATAATGTGTTTTCTGTCATTGTTCCTGGTTCATATGATCTATTCAGTCATAAACAACAGTTTATTCTCCACTTATGTCCTGTATGAGTCAATTTCTTGTGCAAGACACAAGTGCAGTGCAGTGAGATGAATTCATGTACTTTAAAAATGGATGATCATCAGCTACACTAATTATTACTGAAATATTTGCAGTACTTCTTTAATTCATTGTTGCTTCAAAACTCCCCTATTATATATGAAAATAAAGAGGAAAATATTAACCACAAAACAGTTTTGTGTTTAAGAAATTAAAGTCATTGTAATATATAAAACTTGGAAAATCTTAACCTCATGGATTTTGTTGAGAAATTATGTCACATTTATGTAGAAACAATTGCTTAGGTGCAATTTCAACTTTTTTCTGATATTTTCCTGTTGATTTGGGTGAATTCATTTGGTCTAATTTATAGGGAGAATCATCATATGTTCAGCATTTTAGGAAATTATATTTCCCATGGACACCCCTTTGCTATTAGATTCTTTGCTCACCACTACTTCCAGTACAATTTGCTTTCATCTTCTTGTTGGAAGTGACAGAAATCAGAGATAGAAAAGCCTGTTGGGTCATTCCCTTCTTTCCATTTTGCCGGAATAGGATTGTTTCCTGCAGTACAGGGGAGAGGGTACTTTGCTGGGCAGTGAAATAGCCACCACCTCGTGGTACATCTTGCTGAAACATGAAGGGCAGCTGTATAAAAGGCATATGGGCTTTGTGGAACTTCAGGCCAGAACTGTAAGTAAGCAGCAAGGTCTGCATTGCAGAAGCAGACAGAAAGCTGCTATATAGTAATAGAGAGGAAGCTCAGTGCAAGATGTCAGTCCTCACATTTTTTGCATAAAACAACCTTTACTGAAGAATGCAAATTCAAGTTCACAGAAACATGAAATGCTTGTTGATTTTTCCAAGGTATGCCATCAAGGGAAGGAAGCCTAGAAAAACCTTCCATGCTTCATTTCAATCTTTACCAAAACAAACAGTGCCAACTCAGTTGAGAAAATAAATCTTCTTTTACAATTCACATTTTTAAATGAATTTGAAACGGGAGTTTAAAAAATAAAATACAAAATATTGAAGTTTTCAGTTTAACCCAAAACACTCTTTCAACCTCTTTTTGTAGAAAGCAGAGTGACCAGCTGTTCACATAAGTCTGGCAAAGACATGGTTTTGTTCAGGATGAGATTGAAGAGACTGTGATGTGAGGTCTCTCTTCTCCCCCAAACACGGCTGATTTATTCCACGGTTTCAATCCACATGTGGATTTTACATGCCTCCTTTCTGAGATTTGTAACCATCCTTTCATCTGTCCTCTACTCTGTCCAGTGATACTGACAAAATCACATAATGAGCTTTAATGAAAAAATCTAATATCCTGCTCAAATATATTCTTCGTATTTTTCTGATAAATTCTATTTATTTCCCCTTTTCTCCCAAATCTCAACTTTTCCTATGCATGTAATAATTTTCAAATATTTGTACATGGATGGTATGGTCTTGCTATCTAATCATTAAGCAAAGTAGCTGTTCATTTTTTGACCTTTTCTCAGGGTAATTCTTCTGTGTTTCTAATTTTCTATTCAGTGTTTTCTTCCACTTTATTCTTTGCTTGAATCAGTCTCATTGATACTTTCATTGATTTTGGGTTCACCTGTACCTTATAAACCGATGCAAGCTCACCATCACAGGGATGATCATGTAGAATCATCCTAGCAATAGACATCTGCCTGATAGACTCAATAAAATAGAATAAAATAAAAATTGCAGATGAGCAGTGCTACTTTTTCCTCCGTCTGCTGAAAGCAGAGGGATGCTGCCAGTCTTTTCTGTGGTTCCTAAGTCAAACCTCCTGCTAGCTTATATTTTTTAAGACTGATCCAGTAAGGTATTACTCTGAGCTTTGAAATGCTTTCCATTTCCCAAATTTATTATCTGATCTTTTTTGAAGAGAATCTGGAAGCTTTCCATCCCATTCTAGTGCTGTGGAATATTTCTCTTTGAGAGGAACTGGACATGTTTATCTCAGTAGTTGTTTGAGACCCCAGTATGTGCTCTGTTGCTTGGGAGCTCCCTCCTGCAGCATTTACCCATAGACATTTCTGGGTCTGTACATCAAAAGGGAAGTAAAATCTAAGTGCAATTTTAAAACTCTGATTTTGACACAATTCACGGGGAATATTTTTCTTCATTTTCTAACTCTAATAAAAAGCTTTCTGTTGAAAAAGCTTTTAAAAACCCTTGCAATAATCACTAACAATCCTGAGGACTGCACCAAAAAATATTTAGGATTTGGCAAGTGTTTTTAACTTTGGTTTAAGTCAGAATGCAGTCCTTTACATTGAAAAAAAAAAAAATGAAAGAAAAAAGAGAGAGAGAGAGAAGAATAGAGAGAGCGAAGACAAGGGAGATCTTAAAAGGATTAAAAGGAGTTCTGTTATGAGTGGGCTTCAGGGACTTATAGAATTATGTGGAGCATATCACAACTTCACTGCTTATTACATGTATAGTCTTTTTTTTCAATTTTCATATTTGTACATATTTTGTTACAAATAAATTTGTAGAAAAACAGGCAATGGCTTGAAACAGAAATAAGAGAGGTGTACTTCAGATGCCAGGAAAAAGTTCTTCACTGTGAAGATGGTGAAGCACTGGCACAGGCTGTGAGTGCCCCATCCCTGGAGGTGTTCAGTGCCAGGTTGGATGAGGCACTGAGCAGCCTAGTCTAGTGGAAGGTGACTCTGCCCACGGTGCAGGGCTTGGAACCAGATGTTTTTTATAGTCTCTTCCAGACCAAACCATTCTATGACAAAAAACTGCAGCAGTGTAATTTTTTCTACACTGGGAATAGAAAACAGAATAAGCTTTTTTCCCAATGCCAGGCAATGATCCAGACACAATGGTGTGATTTTTGTTTTTCCACTCTGCAAATCCTTTGTTTAGGCAGGTGCAGAGGGCCATGCTTCATACACTGCCAAAGAGTAGGTTTTGCATTGTGAAAATTCTTTTTGAGAAGCCAAAACCAGAAAACTAAAATGAAGTTAAGCTGGAAAGACTAGCAGAATTGAGGCATTTGATGAAGAAAGCAATGACTGATTAAATCAGGGACATTAATATCTCCCTCTCAACAGTGTTAGGCACTTACTGCTTTGGCACATGTAGTGGCTCCAGGAGGGAACACGTGGTGGTTACAAGAACTGTGCTAACATTGATCATACCATACGCCAGATTGTCTGGCTGTGACCTATTTAATTTGAAATTATTGCGTGTGTTGTGCCAATCTTTTGAATTTTAAAAAATGCTCACGACGGGTTGTTGGCTATTAACTTGAAGCACTGCCCAAGCCTAATTGATTTGTGATCATGATATATATTGACAGCTGACTAGAATTCACAACAACCGACTTGTTGAGGCTTGTTGACTTCCCTTCGGCTGCTCAGTGCCATGACGTGGTGTTTGATCCATCACAGGACTGTGTTCCTCTGCCATTGGAGGGGCAAGGAAAATGGAACACACACAAAGTGTATCTCAGGCAGTTGACAGAAATCTGCCAGCAGCAAGGCTGGAGTCCCAGGCTCCTGCCAGCTCTTTCCAGTGACAACACCACCACGCTAAGGTCATACTCACCACACAATTAAAGCTTATCAATTAACCCAGAGAAAGAGCATTGGCAGCCCGGGCTGGCTAGGAGTTCTACAGAAAATATTCTGAAACCATCCAGCTGCAGAGAGGACAAGATTCAGATCTTCTGACTAATTGTCTTTTATAGGAGCGAGGCTCCTATGGAAATGATAGGTGAAATTGGCAGAGAGGTTGTCTGCAGGAAAAGGATCAGAGGGGCAGCTTCACCTCTATCTACCTACAGCTGTCTCTGAAAAATACTCCTTGGGTTGTAAAAGAAAAAGAAGATATTAAAAAGGGTGGATAATGATGCCTTATGAGCAGAAGAACTTCTTCCTTGTCCTTCAGTTTAAGGCACAAGCCACCAGTGGAATCAGTATTTAAGAGGCAGCCTTCCTGATGGCAATCCCTAGTGTCAGACTCTCTTCTTGGGTGTATAGCACTGCCTACACATTCTTAAGGAACTCTAGGCATCTAAATGCACACTGGGTTTTGGAATGGGTGTGAAAGCCCTAGAAACCAAAGGCCTATAAGACACAACCCTTTTGTGGATATAACTTCTTGCAACCTTGAATATGAGAAAGAAAAAATAAATTCAGGCAACCACAGCCATATATATTAATATTTAATAAATTATTTACAATACTCTGAACAACAAATGGGTGCCACCCTATAATCTCCATGTTGTAGGAGCATGTGCTTTTTTTTAGCTGTAATTTTGTTTTGATTAGAAACAGAGGCATATCTGTCACATAGCACCCTCATGGGGAAGTTCACAGCAGGGACAGAAAAAAAATTTTGTCATTGCTAAATTGATGGCCAGTGCACGTGAAATTAGTTGAGTTTTTTGTATGCATGAGTTCCAAAAAGCTTCAGATACTTTGAATTTGATAATTAAGCACCTGTTAGCTTGTTGTTTCTCTGAAAAATTTGAATGCTGCCACTTTTCTTCTTCTTAGTGGCTTCAAAATCTATAGGGATCCTTCACAAATGCACAGCACCAAGAAAATGGATATAGGATGAAAGAGTCAGGTTCATCATTGTCTCATTTATCAAAATGCAGTGGATTTATGAGTTTAAAATATTGCATTTGTAGCATTTTGCAACATATTTACTCCGGTTAAAGACTGTATTTGCAGTCTCCTTGAGTTATTGTGTAGTTCTTTATTTTTTCATAGGGAACACAGAAGATGTATTCCCCACTATGAATAATGTTTCTAGGATAAATAGTTTCCAGAGACAGCCCATTCCACTATTGCAGACTTCTATGGCTGCTACATCAGAAATATCTTCAGAAGTAGTCAACCAGACACAAATCTAATTGCCATAGCTGAAGATACATGTAATTTAAAATGTGACACAGATGTATCCAGATCACAGACGCTGGAATATATTTCTGCAGTCTTCTGGTAATTTAGCGGTCGTGCACTAAAATCACTGCTAGAATTAGAAGAAATAAGCTCTATTCAGCAGGGCAAGACACAAGTAACTTCCCTGATTTTCAGTCACAATGTCTACAAGTAAAGCAGAGTGCAGGAAAGAGAAACATTTTAATTCATTCTCTGCTATGTAGAAACATAGATCCAAGGGAAAACAAGTGTACAGAAGGTGTTGCAAACAACAACCCTCTGCTGGCCTATGGATGTCTCTGGTTTTTAAGACCCAGAAATGTAAGACAGAAGAGAACTCAGGAGGTCATATAACTTCCATCTGTGCTCTGAGACAGGATTAGATACATATGTGCAGGTTCTTGCTAATCTGTTTCTGAAAACACTAAATGTGTGCTTTTACACAGCTGCATTAGATAGTTTTTTGTGGCACTAGTTACCATTATAGTTATAAAGCTTTCTGTAGTATCTAGCCTCAATCTTCTTTGCTCTCAATTAAGCTGATTACCAGTTGTTCTAGACCCATAGTAATACCGCTGTAAATATGGCTTTAAACTTAACCCACTTTAAAATTTCACACAAGGAAAGTATCACAGACAGAATCATTTTTCCAATGCATTCCTCAAGCTAATCAGTGAATGAGATAAAAATTATTCAGATGTAGTTTGTTGTGTGACAAGAAGAAAATACAAGAAATAAGGCTTTGTAATTCATTATCTGTGGTTGGTTTTTTTGTTTGTTTTTTTTTTTTTTCCTACCAGAAAAAATTACTTTGTTCCCTCTTTCTTGTGAAAATATAATTTGAGGAACTACCTCATAAATGAATACCTGATTTTTGTTCCCTTGTATTTAATTTTTGGAAGAAAATACTGTAAAGAAACTGCAGCCCATTTCCATACAACCTTCAGAAGTTATGGATAAATGCTGTCAAAATTCACTTAGGGAAGTAACTAAAAAAGGAAACTGAGTGTCCTCAGCGTGGAAGTCAAATATATGTATCATTGTAACCTGTGTTACACCAGAAGTCAGTGTTAAAATAATGTAATATCAAACAGCACTGGGATGCTGGAGTGGCTGTTGAGCAAGGACAGCCTTTTATACTGGCAGTCAAGTTCCCCTTCTCACAGTATTCCATGGTGTCTGAAGATGACTCCTTCCATACAGGATTTGCTGTCCTGAGCACATATGGGTGTAAAGACACAGCCTCTATTCTGGCTCACTGCCCTGTTTTAGAAAAGTTTGAGGTGACATGGCAGCTGTTCTGCAGGACACAAGGTTTTTATGCATGTTGCTATGGCTTTTGTAGTAATGTGCAAGTAGTGTCTTCTTGGTGGGATTTACTGGTGACATGAGATTTATAGCTGGCAGCAGATGTTCCTTGTTCCTTAATAGCTGTAGAAGAGTTAGGTTTACTGCTGAAATATTAAAATTATATGCATATACTATGGACTTAGGCCCATTATTATTAGAAACATACACTGGTTGATGATATCTATACTTCTAAATGTTGGGGCAATTGAAAATCAGTAACAGTTTGGACACCTCCCCTTAGAAATATTTTCAGAAGTAAAAACAAGCAAAAAAACCCACCAAATAGAACAAACAAAAAAACCCACAAAAACAAATGCTTAAGTTAATTTCCTTTTTCCCCTTTGTCCTCTGAAAGCTATTAGTCTTACATCCACCCTGAAAAAGACTGAGATGAAGTAGTTCCTGCACCAAAACACTAATTATTTGTTTCTTTGTCTCAAAATAAAAATATAATAGCATATAAACTATCAAACACTTCTATTTTAAAAAAGGAAAAGCAATATTTCTACTCAATTTTTCAAAAAAAAAAAAAAACAAACCCTGAGAGATACTGGGTTTAGAATAAAACTTTGCAGTAAAACACAGGGAATATAGTGATCCTTGATGTCTTTTTAATAGGACAAACTTATAGGTTGCATTGCCTTGATGCAGCCACTCCAATGCTACACTTTTTTAGCAGTGAGCTGAAGGCTAGCATGGGTTACATTAATATCTATATACTGCTTCCATGTTAAGGACATTCAATTTTTCTTTTTTTTTTCTTTTTCTCTAGGTGAAATTTAATAAAATCTATTTAAACATTCTGAAGGTTGTATAGAAATGCATGCTGGGTTCTTTACACTAATTTCCTCCAAAAATTAAGTACATGGTTTCACACTCTCTTCCCACAAAGAGAAACTGGTAGCACAAGGAAAGAGATATTGTCCTATGATGGCTTTTTTCAAGGTGGCTTGTCATCTTGTTTTGTTTGATTTAAGTTCTCTATTACAGAAAAGTGAAAGAAAAAAAATAAAAGGTGAAATATTTTCTGTGACTTTAAGGTTTCCTCTGCACTGTCTTGTGGTGATAGATTCTGCACTATAAGATGAAGTAATTGCTTTAAAAAACCCCCTACAAGACCTTAGTAATATGATCTGTATGCTCTCAAAAGAGGGAACAAAATGTAAGGTAGTAGGTTTGCTCCATGTTTCAGGAAAAAAATTTAAATGGGTTCAAAACTTCTTCCATCCAAGTCATTTCACTTAAGCCACTCTAAGATCAGTGCTGACTTAAACTTATATTATGAAGCTGAAAAATAGCTGGGTGAAAAATTGTTTCACTTTTAGCAAGAATTTATGGGGCAGATTTCTCTGCTGTCAAGCTGCCCATCAGGGATGGCACTTGACATGAGGCATCCAGCCTCCACAGGCACTGGAAGCTGGAGCCAGGCTGGGCTCAGCCAGCAGATATTGTGCAGTGCTGTGCAGAAGCTGGAGAAGGTGCCACTCACCCCTATGCCATTAATGTTTTCCTTCTGATCTGCATAGTAAGGTTTGGACACAGAAAGCCTTGCTCACGGTAGAATAATACTTTCCAAGAAAGTGCAGTGTGCTAGTACCTCTACACGTAAGTGGGAGACTGACTTGTTCTGTCCCCCTGGTCCTCTCTGCAGCTGGGTCAGGGTACACGTGCAGCAGAGGCTGTGTCAGTCTGCTCCTCTGTTTTAGCACAGCTAAGAACAGAGGGTTATCTGAGGAGGTACAACCAGCTTTATTTCCAGCTGTATGTGGAGATGTGTTTGAACACAGCAGCACCCAGCATGTGAGGAGTAAGTGTCCCATAGTGACACCACTGTGAGTGCACTTTCCTCTGTCCTTTATCACTTACAGAACCAAGATAGTGGTACTTCAAGTTTAAACTGTGTCTAAATCTTGAATGCTGAAACAACCTCATCATTCTGCATGGCTAAGGAATTTTCAAGATGGTTCAGGAAAGCAGCTGAGCTTGATTAGGGCATGAGATTTATAGCACTATTGGTGTATTCATTTATTTTTACCCTTGACATGTGCATTTAAAAAGGGACTATAGACATGGAACACAGCCTAAGTTTGGATTTTTTTTAAATTATGTTCCAGAGTCCTTACTATTGGAAGGTGTAGTGTTTTAATTATGTTAGCTTATACTTTTATTTTTGCATTTACTGACATATTTGTCTACTTTGCAGGAAGTTTCTCAGAGTTCAATCTTTTATTTTTGAGAGTAATTTCCTTTTAAAACCCCAAGACTGGTAACGAGTCTAGGTGCTTAAACTGTTTTGAACAGCCCCCTTACCTTTCCTTCCAGTCTGCAGAAGAGAAAAGTATTTTGCATTTTAACATTTGTTCATGTTTGGTGCTTGGTGGAAGGCAGTCTGAAGCCTGGTTATACTGTGACCCTCATATTTGACTGACAGGCTGATTCTGGGCTATCTCTGTATAATTTATGCTCAAATCCAAGTCTTTGAAGGAAACCAACTAAATACTTACATGTATGCACACTCACTTTAAATTCAGAGGA
This sequence comes from Cossypha caffra, assembly GCA_027575645.1. Classification (NCBI taxonomy): domain Eukaryota; kingdom Metazoa; phylum Chordata; class Aves; order Passeriformes; family Muscicapidae; genus Cossypha; species Cossypha caffra. The sequence goes on from JAODLH010001951.1 coordinate 525,591, forward strand.
ATTACATGATTTAGGCATTTTAGTAGATGTTTCTTTCCTTTCACACTTTTGTTCTTGCCATCTCAGGTAGTATTTATACTGAATTTCTTCATTTTATACTTCCATTTATAGCAATTCTCTGATATTACATCAGGACTAACAAATATCTTGATGGTTAGTCTACATTGCTTACAAAGACACCCACATGGGTCTCTTCATGAGTTAGTTATCCACAGATTAAGTACATTATAAGGTGTTACAGGTGTGATTTTATGCAAGATTTTCTGGAATATGGGAGGAAAGAAGGGATAGGGTGATTTTTGTCAGCTTGCTTGGGTTTGAGGGGTTTTTTGTAGTCTTTGGTAATGTAATGCATTTTTCTTTAAAAAAAATCTCTAAACACTGTTGCCATAATTATATCTAAAGAAAAAAATCTGTTTCATTTTCCTAGAAAGAGCAGTTTTGGAATTTCCAAAGAATAATTCAACTAGATTATCCTGAAAGTAAAGTTTGCCTGGAAAAGGGACTTGGATTAGATCATTGATACAAAGTGGGAACTTCACAAGACTCTGTAAAGAAGACTGTCCCAATTTGTTGAGCTCAAGATCCACTCATGCTGTGGGTTACAACAACTCTTCCTTATGGAGATGTTTTAAAGAAAGGGTGGGCAGTAAAACATCCTGTTGAAAATGACAAAGAGCAGGAGGTGTAGGGCTGCCAGCCCTGCCAGTTCTGCTTCCATGCCACAAGCAGAATGTCTGGAGACCCTTTTTTTAAAAACATGACTGTCAGCTAATCATCAAACCTACTTCCCATACACCCTTTTCCACTGAAATAACCATAAGCAATTGGAAATGTTGCTGCAGGGCACTTACTGGCCAACATCCTAGTTGCCTCTGCCATCTGTCTGGAATTCAATCCAGTGGACACGGGGGGCTAGATAGAAAAGAGATTGGTGTCCTGCATTCTATATTGTTTGTCATATTGTTAACAAAGGGTTCTACCATTCTGAAAAGGGTAGAAATGGTCCAAAGTAAAAGAATCCACAGCCAGATCTAAACTTTTCCAAATTTAGTGATGTTCCAGACTGGGGGTTTGATTTAGAGCCAGATGATATTGACATACATTTAGTGATAACCATAAAGGGCAACTCAAGATCTGTTTGTGCTAGTAGCAGTAACCCTTTTACTAGAGCTGGTCAAGCACCAAAATTCATTAATTTCTATATACAAAATAGTATGATTGTTTGTATTCTGAAGTGTTATATCATTCATTATTTATGAAGCCCCTTAAAATCAGTTGCCTATAAATTTTATAGGATTTGTACTTAATGATTGATCAAAATTCAAATGAGAAGTGATATGTTGTTTTTCAGAGTATCTCAAATTTGAGAGAATAAACAGCAGAATGTAATTTACTTATGCTCAAAAATAGAGCATGGTGAGCAGTTATTTTCTCAAAAAATTTCCAAATATTTCCAAAGAAATGCAATTGTAAGAACGTCATAGTTGCCTAGGGTGTGAGTCACTAGCTGTAAACTGTGCATCCTATATAGTAAATATAAATTCTGATAAAGAGGTTAATGCTTCATTTTTTTTCTCGATAGCAGATTAGGCTGCAAAAATTCAGATTAAACTGTTTTAAAGTTTCAGCTGTTATTTTTTTCTAACATGCCATAAAGCAAATTTTTTGAAAAAGTTTAGAAATTAAAGATGATCTGTCCCTGGAACAAGTCTTAAAGATATAAAAACAAGGCAATATGGTACATAAGGTTATATTGCAAGACCCTGATCAGCAGTACTCTTACATAGCCTCTTACATTTTCTAACTCTTACATACTCCTACATTTTCCTGCAAGAGCAAGAGACTTGGTAAAACTTCCTATGTGTATTGAATTTTTCAGCATTGCTGCCAAGGAGAGAAGGTATGATATTTTACAAGATTTGCATATAACTGCTCAAGAAGGAATGAGATCTTTATCTATGTACATTAAAACAATACTAGTGCAAAATTTCCCTACCCATTGAAAGGCTTCAAATTCACTCACATATTGGATTTGAAGTGTTTTCAGGAGCTAAGATACCTGCAGTCTTACTGTAAAGTGTTGAATGGCATGGTTTTCAGGTTAAAGAAATTAATTTTTATTTTTATATCTTTATATCCGTGACTTAAATGCCTCTCTGATATTTGTTCCCATGGTCTCAAACTGTTATATTTTAGCTACAAAACTGCCATCTATAACCTGAAAAACTTTCATCCTCATGGGGTTTTGCTCCTTAAATATATACTGCCCCCATGTACTGCTTACGGCTGATGTATTTCTCTCTTTTGTCTCTTTGAAAACGGTGTTCCAGTGGTATAAGCCTGGCAATAATTTTGGTTATATGGATTCTCTGTCTCAGAATGTTCAATTTGCTTGGCCTCATATTTCTTAACATTACAGGGATTTTAACTGTGCAGTGCACATTACTGCATACAAGAAGGGCACTGTTTTGGCTGTGAACACTCATACCTACAGATTTAAACATAATGCACTCCACTTTTTTCCATGGCACTTTTCAAAGAGTTAATAAATTCATCCATGTGGAAAAGGCTGTGTGAAGACTCATTCATTTTGTTCCCTTTGTCCTTGTTTTTCATTAATCTGTCAGCTGCAAAAACTAGCCTGATGTATAGGTTGGTTGGTTGCCTAATGTTACCTAGCTGGTCTTGGGAAATTTCATTGAAAAATTCAGCTTTCTCTGAGTGTTTATGGAGTATATTGGTATTTCCTGTCTTCTGGAAGCCTTGGTAGCCATGAAAGGATCACTTGATTTTAATGCTGACAAGCAGAAAATGAGAACCTGCTTGTCCTGGGGTGGCTTTATGATGCTTGTATCCCAAATCATCTGTTTATGCTGGATATTGAGTTCTGCACCTCTAAGACTGGTTCCAAGAGCAAAGGTGGGGAAAAGAAGCAAGGAGTTTGTTTTCAGGAGCTGCACTTGCTCCCTCACATCCTTCTCACGGACTGTGCTGTCTGCAGCATGGACAGACAATGGGACAGAGCTCTCCTTTGCTTTTTTTCTTCAGTCAGTTAGTTTGTTTGTTTTTCGAGTTAGGGGGGGCAGAGAAGTTCCCCAGACTGTGGTTTTTCTTGTTCTTGGAACGGTTCAAACCTGCTCTGGACTGAAAAACCCAGAAGAACGTCGGGAGCTCGCACATATGGCCCAGCAGGGCTGGGACACTGCATTTTCCAGCAGGAGGGACTGAGAGAGACTGGGCAAGCCAAGCTACACTCCACAACTAGGACTTTCTGAATTAGCTACCTCTTCAGAACAGCGAGAGGTTTTATTGTTTATTATTCATTTTTTATGCTTGTGAATACTTTGTGTGTTAGATAAACAGCTTTTTTCCACTTTTCTCCAAGGAAATCTTTTCCCGAACCAGTAAGTGGAAGGGTCTGAATCTGCTTTCTAGAGGGATCTCTTTTGGATTTTCCTCCAAAATTTGCCCTAAATCAAGACACTGCTCAAACAGTGTCTTATGACACTGAAGGTGTTGATACACACACTAAAGGATTTGGTTTTAGCTGAAACAGTTATAATGCATTTACATAATCAGTGTGCTATTATTTGGCTGATCATAGATGAAGTCCATGCCAGTTGTACCTTGCCAATCCACCTGGAAATTGCAGTTGCTTGTGGATTCAGTGTATGAAGACCAAGATTTTACTTTTAAAACATTTTCCAACAGCCATTGAGAAAGGAGATTACTATCTGAATGTAACTTTCTAGACAGAGCTACAGTGTACGGATAAAATTACAGATTGATCTGGTATCTTAATTCTAATCAAAAAACAGCATCTTCCATTTTGAAAGGTTGTTCCTCAGTAGAAAGGCTAGAGAACTGATCTGTGATTGGCATCAGAAGCTATATGTACATTAGACAACATGAGCAGGGTATAATTCCCTTATTTTGTGAGAAAGAAACAAACATGGCAAAAATATCAGGAGTTATAAGAAAAGACTGAGGGAAAGTTCATTTTACTATAAATAGGGCCATTTTGGTGAAAATGTTGATTGTGATAGGTAACAATTTCTCTTAAACAGAAATTCTAGCATCAGCTTCAGTGTCAGACATAATCTCAAAATCACTGATTTACTGAAAACTGTTTCTACCTGGTTTTATATATAATGTATTCTGTTAGGTAAATGTCTTTTAATTTAGTTGAAGTTATAACTTATCCTTTATCAAAATGAATTCAGAACTTCCAGAAAGAGAGGTGTTTTTTTTCCAAAATGTAATTAATTTTTAATTTCAGTGAGGAGTGGTTGACCACAACTGACTGCCTTGTGTTCAGCCTAAAACTGTATGTGGTAATGTTAGCCAGCAGGTGGATGAAGTTACATGGATATTGACCTTCCTTTTGCATGAGGGAATATTTATTTCTCTGTGGAAAGGGAGAGCAGTCTCGATGTATTCAGTATTTCTTTTGACTTCTTTGGTGTATCTGTATCACCAGGTTATTCTGTTTTATGGGTCTAACCAGTGAGAATTCTGATTTAATACCTTCCTGAGCAGACAGTTAAAACACCCTCTGTCTCTTACTGCTGTAGAGTTGCCTAGAAACTCTTAAGTCTTCAAAGCTCAGGCAGAGCAAAGAGAATTCTCGTCTTGTGTCCAACTCTCTAGTTGCTGTTAAGTCAGTTTGGGATTTAATACATTTTTGATCTGCATCCCTACAGCTCTTTCTGGTAATAACTCCCTCTTTCCAGTGAAATAGGATTTGGCTTTCAGTTTAGTGGGCAGAATTAGCAGGAACAAGATGCTTTCTGTTGAGATAGTCCTTGAACATTGGATTCAGTGCAGCTGGAGATCCATCTGAGCCAGTCTTGACTCCTGTAGGGTAGGATAAAAGGCTCATATTTTTATTCTGCCTTGTCCCATCTTGGATTGCAGGCAGTAACTATTTTGGACACTGCCTTGTTTGGTTCCATTTTTGAAATGAGCTGCTTCTCTATAGGGACAGATACTGAACTTTACTTCTGTGTGTACTATAAAAATGGTGAAAGACATTATTAAAAAAGGAACAGGAAGGCAAAAAGTAATTTGTGGGACTTTGTTTAGTTTTACTGTATCTGGAGACTTATTTGTAACATTGGTCAACATATGATGCATTCATATACCAGCGAGCATTAAGGTTTTATCACATGTGGTTTGTGAACAGTCAGCACTTAAAACCAGACTTAATTCTTCAGGAGTAAATAAAATTCAGGGCCCTCTTTTTGACAGCTGTCCTACTGTTGGCAGTTGTTAAATGTGTATTTTTAACTCTGTCAGGTACAGAGGTTACGAGGAGATTCAGCTGGTCATTGCAAGATTCTTATGGGAGAGCTTTTCTAGTTTATCTCCATATCAGAGGATGATGAAGGTTAAAGAGAAGGCATGATGGAAAGAGAATGATGTGGAAAGAGAAGATTGAAACAATCAATCAAAGAGAGGATGCAATCAAGACAAGGAGCATTTAGAAACAACATTAGGGAGTATTGCAGAAAGACATAGATGGAAAGTAGGAAAGGGAAAAGTTGTTAGATGAAGAGGGAAGATGACGTAGATTATGCAAAAGGCCCTGGGTTTTTTGTGTGTTCATGAGCCCAAAAATCTCTTGCCAGCTTTGATTGTCATCAATAAAACTGCTTTCTCACAATTGCCATATGTATCTGGAAGCTAGCCACACTCCTTGTTTAACCACAGTACACGCTTTGGAAATTTCATTTAAATGTCAAAACTGTTTGAATTGAATTGGTTTCTATTTAACTGTTTGCTTTTATCTAAGTCAACTTGCAGCACCAAAATAACTGTGAATTTTTCTAACTTTTAACACCTTCCTCTCCATTTCTTACTTTCTGCAGTGTCAAAATGCATTTTGGTTTTGCCGTGTGGCTGTCTCACACACACATGCACATGCACACTAACAAAAGAGGGGGGAAGGGAGTCTGGAATTTTGTAGTGCTATGAATTGGCCTGAACTCTGTATTTAAAATTTAATGGCATTGCTCTGAACTATCACATGTAGCAGAGCAATGGCCCACAAAATGCTCTCTCCAGTCTTTTCTTTGGACCATCTAACTCTGTTGTTCCTGATTACCAAGATGTCCCAATGCATGGTTGGAACTGTCTTAACTTTCGTCTTTCAAACATCACGGGTTTTTTTAGACCCATATGAAGAGTGGATCAAGTGAGTTGTTCACATTTTTGTAATTCTGAAAAATAATATAAAAACAAACAAAGAAAAACCTCCTTCATTTAAAAGACACTTTATCCACTCAGTCAAATTTTGAATGAGTTTGTTAGCCATTCTTCAGCAGCCATTAAATCATCTGTATGCATCTTACTAAGAAGACTTTTCAGTTCATTATCTATTAATAACTGAAAAAAACAGCTGGTGCCAAAGCTACACCATATGGCAGATCTTCACTGACATGAGTGCTTATGGTGATATAATAATGAATGAAAAATGGAAGGATTAGTTGATGATATATAGTGTAGAAGAGAGGCTTTGAGAGATCACTGTTTGTACAGATCACACAAACAGTTCTGACCTGGCTGTTCAATACAAGGGCAAGGTCTTTCATTTATGGTTATCCTAATGGATGACTGTAGTTTGGGAGCAGTAGCAGTTGTGCAGGCAGCTCTGACTAACTTCTTGTCCGCAGAGTAACGTGAATCTCATTGCTACTTTCTGGTTTTGCATACACAGTTTTGCATAATTTAGGAATGCACAGTAATATCACCCAGCCTTTATAGTTCATTTTTTAGCACCTTCTTATTAGAGATTTCTTGCTTCAAGCTAAGCCTTGCCTATTTTAGCATCTAGCCTTCTTTTCTGCTGGTTCCATTATCTTTCATAGGCTGTGCTTTTTACTGTTTTATCTCTCCCATTGTGTCCTCTTCAGCTTTTTGCTTTTCTTTCAACTCACAGTATAAAATGTGATGCCTTAATATTAAGCCTCTTTTGAGCATACAGAAAACACGGGTGGTTTATCTGATTTTCCTTTTCTACTTGTCTCTGAATCCCTACCATATGTAGTTCTTCCTTTACCTGTATTCTTTTTCACCATTTTTCTCAATTTTAATCTGAGGCAACATTTTTATCTTCTTTCCTTGACATGTCAAGTATCTGCCTTACCCCTTATCCTGACCCCTTGCTGCCCTTTCCATATTTCCATACTTCTGTAATGGTTACTGGTTTTCATCATTACTTTGTTTTTCTTCTTCCACAAAAGTCTCATTGCCACTACCTAATTCTCCTTCCTAATCTTACCTGGTCGTACCTTCCTATTTCCAGCTTTTTATTCATGATTATGCAAAGCAATTTATCAGGCACTTTATTATAAATAATAATTTTATTCTTATAAATATCACTGAATGCTCACTTCCATGATGTATGTGAATATGAACATCTCAGGCTCTTTGGAACCTCAGATCAATTACTCCAACTTCCTTTTCATTACTCTTCACAAACAGTTTTTCCCATGTGTGTCCATCTGGAATGCAGCTGCAGGGGATGTTATCCTGCCCATTATTTTCTGCTTTCCTCTTCGTCCAGCATGGTGAGTTTGTTTGGTCTTTGGTTTCAGAGCTTTTCAAGAGAGATCAGTAGTTATGCTTCAACCATTCCTTGGCAAACTCTCACTACCAGTGAGTTGTTACATAGAAGCAAGCACCTTCACCTTTTTTTTTTCCATGTGGTAGTTTTCTTAATTTTCCTCTGTAAAACTGCCTACTGATGTACTGCTTGCACATCACTTGATAACTGTTGTCTGTGCTGGTTATTTCCTTATACTGAAATAGTGTTATCATGGCACCCACTCTTGCCTTTATCTGTCTGATATTATTTATATGATATGCACCATTTTTTGCCTGTATCTTGAAGCCATTTTTTTAAACTTCCTCTATGGAGATTTTTGGATTTCTTTTCAGGTAGAATGATCTACATTGTGCTCAGTTCTGTAACTATGACCTGGTGTTCTGCTGCTTCTTCAATAAAAACTTCTAGAGCTGTTTGATTGTACAACCTTCAGGACAGGAATATACAATTCATTATTTTCTTCTGAATTTCCTCTTCGGCATTTTTAGACTTTCCTTTTATTTTCTAACTTAAGTATCTTTACTTTTTACATAAGTTTACACCTGGTTGGCTTGGTACTTCTCATAAATTTATTTCCTTTTTTTTCCCATTTCCATTTGAGTTAGCATGTCCAATGCTATGGTTTTCTATATAATTCTATCATCTAGTTGTTCAGTAAACTTCAGAATAAAATATTTTGCGTGTGTTGAGCTTATTGTGTGAATGATCCACTACTCAATTTTTAACATTTTTGTCTGTCTACAGTCACATAACATTTTGTCTAAATAGCTTATCTTACAGACACATTCTCTCATAAGAAGTCCCATAAGTAGTAGCAGCTTTTGTGTCATTCTCTAGAAGGAATTGTCCCTTAACACCCACTGAAATCTACACCTTTATGATGTGACTGCATGTTTAAATATTTGTGTTCTCTGTACTGAATCCTTGGTCTCTTATCCTCACCCCAAGCAGTCTCGCAGCAACCTTCTCTTGATGAGACAGAGATAAGTTAAATTGCCTAAATTTTCTCTGTTGAACTTATTTCTCCACCTTCTAGCTTTTTACTCCCTTGGTATAACAGCTCTGAACAGATCTCACTTGCTAGAGTTTTAAAGGTGGTGAATCCTCTCAGCTGTATGCAGCAGCTCCTCAGGATGCAGCAGTGCCCTCCATCCTCCTATGTCCATCCGACATCTCTGTGACAGATTCCCCTAAGTGAGAAGGAATGCTCATCTAGAAACTTCCTGCTGTTAAACATTATGTGAAATTTTTTTCCATTTAGTTCTCACAATATTACTGTGAGACATGACTGTCTAGACTTATTTCTTACCCTAAGTGTTAGTCTGAAGTTAATAAATGTTTGTATAAACCTCTGTGTTTTCATGACAGCTCCTAGCACTTTTTTTTGTTGTTTTTCTTCCTCTTCAGCTGTGCAGTAAATTGCAGCTGAACCTCAGATATATGTTTTAATGCAAGGTACCACCTGAATCCAGTTCCATAATTCAACATGGTGTAGCAGCTCTTTACAGAGCCTCACTAAGCCCTCACTAAGAGCACTTAAAGCAGTAGGATTCCTGTTTTCTTGTACCATATTTATATACTGTTTTAAATCTTTATTTTGTTTTAGCAATACCTTCCTCACTCTTTTACTTAGCTTTCTCCATTTTCAAAGAATTTACAATTCAAGAGGGAAAGGGATGAAGTTATACCAGGAATGAGGCTGTCTGTTTTCTTTGTTAGGGGCACTGCATTTCCAGCTGGAAAAAGCTTTTTGGAAAGATCTTCTTCCCAGTTTTTTACAAAGTCATTTACATGCCGTAACAAAATGTCAGCACTAGTGTGAATTTAGGGACCTTTGGGTGTCTAAGACATTGGTAGGGTCACATGATATGACACAGAACTACCTTAAGCCCCACATCTATCTGGAGCAGCATCAAAAGTCTGAAAAGAGTACACTGGACATATTAAAATGGTACTAGAAGCCACGTGTAGGCAGCTGAACTGTTCCCTTACAGGGACTATACACCAGTGCTCTCTGTGCCCACTTTACAGAGCTGCATATTTTATCAAGAATTTGAATTTTAATGGCAAATGCTGAGAACAGAGATTAACTGCATCAATCAAAGGAAGGATTGCATTTTCTGTAAATCAGACTGGAGGTGCATGAAGAGCACCAAGAATTTCCTATTCTTGGGCGTAAGTAACAGACTTTTTGTAGGTCTGTTGCAGGAAATGTGAAATTTACAAGTGTTTGTTGATTCAAACACAATCTCTTTTCAAGGCGTATAACCACTGTTTTGTCTCCAAGGCTGTGAATGTATTTTTCATGGTCTATATTTCACTGTGTCGTGGTTTAACCCCAGATGGAAACTCAGCTCCACACAGATGCTCATTGATTCACCCCGAGTGGGATGGGAGACATAACTGGAAGGGTAAAAGTGTGAAGGGCAAAAGTGTGAGAAAACTCACAACTTGAGGTATGGACAGTTTAAGAGATAAAGCAAAAGCCACACGTGCAAGCAAAGTGAAACACGAAATGTATTCCCCACTCCCATGAGCAGGCAAATGTTCAGCCATCTCCAGGAAAGCCAGGCTTCAAGACACATAACGATATCTTGGGAGGCAAAAACGTCACTCCTAATATTCCCTGCTTCCTCCTTCTTCCTGCAGCTTTATATGCTGAGCACGAAGCTGTTGGGTCTGCAATATCCCCTGGGCCAGCTGGGGCTGTCCAAGCTGTGTCCCCTCCCAGCTCATTGTGCAGGGCTGGGGTGGCTGAGGAGCAGAAAAGGCTTTGGCTCTGCGCAAGCTCTGACCAGCAGCGAGAAAACATCCCTGAGTAATCAACACTGTGTTCAGCACAAGCCCAAAACACAGCCCCACACTTGTGAAGAAAATTAACCCTATCGCAGACAAAACCAACACACATCGTCATGAATCTTTTCACTTTGCTAAATTCCAGAAACTTCCATAGCATTTATAATAAAATAGACACTGGATTGCGGTTTGATGTGGTTCTTGTGTTTGGCACACGTATGGTGTGCAAAACTACTACAGAGAAAATAACAGTGCATGTGTTTGTGAGTTGGTACAGGATCATTTGTGACCACTAAAACATGATTCACAAGAATCCCCAGACTATTTACAGCTAGCATAAAATTGGAGAATGTAGATGGCAGGCCTGACTTATCTCTGATGAAAACCTGGTTTTTTACAGGATGCTCTTTGGCTGCTCCTTTTATCAGTCTGCCCTTTTGCAAAAGCATCCAAAAATATTAACATTTCTAGCAGATATTTACCAGAATATAAATTACCCTCCTATTTTGAGCTAGGAAATGCCTCATGTAGTCAAAAGCAGTTGTCCACATTTCCTATTTTGTTGAGGGGGGAAGTTGTTAGTCATATGCCGGCATGGTCAGTTGTCACTGACTTATTTTTACTTTATTTCATATGTCCTTTCATTTCACACTAAACTTCTCCATCCACATTAAAACTATGGTTAAAAATTTTTATTTTACTATCAGCCATTTTATGTCTTCATTGCAATTATTTTTTATCAGATCCTAATACTAGATTGAAGACAATACTAACATTTTTCCATGGCAAGATGTATTATGGTAGGAATTTCTTATTCCAACATGGTTTCAAGGTAGAGCTTACTGCCTTACAGTTTTGAATAATAATAAAAATAAACCTTCCCACAAGATTAAATGACTTCGAAGTTCTTCAGCGGTAATTATATATTAGATCTCTCAAATTGTATACACAACCTCCCTCTTTTTCCTCTTCCCCTCTCTTGCCAGATGCAAGTGGTATGATTTTTTCTTCTGATAAGGAATAGAAGGATGTTAGGAGAGAGATAAATCCATTTTATATCTCCTGTATTTGAAAGTGACAGTCTTTCTTGAGACCACTGACCCAGTCCCAACTGATATCAAATGCTTTAGCTGTCAAAAAGCAGTACACTTACTATTCTACTTTAAAATTTACTCTAATTTTCTTCAAGTTGCATAGAATTAACAAGCATCTAATTAGGAATACATGATCTGCAGACCTCTTAACGTATAACAGAATTAGTAAATAGAAAAAGGGCTGAATGTTCTTGTTCACATATTTGTGACATACAGGGAACTTTGGTGCAAGTTTCTCTGTAGGGATAAAAGTTTAATCTCTGTTCAGGGAGAAGGAAATGTTATTAGCAGAATGAGTGCTAGAAAAAATAATTATGAGTTGTTGTGGTGTATTTCCGATTTTGTTTGAAAATTTAGAATTCTTGAAAGGCAGTTTCAGTCATCCAAGGCTAATTTCACAATGCTTGAATAGTGGTGATTTGAGAAGCCAGATGCAGTGAAACCCCGTTCTACAAGAACATATTGGGCAAACTTAATACCCTCCTGTACACAAATTCAAGGGAATTAAAGTCTTTGCAGCCATTTAGCCTTCATAAATAGCTTGTCATAATAAAAAGTAGTATACGGTGTATGGATGACATAGCCCTGGTCAATAGTCCCAGCCCTTGGATGTCTACCTATCTGGCATGCTGAATTTGTGTCTTCATGCTTTCTGAAGTCCAGAGGCAGCCTGCCCATTGTCCATGCCCTGGCTTTCCAGGATTCCTTTGATTTTTTTCTCTTTTTAGCATTTAAAGAACTAAGAACATTTATCAACTTTTGCAAACCTCACCAGTTTTTCATAGTTAGTCTGTTAGTCAAGCACACCTTTTTTCCACAGCACCAGTCTTGAAAGTACTTTAGTTCAAATGTCATCCCTTTAAAGAACATGGCAGTTGATCACAAGAAGCCAAGCTTTATGTAGTTCATGACTATGAAAGAATACCATCCAGTTTTGGAATTCACTTCTGGTTTTCAGCTGTGCAACATTGGTGTTACTACTGCAGAATTCATCACGACAGTTGCTTCTGTATTATTCCAGCTACATCAATAATTCTGGATCATTCAGCTTAACATGCAGTGTGCTGTGTGTGATTAGTCTGAATATAACTTCCCTACTGAGCAGAAATACGCGTATTGTATCCAGTTATCTTGTACTCCATCAATATTACTAACCATTTTAGGTGATTCATCTGCAAAATTTATGGCAGATTTATCTTTTCATTTTGGCCCTGTTATTCCTTATACTTAGAGTGTTCATGGGATATATGAGCATTGAATAACACCTCTTTGCCCCTATTCACTGCTTTTGCAGTCATGTTCATTAGACTTCTCTGCTGGAGCAGTAATTTGCTCTTCCTCATCTGAGCTCTGGCTGCTATGTTAAGGAAAAGTTTGAAAGCCAGAAGAACTATGCATTTTTTTTTTTCCTCCTTTTTGAGTATGTGACAGAAGTCGTCTTGATTAAGCATGAAAATGAAAGAGAGGTGTAAGAAAGAGCTTGAAAAGGGAATAGAGAAAATCTGAAAGTGAAGTTGGAAGCTTGATTTGGACAAGTTATTGTTGAGAAATACAGAGTGAGGAAGAGGGACAAATCCTTAATTTGTGGGTCATGTACTTCCCCTTCCCAGAGAACACAGTGACCAGAAGGAGTAACTAGCTCGCAGTGTAAACACTGTCTGTGCTGTATGACTCTCCCAGAAAAAAAAAAACCAAACCACCCCACACTTTTTTTTGTATTTTCTCACATATTTACAAAAGACCATAAAAAATCACATAGAATTTTCAACTCTATCATTGTAAAATTTCAAATATATTTTCAAAATATTTGTGGTAGTATTCATAAGTTAGAGAGTTGGATATAAAATGTCATGCTATCATGTTGCCTGAAGTTCTTTGGCAATGATTTTATATATTGTTTAGCTGCCTCTTCATATAACGTATAGTTTAACAACAATGCATCTGAAGATGAAAAACTTGTCTTTGGAGAACTTGACAAGTCTGAGCTGGACCAGTGGATAAGTAACAGCAAGAAATTTTTTAGGACTAGCATTAAAAAATGATGATATAATAAGTTTTCTCAATTAATGTCATTTAGTTTTGGGAGAAGATATTCCCTTGGTTCAGTCAACAGTCCAGGTAAAATCAGACGAAACATTTTCACATACATGTAAAGTAATCAAAGCTGGGAGAATATTACTGTAACTTTCCTGTGACAGAGACTTCTTGCTGCTCAATTTCCTGAGATTTAAATGCACGAGAAAGATGCTAAAAATGGGATACAGGAAAACATATATGCAAATTCATAACATGCTTGGCTATTTTCTCCATTGGTATGTCCTACTTTATACTCTGCATCAATGGCCAACATTAAACTGGACTTCCTTTCTTGGCCTTACTTCCATGCCAATATGAACTCAGAACAAAGTTTAAATAACAGTTGGAAGCAGTAGACAGAAAGCACTTTCAATTTATTAAATCTCATGACTTGGGTGCTACAAGACTACAAACTGTATTACACCAGTGAATTTACAATGACTTTTAGCAAATAAGGATTTTAGTATTTTCCTTTCCTTTTTTTTTTTTTTTTAACAGGCCTTATAGCCAAATTACTAATGTCCATTAGCTGTCTCAGTTTAAGGTCATAACAGAGATGAGGTATGAGTAATTTTTTTTTTTTGCCACCACTGAGTTACCAGGTGAGGTTAATATTAAAGCCCAACCTCACCTACCTACATCATGGAAAAAAAATTTCATTGCCATTAGCATTTGATAGAAATCTCTCTAATGCATCCAGTTATCTCACTGTAAAAAAAAAGATTTTTTGACAGTGAACACATAGCCCAAGTCTACATAGTAAGACAGATGGGGCTAGTTGTGTGAGTGAACAGGATTTGGTTCCGTATGGCTTTCCATTAGAGAAGCCATAAGCAGAATGGAGGAAAATAGCAGGAGGCAGCTGAAAAATATGAGGGACATTTGGAATAGAAAAAATTAGTATCAATAAAAAAGCAGGTTTATACGCTAATATTAATTTTGGAAAATTTTCTGCCAGCAGATGCATCTTGCTAAGAACAGTCTACTGCAATAACAGATGTATATAATTGTACCCTGAGAAAATGGCATTGGCTGACATCAATCCCATATGCTTTTTGTTTTAAGGTAAAAAAATAATAAGGTAGTTATGCTCCAACCATTCTGCCAACATTAGTTCATTTACAATGCTGAGTTGTCTCTTTTTAATCTAAAAGTTATAACCTGACATGTTACTTGATTTAAATTTCAAATTCACAGGTCACTATGAACTTTTATAGCGGTGAACAGATGTTCATATGGGCTGTACTTAGCTGTAGAGCACCTTAAAAGAAAAACACATCAATGGAATGTCAAAATTAAATCTCCATCAGAAATGCCAGGGGGCTAAGTCTTTCAAAAGTATTGGTGTTAGCTATCAGTATTGCTGTAATCCCTTGTTCTTTGTCCCCTTGGCTTCACATGAACCACAGACTACAGCTGATTGCTTTAGAAATTCATATTCACTTAAAAACAGTTTCAAGACTCAGAGGTAAAATTGTATGTACATCTGCATAAATAATGTCTTGCTCAAATGTAAAAAAGACTTGTACCTGCTAAGTTATAACTACTGCCATAAATTAAATTGATTAAATGCCTCATGACAGCTAATGACGATCATAAGAATTCAGCAAAGGGCAGATAATTGTCAGTATCACATTTTTGAGGGGCACATTCATTGCTTAGTAAATGAGGGAAAAAAATTAGGAAAGTATGACAGAAGTCATCAAAAAAGTTACCTGTAACTTTGCAATTCAAAAACTGAGCTGTTATCTACAATTATTTGTGTTCAACATACTTCCCTTTAGATTGTTATACTCCTAGGTAACTCCATAAATGATCTGAATTTGCAGTTGTGAGCAGCAGATCAAAATCACATCCTCAGAGTTCGATTCCTTCGCTTGACTACAGGTTTCACAATTATCAAAGCTGTGATTATTTTCAGAGCTTGGGCTGAAGTATTATGAGTTTTTTTCTACCTCACACAGATATATATATAGGCTCAGAGTGATAAGGCGCATCAAAGTCATTCTGTATATTCTAAGGGGTCATAAAATCAGTCATTCTGATCAACAATTTTGTGTTCTGAGAATTACTTGGTGTCTGGACATTCTTAATCTGAAGAGAAAACTCTGTCTCTGGCACAGTCTTAGCATAGATTCATGAACAACTCACACCACAGGCTGCTTTAGAGGACAGTAGGCTGATGCTCAAGTCAGCAGCATGGCCAGGACTCTCCTGCCTCCACCCCTTCATATAGGGCAGGAAAACAGCACAAGAAATGTAGAGGGTTCAGTGAATAAAAGAAGGAAAAGGGATTTCTCAGGCCAAAGGATGTGCATGCACAATGAAGAGCTGTCTGAAAACAGCACTCTTGCTCCATCTGGAAGGTTTCCAGGAACAAGCTTGGATTTTTTTTTTTTTTTTTTTTTTTTTTTTGGAACAGGAATATTCCAACATATGAAGCATCTTGACAATGCTCTCCTCCTAATGGAAAACATTCAAGTATTCCTGAGTGAACATTCCTTTTAAATTCTGCTCAGTCCAAATCAACATGTGCATTTGGGTGGCCACAGCCAGATGAAGGTCGCTGGTCAAAGAGGGTGGGCTCACATTCCCACTTCAGTGAAAGCAGAGTTCCAGCTCCAGTTTAGCAGAGCCTATGAAGACATCTTGCAGTGTCTTCCCTGGCTCCAAAATTGTACTTTTATACTCATGGTAAAATCTTGTTATTTCTTTTCATATTTTTATGTATTTTTGTAGGACTGCAAATTTCCTTGTTTTTCTATCTACAAGTTTGCTTAATTTTGGAATAGAGATAACCTACTCTTACAGTGAGACATTGCATCACCACTACTTAATCCCTTTGGCCCACTACAGCTTGCTTCCTTGCACATTGCTTTTCAACCTATTGCATGGGAATAAATTTTAAAATTTTATTTGATACTACGCGTAACAGAGACATTTCTCTGTAAACACTGGGAAGGATTGAAAGAAACAGTGGCTAAGGATGCTAATGATAGGGCATGGTTCTGGTAACTCTGCTGGCTTCTTGCTGTGATCTGGATCATCCCTTAGATTATCCCCTCATTTGGTACCTGCCTGGGTTTAGCTGGGATAGAATTCGTTTTCTCCCCAGTAGCTTGTACAGTGCTCTGTTTTGGATTCAGTATGCGAATAATGTTGATAACATACTGATGTTTAGGTAGTTGCTGAGCAGGGCTTACCTTAAGTCAAGGACTCTTGTGTGTTTTATGATCTGACAATGAGGAAGTGCACTCTGGCCCCTGCCCAAATCACCAGATTAGTTGTATCAGACCTTTAGAGCATTACAATATCCTGCTTCTCCGTGGACTTCTCGAGGCAGAAGAATTTTAGCATACAGCCTTTGTTTTCTCATTTCCTCTTCCCTAAGTGCCTTGCTGAAAACTTAGGGCTCCCGTTTCTCATTAAGATGAAACATTCTGGGGAAACAGCCAAGGTGTATTTTCTAGCTGTACAATAAGTTTATTTAACATTATCCCCCAGAATTAACAGCCTGTGTTTTGCCGTGTGCCTGCTCAGGAGGATGAAGTTGTCATCTGCACAACATATAACCCATAACCTGAGGAAAGAAGATGAACAAGAATGGATACCAGCAACTTTTCCAGTTCCCTTTTCTGTGCTGCCGCATTGCTTGTTGCACAAATGAAGAGCTCTGAGGGACCAGGCTCAATTACAGTAGCCTTCCAATTACATCCCTTTTAATGTTAGAGATGGTTGGGACAGAGCAAGTCAAACCATATGTCAAATTACCTGTCTCCCTGTCTTCAGTGAGCCCCATTCTCTGTGCGCTTGCATCTCTAGGGCTCCTCTCTAACAAAATATTAAACCCACCTTAGTTTAGACAGAGAAGTCCTTGCTTGGACTTGAGCATTCCTGGCTTGCTTTCATGTTTCTCATGTCCATGCCCCAGCTGTTGGAGCATTTTTTCAGAACACTGAAGGAGAGCACATCTGGCTGTACCTGGCACAGCATTGCCCAGTCTGCAGCACCACATGGTGGGCAAGGCAAACCTGTTCTGATGCCATTTCAAAGGGAGACAAACCTGAAAGCAGGCTTTTGCAGCACCTTTACATGCAACCTTAAGTGGAGGACTCTCTTTATTAGAAGTTGATCTTGCAGACTTTTTTTACATATTCCTCACACTTCTGCAAAAGGAAAGACAGTGAGCAAAGAACAATATATCCTCCTTGTCCCAGCACATTGTTTGTAGAACTGCAGAGCAACTAATAACGCCTAACGTGTTAATAGCAGGCTGAAACCAAGCTCTCTATTCATAAGAAGGCCTTAATCAACATGTCAGACGTGTCAGGAATTGAGTCAGGGTAGCCTTCTTTCCACAATCCTTCCCCATGTAAGGAGCAGCCCTTTCTCATGCAAATAGTCCCCAAAGCCTATTCGGTTTCTGAATGAGTAATGCCATTCAGAACTGGCCCTGCTTCCTCTCACAGGAATCATGGTTCCTATGCCCAGATAAACTTTTACCATTTTCATCAGCAAAAAGCACACTTTTCAAAATATCCTATGCCAGTTCTGCAAACATTGCCACTATAATGAAGGATATAATTATACATGCTCATTGACAATTTTTAATCCTATTAATCTCAGGCTCTGCCCTCTTCAAAAACAAAACAAAGAAGACCCCAACCAAAACCAAACTCCATTGAAATGCAAAACTGTTTATACGAGAGTGTGGAATTTTGAAAACTGATCAAATCTAGAGAAATAATCTAACTTCATTGAAGTTTGTGGGCATGATTATAAGTCAGATATAAGTTGTAAAAAGGAGCCGTTGGATGTATGGGAATGTAAACCCTGACCATTTGCTGTGCAATAAAATGGACTGTTAGCCAGATAATGAAATCATAAAACACTTTTCCAGGAAAAGAAACATAAAACCATCTTAGTTTTTTAACCAGATTTTCAAATTTTATATTTTTTATAGTTTCCCTTTCAGTCAGTTAGCAAAATAGCAATACCAGTAAAAAAAAAAAAAAAAAAAAAAAAAAAAAAAAAAATATGAACTGGAGCTTTCTTCCTCATGCAAGTTATGGCAGTGATTTAGACAGAATGACTGATGCTAGTTGGTTAAGATGCAGAATAATTAGCACAACCTTCCTGGGTCAGGCCCACAGAGATCATAGGGTTCAAGGGAAAAAGGGCTATTTTTTAATCCAGACGTAACATTCACTCCTCATCATATTGAAGATGAGGAGTGTTTGCAGCCAACTTCAACAGTACTTGTATTTTATGCCAATCTTGCCATCTTTTGAAGGAAACCTTTGAACTGAAGTTAAAGTTAAATTAGCAGCCAAGTGATTATTTAGTG
>JAODLH010001951.1:544556-563349 GCA_027575645.1 Cossypha caffra
GAAAAGTAGCTGCACGGTTTACTAGAGCACCAACACTTGGAGAAACTGACTTCCAATCCAAGTGAGTCAGCCATCACTGTGCTGCAGAGGTGTTACCATCACATCTTTGCTCTGGAGCCTTTATTTTGGCACACTCAGTAATGGAGGTGAAGCTGGTGTGTTTGGGAGGCCCTGGACTAAGTGCAGTTACTCATGGCTGAAATACACTCTGTTATGGAGGTGTTCTTATGCTGCTTTCCACTTACAGCTTAACAGAGATCTGTGAGGGTATTTCTAGCCTGCTTATGAATTAATTGCATGCAGACACATGCACCAATTCACATATTCAACAAGTGGCAGCTTAGAGTGAGAATCATTTGTTTAAGTGCAATTTGTTTTAATTTGCAGTGATATTAGCTGGGAGAGGGAATACAAGCAAAAAAGCTTGCTGTATTTTTTTAAATAATAATAAAGTATTTTAAACATCTATTTTAATATCACTAGGAAAGAGATGATGAAATAGTTTGCACAAAGTATATAGCTCAGATATCTGACATGATCCTACTAGTCTATAATAATGACATTTTTGATCTGCTCAATTTACACTGCATGTTAGCTAAGCTCTTAACTTTTCTGCTGCTCCTGAACACACATCCACAAAATTTCTCAGGGATCAATTATAGCTCTAGGCTGTTGTTGCTGATGATGTTGTTTTTGAGACTCATACATTTTAATTATATTTTTCAGACATTTTGATCTTTGTTTAATATTTTCTAAAATGGAATGCAGGGAAAAGTTCAACTTTACTATGTTCACAGTGTTAATATGAGAGGCAAAATTCAGCATGTTTGTAGCATCATGATTTTAAGTTTCAGATTTTTTTAAGACCTGTAATCACAGATTCAAAGGATCATTACATTTTAGCACTAAAACAGATATACATTATTAAAATGTATCTCTTTTTAATCATTACTGAGATTTGTAGTGCAAAAACTAAGGTCCTGTAGAACAAAACAGTGGTTAGCAGTATCAGTGAGTGACTAGAAGAATTTTTTATTTTCCTTTTACGAGGCTGTACAAAATATGGTGTGATATAAAAACAATCTTAATGCTGTAGCTCCCTTCACAATGCAATGACAGCTTTTTAAAGAAAATTTTGTCCACCTAAGGCCACAGAATCATTTAGGATGAAATTTTAAATCCACTGCAAGGAAAAAAAAAAACATTTGGCTTGAGTTAGCAAAAGCACGGAACTGCAAGAGATGCAGTATGGGATCTACACTGATCCTGATTGCAACCCAGCCTTTTCTCAATTGCTCACGCCTGTAAGTGAGAGAACAGCACAGAGTGGAGAGTGAGAACATCAGGATGCTGGGAAGTCAGTCGTGCCTCTGTATTTGTGTCATTTGGCACTGCAAACCAACAGACCCTGACAGTCACCCCCTGCCTGCCCCGTGCCGTTCTTGTGGCAGGATTTGCTCAGCCCAAACACGCAGAAAGACCAGGAGGAGAGGAACAGCACAGAGGCAAACACTGCTCCTGTAGAGTTCCTACTTTGCGCCGGAGCATAAGAAAATTCAGCTGAGCGGGGGGAGTTCTGACTTTCAGCAGCTCTTGGTGAACAAACCCACCAAGACAACAGCGAAGATGCTGATGAGAAAAGATATTTTATTCAAAGCTTAGGAAAGGTGCTAAAAAGTGTAGAAGACAATAGCTGAAATGGCTGCTTTAGAACTGTGAAACATAAATGGCATTTGTTACTGATTTTACAGAAAAGAATTGCTGACGATCACATCTTGTTCACATTTATTCTAGGAAAATTCCAGTGACTTTTGGAGGAATAAAACCAGTTCTTTTCCAGGGAAATATTCCATGGTTCTGTAACAACTGAGGATTTCAGTAAGTATGGTTTCACTTCAGTAGAGTTTAGAATCATCCTTTATATTTTGCAGAGCACATACGTGGTATTTTAAGAACCTTATTTTTTCTCAGTTTCTATAAAATGATTAAAAAACAGTGAGAACCCATTACATGCATAAACAGAAACAGGATCTAACCTTGTGTTTTCTAGACATTTCCAACATGTATACTTTCAAAACATTAAAATACCCTCATGAGATGAAAATTTGCCAATTCAGTTCTTGTAATGTTCCCTAAACTCCAATTGAAATCAAAGGGGCATGTGCTTAAACACTTTCCAGGAGACATTTTCTGGAATTAGTCATAATGAAAATGAATTAATTTTGGTCTATTTCCCAGTATTTCCCTAGAGTCACAGTTCTTAAATTTTCCTCCCAGCTGTAGTCTGGGTGATATTAGGAGCCTGGAGTTCTTGAGCTACATGGTTTTGTAGTCAGTAAAGCTGATTTCTGCTTTGCACAACCTCCTACTTTACCAGTTTGGTCCTAAAGGAGGAAATGAAAACTATGTCACAGAACTAGAATGTTTTCAAGAGACATATGTATGTGTGCTGAAACGAACAGCTGATGTTTCAAAGTAAACCTTTTAACCTCTGTGTATCAGCTATAAGGCAGTAAATCTAATTCATTAACAAAAACAGAGCAGCCCTAGAACAAATGATATAGGAACAGTACTGCCACCTTGCTGGAGGAATAAAATAACGTGATTTCTATTTTTCAACATTGTTTGGATAGCCTACAATTATCAGAATTAAGTATGGTAATAATAGCCCAGTAATTAACATTAATTTCTTTTATCACTATGTGAATGGCATTACAGAAGCAATAATGACCTATAAATTTTTTCATGAGTTCTAAAGTTATCGGCACCATATTTTTAATTACTTCTTCCGTCACCTAAAGCATTTTAGAGCAGTTACTGAGATGATGTCAAAACACCCCGATCAACCTGTTTTCTTGATGAACTGATAAAAAGGTTAAAAAAAATTAATCATAATTTGACAAGCATGGTGTGCTGAAGACATAACTAGAACTACTACCTGCCACTTGATATTTTCTGGTAATATAAGTGTATGCAAAGAGATTTATTTTTTGTTAGGAAAGATTGTTATTTCTTTTGACTGCTCATTTGTAATTAAAATTGTACTTAAAAAAAAAAGTAGAGCTGTTGAAGAAAATGCAAGGCAATTCCATCTGTTGCTTGACCCATCTATTAATTGCTATTACCATCAATGTTTCATACTCCTCCTCAACCTCGGGGGGGGAAATGAATGAAGTCTTAGAGGTTCAGAGAGTAGCTAGTGATAGTTTTGGTTTGATCCTGGGTTTCTCCTTCCTCTTCTTCCATCCCTGTTCTGATTGTAAATGTAATTTCACACAGCTGCTTGCAGAGCAGCGACCTGAGAGCATCTTTGCCACAGCAGGTGTCAGAATCTGCTCCTAAACGTGGGTGACAAGGCTGTGCTGGCTTCTTCCCAAGGGAGGTACCGAGGGGCAGGCAGCAGGAGCTGAGGGATCACACTCCTCCTCATGGTCCCTTGGGAACGCTGGGGAAGTGATAAAAGTCGCTGAATCCCTAAATCCAGCAAAGAGAAAACTCAGATTGACTGAAAATGCCTTTCTTTCTCCTACGCCCGCTTTTTGCTCACAGTAGAACTCCCAAGGCCACATGGCTGTTGCCACTTAAACAGACTACCTTTTTGAAACTTTTATTCAGTGTCTAAATGAAGATCACCTTCTGTAGAGCTGTTCTAATCCTTTAGGAAAAGGTAATCAATTATAAAGTGTTTGTATTCTCCTAGAAATTGATCTTCCTGTCAATTATTTCGAGAGGAAATGTTGCTTAAAATGGAGCTGATGGGGACAAAAGAGTAGACCAAGAAGTATAACATCAGCTCATCTGCATGAGTGGAATTAAATACTCAGTACAGATATTTGAGTGAACATGCAGTGGAAGGAAATATCAGCAAAAAGAAGAGAAAAGGTACAAAAACAAAAGGCCTGAGACATTCTGTTTTCATTGTTAAAAGTTTCACCACTTTGTCATCTCCTCGACTTTCCACTTATCCAACCCAATTCTTTCCCTCTTTCCCCTCGCTTCCTCTGTTGCCCCCTCCACTGCTCTTTTAAACATTCTTTTTAAGCTTCTTAAACTGAAAATTCACATATCACTCAGTACTTACCCATGAATACATGAGTAGTACCCCAAGTTGTCTCCAACCCTCCAGGCTGAAGGGTTGTGGTTTAAACACATTGCTTTGCAGATTGTGTGGCTCCAAGAGGCCCCCACGGTGCTGGTGTCAGTGAGTGTTAATATTTAATTTGGTGTATACGTCATTGAAATATCCTATGCCTATAAATGCTATAAATAGTGTGTTTGCTCTTCAGTTGCCATTCTTTTTGGTAATGACGTGGAGGGATTTGGTGCTTGTAAAGTTTATGTGTTTGTATATTAGTTGAACTTAACAGTGCTACGCCTGCAATTAACTACGTATGCACTGATTTACCTCATGCAGCCTCTACTGAGCACATCTCCTGCAATCTGTCTTCCTTCAAACTCCTTAAAGGTTCCTTTGAACACCTTCAATACCAGAAATTGTTCAAAACACTGTAGCACAGGCCTACCTCCATAGCTTCTCCTTCCCAAGGCAATTCCATTTTATGAAATATAGGTCTGTACTTTGTATTTGGACTTCCCAAAACTTTTAAGATATAGACCACTTTTTACTACCAGTTATCAACACTTCACCTCCACTAATGGCCACATAGATCAGACCATCCATTTAGAAATGGTAAAACATTTTTAAGAGTTAGGGATTTTTAAAAGAGAAAATTACTATTTATATACATTTTAGAAACCCAAATAGTTGGATTTTATTAAAATGAGAAAGTGTCAAAAGTATGTATTCTCCAGATCTCAAATAACTTTATATACTGCTCTTTAAGCCTCGTGGAACAACTCTGACTAATTTGGTCAACAGTGAGTGTTGGCTTACCAGGAGAAATTCCTGGCAGGAAAGAAAAGGGTGAGAGGTTTGGTCTCAGCAGTAATCTACGACAACGAAGCTGCACATTGCTCTCTGTCTCAGAAGCTGCAGCTGCTAGGAGGAGTTAACCATGAGTGGGAGGTACTCACCAGGGAACCCTAAATCACCCAAGTAGTGGCTTCCGACTCCTGTTTTCTGGAAAAAATCTGTCCCTGCAGTGCTGTGCTGCAGGGCCCAGCCAGGCTGGCTGCTGGTGCCCAGGCTCAGCTCAGCCTTTGTGCTGAGCTCCCTGGGCGGCGCTGGCTCCGCAGCACGCCCTGCACCGAGGGGTCACTGAGCTGCCTTCTCCTGATCCCGCTCTTTCCTCCCAGGGCCTTTGGGGAGCAGACTATCCCGGATGTGTGCCGTGTCTCATCCCAGACAGTCACACTTCCAGAGAAGCCAAAAAGTTACATCAGTGAGACGGGAACCGGGGTGTTTGCGTTATGTGTGCGAACTTGTTTTGCTTGCTCCGTAAGTGGTTAAGATCATACCACAAACATGCCTGCAGACGATCCTTTTATTTACTTTTCCTTATAGCAATTCTAGTATTTTAAATTATTACAGAAATAGCTATGAGAAAAATGTTGCAGAGCTAGTTACTGTCTCTCTACTTGGAGAATTTATGGAGTCCTTGAGCTGTGGAGGCTTTTTTTTTAATATACAAAATATTTTGCAGCTTAGTCACTGAAGCATAATGTGAGAACATATGAGAATCACTCTCTAAGAATGCAAATACACATTTTTATGTAATAAATAAATTTCAGGAGGTGAAATGGGGGTCTTGCTGATCTTCACAGGCTGGGTTAGCTGAGTTTGTTTATCTACCATATTTTATACATTTCTTTTAATAGATTTGCATACTTCCCTTACCTGAATTTACTTAGTGGAATTGCAAATATGGATTTGAGGGGGAAAAATCTGCTCTTTGGACAGGGTGATAATAAATCTCCACATGGCAGTATCTTATTGACTGTGTTGATTACTACTACTGCCCATTCACTGTAACACTACAGTGACTACTACAATTATTGCAACTCTCAGTCTAATTATATGGCCTGTGGCTTTTCCAATAAAACAAAATTTTAGTGCCAGTTTCCTATTGTAATAACTCACAGGATTTAAATTCTATAATTTTTGGTCAACAGACACTTTCTCTTTTATTTTAGATAATAGTGAGTTATGTAACAGGTAGTTCTTACTCCTGAAAGCAAACTTTCTTTAAGAAATACAAACCTCTTATGAAGTCTCTGTTGTCACGCACTTTGTATGAACTTTGCCCAATTTAAACAATGAATTTCAGAGGAGAGGTCAAACGAAAGGAAGTATGATCAAATAGTTAAATGTTAAAATTCACTTACAGCTCCTGCATTTTTAATGGGGAGACCATGTTTGTGATCTGTAAATGAGCTGCAGCATGTATGTGGCTCAGTTTCTTGATCAAAGTCAAAAACAGGAATTACTATATGGTTCATGAGAGTGTTGAAGGGCCTACATTTACAGAAGATCAAAGCAGCAATCCAAAAATCAGTCTGACCTTGTATTTTGTCCAGCATGGATTGAAAGCTGTGAGAAAAGAAAACTCAACAATTCTGTACCTACAGTGCACTGAGTTTCAAGTTCATTAGAAGTTAGTCCAGAATTTTCCAAAAATTGACCACACGCTTGCTTGGTAAATCTTTCAGAATTCTTAAGGCAGAAGAATACCTGAGAGTGAAAAATTTTAACAATTTTTTTATATATATTGCAGAGAGAGAAATTCTGCTTGTTTCAAATCCCCATTGACTTAAGCATGTCTATGCTTAAACGTTAGCTCATTCATGTTTCTCTTCACTCTTAGATGTTAAAATGAATTGGGAAAAGAAAACACAAGACATGGTCTCATCTCTTCTGGATGAAATGAGTTCTTATAGGTTATGTAGAAAAATAATCTATTTACTTGCATACAAGACTTCATAGTTATGTTAACCTCATAAAGACTGAATTTCTCCACTTTGGCAAACAGAAGGCAAAGAGGTAAACTCATGTTTTCCTTAACCAGAATATCTGCAGCTGCTATCTGAATTTACACATTTGAGTTTAATAGTTATTGGGAGAGCCTTTCTGACTATGGAGTAATCTAATTGATTCCAGGCACATGACTCCCTGCTGGGTAGGTAAACTAAGGAGAGTAGGGGTGGAAGGGAAGCAACATGAGTTTCTTATAGGCAGATCTTCAGCCATCAGGTCCTACTGGCTGTGGTTAAGCTGCGTGCCACCAGAAGCTCACTGATTTCTGGGGCCATGTAGTCAAAAAAACCTCCCATTTTCTTCTATAGACTTAGGTCTAGATCCCATATATAGTATCTGTCTGCTGAAAAATAGTACCTAAATAACACTTAGAAGGACCTAGGCTTGATCATAGAAGTTTGCAAATCAGGGGCGTTTTTGCAAGAAGCCACAGGCTGGTCAGAATTTCCTCTGTATAGACAGCAATAAGAACATCAGACTGCTGTTCACAGAATCAGAGAAACACAGAATAATGGAATCAATTAGGTCAGAAAAGACCTCTGAGTTCATTGAGTCTAACCCATAGCCCAACACCTCCCTGTCAACCAGACCATGGCACTGAGTGTCACATGCAGTCTTTACTTAAACATCTGCAGGGATTGTGCTCCACTGCCATCCTGGGGAGCTCATTCTAATATTTAATCACACTTTCTGTGAAGAATTTTCTCCTAATGTCCAACCTAAACCTCCCTAGGCATAGCTTATAACTGTCCAGCACAACTGTGTACTCTCATCCTGTCCTTGTGGGGGTCTTCATTTTATGTGTGTTGCAGAAGTGAAGCAACAGAGAAATTTAAGAAACAGACAGACTTTTGGTTGACTCCTGGTAGCATCCCAGCAGCAGGCATTCCTAATCTGTGCCCTGATGTAGACTAGACATTAAAAACCATAACATGGGAACATGTCTCGTCAGAATGTGTTGATCTTTAAAGACTACAGCTTAACTTAGTAGTGTACAACAAAAAGCCGAAACTAGAATTTCGTCTGCTGAACTTAAGCCGGAGTTTGAGAGAGTGTTTGGAAGAAGGCTGGAATAGGGATGGCATCAACAGAAACAGCTAAGTGTAAATTTTATACAGTCTTAAGTGAGGCTTTTATGAATACTTTTTACTTAGTTTGATTAAACTTCAAGGCAGTGAAAATTTATAAGAGGGTCCTTTGTTATCAAAGAAGAGAGGAGAAATTAAAATGTGTCATATATACTTACTCTCCCTTTCCTAGATCCTAGACCCCTCATGCTTTGATACATACCCTGAAGGCATTTAAACCTTGATAAAATTTAGGCATGCTTCAGAGAAATCCTGAGAAAAAGGCCCACATCCTGGCCACCCTGCAACAATGCAAACAAGAGCAAGGCCTTCGCATTTTCAGAGATTTATGTGCATTTCTGTGCCCACAACTTTCTTGAGAACTACTCCAAGTCATTGGAAAGATAAATAATTACACTTTTACTAAAGGAAGTTTTATTTAGCCAATTCACTGTAAGGGTGTGACCCTTAAGTAAAGACATTTTGTCATGTGGACATGTAAACATGTCACTTAATTTTTATAAAGTTCTTAACATTGTGTGCTTTGTGATACATGCATAGGCTGTAATGTTTATCAATTTTTAGTTAAAGTAATCATCATAGAGAAACACAAATACATCTTCAGTGCAGTCAAAGGCATACTCAAGAATTTACATGTTTGCAATGCCAGAGATACACTTGGCTGAATATAGACTCAAGCATCAATTTCAAATGAAAAAAGATTTCTCCAGCTGCTGCCACATCTGTTGTCAGGACCTGCTGCTATGCCAATGAATGCATTTAAGCAATCATTACAAGAGGTCTTTGTCTCTTTGCGTGTACAAGAAAGAGAGATCCACCAGAGTCTGTAAGATAAGAATTTTTCAATGTGGAATATCAAAAGTGGATTTCAATCTTAATTGAAGATGCTGGCTATCAAAATCTACTGGGAAAAATAGTAATTACAATACCACAAAAATCTGCAGATGAATGTCTCCAGAAGCTTAAAAGAGTATTAGGAAAATTTATGAAAAGCGACTCAAAAAAATAGAATTACAAACCTTCAGCTGAAAACAAAAAGACTTACATGTGTAAATTGGCATGTGGCTGGTTTAGGTTGGTACCGTTTTCACCCTTAACAGACAAGAATCCTCAAAATTCTTTCTACAGTACTGTAGTGTTTCTTGACATATACACTACTCTCACAAATTCTGTTTTTAGGCAGCACATGAATTGAGAAGAAAGGAAGTTCTCTGAAAATGTCAACAACTGGATGATTTCCTATAAAGGCATGAAGATCACCTTATAAAATTGCAAAATTTCATCAGAGAAACAACTTGTTTAAGTGTGTGTATATATATATGTGTGTATATATGTGTGTACATATATGTATATACACACACACATACGCACACATGAAGTACTTTTATAATTGCTAAGATTTTTTTTGTTGCAGTTTTGTAAAAATCTTGGAGACAGGAACAGTACATTACAAACCATCTATTCAACTCTTTAACAAGCTGGATAGCTTTCACGCCTGTGGTTGTTACACAATCTTTAAAACTGCTCAACCTCTGAAGAATACAAATAAAAACAACCCTCTTCAATGATTTTCTTTTCAGGTCTGTTCTTTCATCATGAATTTGCCTTTTGGCATCTTTCTTACTGTATGTTCAGTGCACTAGTCAAACAAATGTAGTGTCACAATCATCATAAAAAGTCAAGCATTCCAAGCCGAACAAATTGGTTTGCACCTGCCAAATACTGCACAATTGTTATTCTGATACATTGTGCATTAAAGCAAAATCCATCAGCAGAACAGTTTGAGAGGAAATAAAAGGTCTTATCATCTGAGGAGGCCTAAAAGACCATCTATAGTGGTGGTGAAATCTCTGTGCCATGGTTTAATTTTGAAAGAACATTGTCTTATACTTTCAGCACTAGATTTTAATTCAGATAGTCTTCTGAGGAGAGAGAGGTAGTAGTCCAGATAATAAAGCAGCTATTACAGCTGTTCTTCTCATGCAGCTATTTCTGCACCTTAGTGCTCCATCTGGGAACCGAGGAACTCTCCATGGTGTTCACTGTCCATATATCCCATAAACTGATAGTCCTAGTTCCAAGAAGGTGGCTGCTGTCTGTGAACAACAGGAAGCACAGAGTACAAAGAAAGCTTATCAAAAGGTTTATATTTAACAGACCTTTTCCTTTCCTCTTTTCTCTTTCCTGGACTGTCTATTCTTCACTGAGGTACTGCTTTCTAACCTATTTTAACTTTCTCCATTCTTGGAGTCCCAGATCAGCATTTTTGCCTTTGAAAATGAAATTGGAATGCAATTTCCACTGGAGAGTGCAAACCCATCTTTACTGCAGAAGTGGTACAATATACGTCTATCTTCCAGAAATTATTTTAGATTTCTCAATATGACATTCGAAAGAAACAGGTCATAAAGTTTTCTTAAACATGTATGTGTATGTCAAATATATCCATATAGTTATCTGGACACTTCTTTGAAGTGTATGCAATGGGGACTTAATTAATAAATATTTGGTAGTTATATTGGTAGCTTTGTGGGTTTAGAGCAGCTTTAGTGTATAACAGAAATAGGAGCTTTACCAGTAAGAATTTTCCATACATTTTCAGTAAAATGAGAATTCTTCTCTTTCAGAAGGTGTAGTATTTGTGTTTCACTAATTATTGTGTTTCACATGTGAGTCATGTCTGGAAATCCTAAGCAAATGAACCAGAAAATGGTAGGGCACATAAAACTACAAACGGCATGTTGTCCTCCTGCAGATGCAAAACATTGAGGCCAGGCCGAAAGTTCCTACTTAACACTGAGGTATTTGGGGCATTGGCTCTGATAAGTGTAAATTTGGCTTTCCTTGTCAGAACTAAAATATGGAAAGGGGCTTTTGGGTACTACGGTTGTATAAGGTAGGAGGCATAATTACGTGATTTTTGCCTTCTTTGTGACGAAAAGGAGATCTTCAAAGTAGTATCAAATAGAGGATGTCTGCTTTACTTTACATTAGCCTGACTCCATCTATCAGTGGAGTTAAAAAACATAAAAATAAAAGTGGGGTGGATATTAGACTTTGTTCAGAAGTCTGTTTTCCCAGACTGGTTTCAATTGGTGCATTGAAACTGCAAAGTACATGCTGTGTGTCTATAGCAATTTTCAGTTATATTTCTGAAACATCAAAGGTAACATGTCTTGTATTTCTCCTTTGGACCTGGAAATCGAAATAATAACAATGAGATGTGTTTCTTTAAACTTTCTGCATGACTGAGCTCACTAATTATGGAAGCTTAGTGTTGATGAATAGGTTAAGCTCAGTTGAAAATTAGTCTTTGCTCCCCAAGAGCTTATTTGACTCAAGAAATTTCTCACATAATTAGATGAAAACTTATATTTTTCAGCACTTAAGGAACTAAACGTACTTATGAGTAGTCTGTTCCAACACAAAGCTCACAATTTAACTTTACTTATTTGCTTTTCTCTCTTGCATCTTGGCAAAATATATCAGTCTGGTTTTCTCTAAAGGCAGGCTCAGAAGTTCTCCTTCTCATTGTGCTAATTCTTCATGGTTGGTATATCTTTATAAGACAGAAACACAGCATAATAATTGTGTTTTTAAATAGAACACGTTTTTGCAATGTTACAAATACCAAAATAGCACAAGTTCTGTTTTGGTTTCTGTCAATTATATGAACACTTCTAAAACACATTCCAATCCTTACCTAAAATATGCATGTGCCTGTGTGTTCTTTAACCCCTCTTTTTTGTCTTTTTTCTTGTCTTGCTGTTGACTACTACTTAAGACCTTTCTTTAGGACACACATTCAGAACTTTAGATGGCCAGAGAAGCTCTCCTGCCATTATGAAGCTGGCTATGAACCACACACTAGCTGTTTCGTCTTTGCAATACATTTATTTTTCACTCAGCAGTCGCAAAGTATCCTTACCAGTCTGCTATAAGTGCTCCTTTAAACAAGGAACTTCTATGTGCAGAGAGAACCCAGCGAGCTCCTGCAAACAGTGTCACCCACAGGTGGGTCCTGCCTTTTGCATTTGTGGTGCAAGGGGAACGTTCAGAAAAATCCGAGGTGCACATGTGAAAAGTAAGAACGAGCCCCAGCCTTTGGGCCCTATCCAAGATCAGCATTTCTTCTGAAACAGTTTCCTTTTGTGCGTTATTGCCAGACGTAGACAAGGGAATTGCACGGAAAAGGCCATAGTTAATTCATCAATATTCTCGGCCAAGAAGGAAGAGGGGAAATCAAGAAATGCAAGGGCTGGTGTGCAAGAACAAGGCTTCTTTGTACTCAGAGACTAAAAGTGCACCCTCTAATAAAAGGTTCGTGGTTCTAGCAGGAGTAAATTCACTGTCCAATATAAACAGGAATGGTGACCATCTCTCAGTCACTCATGGTGCAAGGGGTCATTTTCTCCAGTGTTCTTACTTTCAGAAGAAAATTTCTCATTTAATTATGAGCAGAATCTGTTTCTATATTCACAACATGAATATCCAATAAAGAGTGACACATTTTGATTGCAAGCAGCTGTTGCCATCTGATCAGGGGATATATTACAAATATTTTAGCAAATGTTTCTCCTCCTCCTCTTTTCCCCCTAAGACTCTGACAAAGTTGATGCGTGACAGGGAAATGTATTCATATGTGAAGAAACTTCTCATGTCAAAACATCAGGCAGCAGGCAGTACCATTTCACAAGCACACACATCAAATAGCACCTGTTAGACTTTAAACTCTGCTCTCCAAAACCCTGACTAGAGAAGTGGCAAGAGTTGTGTGTGTTTTAGACTGTGAAGTTTGGAGGTGATGAGGAAGTTCAGTCCCTGTTGACTGAACCTGAAACAAAAAGCTCCCTGTAAGCAAGAAGCTAGACCTTCATTATCTCTTTCACTAGGTGCTCCAGTGAGAACAGCAGTGTTGAAATCAGAGATGTGATAAAACTGCAGAAACAGGCTCTCTAGAAGTATTACTATGAGTGCTAGAAAATATTTTCTGCTGTAAATCAAGAGGGAAAAAGCCCTAAACTCTCTGAGGAAGAAGAATGAGTTGTTTAAATAAAGTCCCTCACTCAGATCTGGAGGGGAGAGAGCAATCTACAATGACAGAACTCCTAACCCTTGTTTTTAATTTGATTTCCTACTTTCTTAACTTTGCTTATAAACACACTGAGGCAAAAACTTCTTGCTCTATTTCATGCTGTTACTCTTCAACATGAATAAGGTGAGGAGAATGTGAACAATTCCGTTTTTCTGTGGAATAGATGCCATTTACATATATTGTATTTAAATCCAGACTCAAATACTTAGTATATTCTCAGGTTCTCACTCAAAGGTAGAAATATAAGAAATATATTAAAATATAAGAAATACTCCATTATTGCTTAGTTACTATGCACTTCAAAGAATCAGAAAACTTTGATACAGAGTGTTCTTTGTTTTTTATTTATTTAGTGTGTACAAATGAATCAGCAAGGTGCTGCATATCTCCAAACCAGGTTTGAGGTCTATCAGCTCCCAGCAAGTCCAGCAGACACAGCAAGTGCTGACCTCTCCCTAGGAAATGCTCTGTGTCATTCAGAATACTGGCTGTAAGGAAATGGCAAGCATTCAGCATCACACTTGATACCCCTAGGCAGTTTGCTGCAATTTCAATTTTTAATTTCAAGTTTTAAGGAAAATAAGCAATATTGATCTGGTTTTTAACCAGAAAGTGTACAGCCTTTCAGCACATTCCATTCAAGTCCTAGGTGACTCAAAAGCACATTGAACAATCAGTGGTGAGTGTAGAGATGTTCATTCTGATTATTCTAGGACACTGTATTTCTTTAGTAGATACAGTAAACACTCTATCAGAATTTTTCTAAACATTTCTCTTCCAATAAACTTCTGTTTAGTTCAAAGCCTGGGAGGTGATTTCTGTAGGAGATTCCCCCAAGCATAAGGTGTTACACCCACTTACTCTAAAAGAGACAGCTGATCATGCTCCCAACACATTTTCATTTAACCTGCCCTCACTTTCTCAGATGAAATTAATCATATTGGAAACTTTGCCCTTATGGTTTCTTCCTTGTGCTCTTCATTTCTTTTGCTGTTGGGCTCTTCAGAGGTTGTAAAGATGTTAAAAGAGCTTGTGCTCTATAGATTTGACTCTATAGAGCAATGTTACTAAGAAAGATCCCAGACAGCTGTGAAGCACAAGATTATTTGCTGGATTTGTTCTTTAAAATACTAATCCCTTTCTTCTCGGGAGATCCGCGCTAACTTAAGGTTCCACCAAAAAAAATTCACAAGTTTTAAAAATTTTACTGCCTAGGAACTCTCCAGTACACTCTTTATCACTTTGAGTAAACTAGAAAGCTTGTTTTTATGAGATAAAAAGTTATTCATCATGTTTAATGAAGTTTCAGAACAAATAGACAGAAAAAGGAATTTAGTAATAATTTTTTTAAAAATATGAGAAGCAATATGAAGTGCAAAACAGGCTTCTAGGATATAATTTTAATAGCTTTAGGGAAAAAATACTTCTAATTTATTCTTTCTAAATGCAACATTTTCATTATAGACTGCAAAGTAAATATGTAGCTAAATGATAATCTGCTGAAAGTGATTTTCATGGCTGTGCATACAACAGAGATCAATGTATGGAGCACAGACAGCTCTGGTGTCTGAATAGCCTGCTCAGTAACAAAGTTCAAAGCAGTAAGAAAGAGACAGACCACTCAAGAACGACGAGGGAAGTGTCATATGATGTTGCATGGCTTGAAATATGCCTAGCTATAAATACAACATACATTAACCAGGAAGCTTTCATGTGAGAAAACAGCCATAGTTGCAATCTATATATAGCAGCTCTAACTTTGTTTCCTTTTTACCAGGAAATAGTTTCTATCTATTAATATTTAATGCTACACAAACCCTTTAATGATGACAGATTTTATCTCGTGCACTTGGAAACTAGTGTGTCAGAGACTAAAACCCTTTGTTTTTCTCTGCATGTCAGAGTTCTAGAAAAAATAAGTGAGAATCTCTGCTTTTCTAGCTGGCTGTCCTGTCAAAACAGTGCTTGAAAATGTAAACCAATACACAGTAGGCTATTTCTGTTACTGCATTTTTCTTACAGATGGCTGGAGAGCAGAGGAACGGGCCAATAAATGACTTATACACAAAAATGTACAAAGGAATGCACAGAAGCCCTTTGGTCAGAAACAAGTTACATTTGCAGTTAACTTAATGTAATCTTTCTAGTTATTTCTCCAAACCTGTAGGCTGGATCTTTGCTTTGAGGACAAGAATAGGTTTACATTTTTGTGGGGGAGGATGGACATGTTTTGCAGGCTCAGACAGGCTCTGAATACTAACTCATGGGTGCAACCTATACATACATTTGAAAGACTTTCCCTACCTATTCTTGGACAAAATTGTCTTCTTTCCTTATTCATCCTGACATAAGCTGCAGTGTTTCTGTATATTTGAGTTTGATATTGATATTGATTTTTGTCTGGGGACCAGATTGCTATGGAATACCAGTGAATATCTGAGAAATGGACCATCATATTAGAACATTTCTTTTTAGTATGATGTTGAGGGATGTATCTCGATCCTGGTAGGACATTGTGTCATTAATGCTACCTAAACAACACTTTTTAAATTTGTGAAATGGAAAAATTAGTATCTTTATATTGTTCAAATTGAAGTTGCTCATGATGTTTTAATTTTTTCTGTGCTACTTTATGGATTTTTTGAAATCCAGAAACATTTTTCTTTTTTGTTGTGTACTTACATGCATATTAATATTTCTCCTAAGTAAACATAAATAACGTGAAGTATGGAAGTAATTTCCATGCTGAAAACACCAGTGTAAAACCATCAAAACAAGTGGTGCTCTGAAGCACTTCAGATTTTTCCATTCAGGAGTGGCATAAGGGCTTCCCTGAATTAGAGCTTCTCAGTAAATTATTTCTCACTTCTGCATCCTGTTACCTTTCCCAGATTCATGGCTTTCTCCACCAGCCTTCTCAAGGCCTGGTGCTCTTTGCTATTTTACATCTTTTCATCCTCAGGGCTAGTAACTGAGGCCATCACATGTGTAGAATTTCCTTTGCTACTGCTGACAACCTCAAAACATGCCAGTGCATGAAGGTTAGTTTTCATGTTTAATGAGGTCCTGTGATTATACTGGAATTTCTAGTGTTTGCCGTGATGTTAAAGAGTCACCTTGTCTGACACTGTAAATGAACTTTATTTGCAAAGTAAATATTTTCTCAGGGGTTTCAGTTCCCAAAGAGCAAATTTGAAGCTGCCTAGCATTCAGATGTACTGGTGTATGACTGCTCACTGGCTCTTGTGCTCTGTTCTGCAACATTCTCCACACCGAGAGCCAAACCAAACCACATAATTATAGTCACCTAGGTGAAACTTGGTAACTGTGTCATTTGTCTCGTTATGTGGTAAGGGTGACTGTTCTGTACTGTGCTATTCCATACCCTGTCATTCTGTGCATCCTCAGCCAGCCCACATTCAACAGGTCTCTGGAATCTAAAGTTTTCCACCTGGTTAAAAGGCATGATGGAGATGAAAGCTTTTGGACTGGGTTATATCAGCACTACATCAAAATCCCTACTGCTGGTTAGCCTTGGGGTAGGAGGGAGCAGCTGGCTACTGCTCAGGGAGTTCAGGGAGCCCAGACAAAGGGTGCAAGTGGAGGACGGTAGCCCATGCAAAAAAAGGGAGCATTATCCACGTCCTCTCATGCCTCCACCTTTCAATTGAAGAAACTTAATAGCTTTCTTCACAGTGACACTGGGAAATAAAGACATTAGCTGCTCTGATTGAAGATACTGTGGAAGCACAAATTGTTTATTGTGCCTAGAGATAATATGTACCTGTGGGCTTGGCTTGCACAGAATAAATGATGTGTTACTAACGCTGGCCAATTAACTGACTTTAGGGGCATAAAGCAGACAAAGCACTCTGCCTTTAAGGCATGCTAAAATAATTTTGTTTCACCCTGATTTTTCTCTCTGCTTTTAAACAGGTGAGTGATGTGACCCTGTAGTCTTTTTATCCCTCTAAAGTACCTGCCTTTTTACCCAATCTTCTTAATGCATTTATACCTGGAAATTATATTTATCTGACACAATATCTATTCTCTCATTCTATTATTTTCTTTGTGAAAAGGACTTGATTATAACAATACTAAGAGGGTTTTTTGTTGCAGTAAGTGGTACATTGTTTTTTTCCATATTAAAATTCTGATTTAAAGTATTTTGTTCCAAGTTTTTATAACTCTGTCTCTCGCCGAAAATCACTGACTTACAATTAGGTATATTTTGTAATCATCAGGTCTTTGTTAAAAAAAATATCAATTTTTTTGCTGAAAAAAAAAATCAATAAAACTTAAAGACTGTGGGAATGAAGTGTAACCACTATTTTCATTCTCAAAATCTCCCTGAAAGCATGGGCTGCTGTTATTCCTTTGGCCAAATGTCAACAGGTGTGTCTTCCAGTTTTGCTGTAAATGATACAGACTTCTTTTGTGTGATGAAAAACTAATCACCATCTAGAAACAGACATTCTGTTGACCCAGTTGCACTTGATTAAAAACTCTTTTTCATGTGAGCCTTTTTAAAGAAGGCTTCCCCTGCGTATATGTAGAAGGAACTTCTATTTTCTGAGTAAGCTTAGCCGTAGAAGTAGGAACAGCAGTTCCTGTTCACAAAAAAAATCTTTCCTTTACACAGCACAGATTTTCCCTTAGAAACATGATGTCATTGATTAATGACATTAATTAATGCCACTTTTCACATATGACACAATAACATATCCCTACTTGCACTAAGATGGTAGATACTGAGCACAACTTCTCCCAGGGACTCGCTACTGAGCAGGGGTCAAGCGAGGCACCAAGTGTCATAATATAAGAAGGCATAAGAGTCATTGCAGGGGATCTGCAGGCTTTGCCCAGGGCAGTCAGGTGACAAGCGCTCAAAGTGTGAGTGAGAACAAGCATTAAGGTGTTAGACACCTTTGAATGGTCCCTGCCATGCCACTGCCTCTGTAAATTGCTCGCTTAATTGACAGCTTGGGAGTGGCTGGTTTTATTTCACGAAGGGCTGCTCTCTCCTGTCGCTACTTACATTATGCAATTAGCTGCAAACCATAGGAAACAAACAGCATATTGCAATTATGCAGAAGACTTTTGTTAAGTAGAGTCCTTATACTTACCAGCCTCGGCAAAGAGCCTCACTATGTATTTTGTATGATTACTCCATAATATGAAATATTGACAAAAATGCAGATTCTGTTTGAAGATACTATCAGGATTTCTTGTGTGGGATCTAGATCTTAAACAGCAATTCAGCATGTTGTTTACAAAATTATGCTCTCTGTTCATATGTTTCAACACAGAGCAGACCTTGAAAAGACAAACAGTTTATTTGTAAGGTGTTTTAGGCATTTACATGCTTCACAGAAAGAGTAAACTCGACAGAATACACTCCTTCATATATTTCAATTGTAATAGCATTAAATTAGTTTTGAAGGGACTAGAGAAGAACGAGACGCCCCAGAATCCTCTGGATTTTTAAGCCTCTGATACCCAGCACCATCTCTGTAGTTTTTTCTTTTCGTAGTTATATCTAGGTATCTTGGAGTGAAGAACAAGGGAAGGAGAATAGTGTCTGCAGTTCCAAAACACTGTCTATTTTGCCTTCTTTTGCCTTCCTTCCTTCCTTCCTTCCTTCCTTCCTTCCTTCCTTCCTTCCTTCCTTCCTTC